>CM052655.1:123085418-123107560 GCA_028533165.1 Leontopithecus rosalia
CCTCTACCATTGCCTCCACCTCCTCCACCATCACCTCCACCTCTACCATCGCCTCCACCTCCTCCTCCATCTCCTCCACCTTCACCATCACTTCTACCTCCACCAACATCACCTTCACCTCTACCATTGCCTCCATCATCTCCTCCATCACCATCACCTCCACCTCTACCATCGCCTCCACCATCACCTCCACCTCCACCATTGCCTTCACCATCACTTCCACCTCCACCACCATCACCTCCACCATCCCTTCCAATCCCACTGTAGCCTCCATCTCTACCACCATCACCTCCACCTCCATCTCCGCCTCCACCATCATCACCTCCACCTCCAGCACCATTACCTCCACCATCATCACTTCCACCTCTATCTCCACCTCCACCACCACCACCTTTATGGAAGACCCCCACGGAAATTGAGCCAACTCTAGGTCGGCTTCCAGGCTGAGGAAGTAGGACTTGATTACATCCAAGCTGAGAAGTGGTTGGAGAAAGGGGTGGTATCTGCCCTCCTCACTCAGTGGAGCTTCAATATCTGCACTTCCCTTTTCTGTAGCCCTCAAGTTTCAGGATTTTTATTTTTTGAGACAGCGTCTTGTGTCGACCAGGCTGGTCTTGAACTCCTGGACTCAAGCAACCCTCCCCACTCAGCCTCCTGAGTAGCTAGGATTCTAGGCATGAGCCAAGAGGCCTGGCTAGTTCCAGGGTATTTTCTCAGTTTCCCTGCACCGGCTCCCTCTCACTTCTACCCTTCCATATATACAAGAAGACAAATCTGCATCTCTGTGAGAGTAAGTCTGTACCCTTCTGCACACACACCCACTGATGCCTCTGAACACAGCATAGAAGGAAGGTCTCCCCTGCAAGTCCTGGGACTTCCATGGCACACAGGACCACCAGTGCCCGCCCCATCCACCCCGTCTTGTGCTTGTAACCACATCACTTCCCTTCTTTGGCCTCAGCAGTCCCGCCTGTGAAATGGGAATGGCAGACAACGGTTGATGGGTGAGCAGGGTAACATCCACACTATGTGTTGGCAGCACTGCTGCTGACAAATGTGACATCTGCCAGCCTCCCTCTGGGGCCATGGCCAGGTCAGAAAGGAGCCAAGGGTGAGGAGCCTTTGGCACCAAGGCTGTACTGTGCCCCCAGACTCCCCGGGCACCAGCTGTGCTTGAGCTTTGCTGACGACTGCAGTTTGTGGACCTCTGCAGTTGGGCCCTGGCCTGGCTCTGTCCCCCTCCTCCAGCCAGCCTCTTGCTCCCCCTCGCCCTCCACACCCCTTCACTTCCAGCTGTTGCAGAGGGTGGTGGGGTACACCGCGGTAGCGAGGAGTCCACGGACAGCAGCCTGGAGGGCCAGGCTGTTGCCGACCCAGGCTGGCAGGAGCAGAAAATGCTGCCTCCAGAGCACGTGCCAGAGCCTGTGCCTGAGGCAGAGATGGCGGCCGTTCAGAGAGGTCCCAGGCCACGGAGGACCATGCCCTGCCAGGCAGGGGTGACCGAGTGCTGAGGCTGCTGCCGGCCCAGCTGTAGCCCTGGTATCAGAGCTGTCAGTGGATCTAGGGAAGGGCAGAGACTCTCCTCCCTCCGTGGAACCCTCCTGCCTCCTGGTTTTGTTTCCACTAATGTAAGCAGAAGTGTGAAGTCAGGACACCCCTTTCCTTGCCTTCTGAAGCAGACGCTGGGGTGTGGTTTTTGTTTCCTCGTTGGCTCTGGCTGTCCTAATAATGTACCGCAGACAGGGTGGCTTCAACGACACTTACTGTCTCACAGGTCTCAGGGTATCTGCAGGGTTGCTTCCTCCTGAGCCCTGTCTCCTCAGCTTGCAAAGGGCGGTCTTCTCCCTGCAGCCTCATGTGGTCTTCCCTGTGCGTATCTTACCTTCTTATTTTTTTAGTTTCACTCCTGTTGCCCAGGCTGGAGTACAGCGGCGCAATCTCAGCTCACTGCAACCTCCTCCTCCCGGGTTCAAGCAATTCTCCTGCCTCAGCCCCCTGAGCAGCCTGGGTTACAGGCACCTGCCACCACGCCCGGCTAATTTTGTATTCTTAGTAGAGACAGGGTTTCATCATGTTGGTCAGGCTAGTCTTGAACTTCCAATTTAGGTGATGCACCAGGCTTGGCCTCCCAAAGTGCAGGGATTACAGGCACGAGCCACCGCCCAGCCCTGATCTCCTCTCCTTACAAGGATACAAATCATATTGGATTAAGGCCCACCCTGATGACGTCACTTCACCTTAATCACCTCTTTAGAGGCTCCATCTCCAAATACACGCACGTTCTGAGGGACTGGGCTTAGGACTTCAGCGCACCAACTTGCTGGAGGACAAACTTCAGTCCAGAACCCTCGATGTTTCAGAAGAGTGTGGCGGCCTGAGGACACTGGCCTGGAGCCGGAGGCCCAGACCCCACCCTGCTCTGCCAGTCCTGGGCAAGCCGCTGCAGTTCCCAACAGTAAAATGTGCTGAGGGTGCCACTTTTGCCCCACAATATCGCAGGCACACACATGGGCAGTTGGGCATGGTCGGAGGTACAGCCTCACCCACCAAGAGAACCCAGGCCTGACTCCATTGCCCAGGCCCCCCACAGTAGTGACCTTCCCTGGCTTCTCACCCCACCCCGCATCCCCAGAGCAGACCAGAGTATGGGACAGCTGAGGTCCCCTTCATGCTCCTTCTCCTTGACATGAGCCGCCCCCACTGCTGTCCTGCACGCTGCTCCCCTGCAGAAGTCCGCCTGCCCCACCAACAGGTCGGGAAGGTGGAGGCATCCCTGGTCCCCTCCTGCTTACCCAGGCCTGGCTCTCCAGAGACTCACACCCTCTTCTCCTCCTCTCCATGGGGCTCTTGACCCACTCCCACACCCCCTCATTTGCTGAAGGCTGCAGCTCTGAGCACCCCATCTCCTCATCTCCCATCCCACCCCAGCCCTCCACTCCCGGGTCTGCAGTCTGTCCCGGGTCATCTGAGTCTGAGCTTCAGGCGTCCTCGCACCCGACACAAGCCCTATTTTCCGGTTTGCGTATCAAGCAGGTAATTTCGCTATAATGTTTTCAATTCATAGTTTTCCATTTCTTGACCTTGCCACCTTCCGGCTGCTGTCTCTGCCCCTCCTGCCTGACTCTCAACTCAACGCTTGGCCATTGTTAGATTGACCCCCCGATCCTGCCTTGAGGCCTCACCTCCTTTTCTGTCAAACTACTTCCCAAGACCCAACCTGGATGAAACCACACATTCCCTTCACTGCGCAGGTCACAGAAAAGGAAGGGTAAGCACTCCACACACCATTTGTAATAAATATAATTTTAACAAGTAAACCCGCCCCCCAGGGAGCAATACTGGAGCAGCCTGGGCACACTGACTGCACATGGATAACAAAGATAGATTCTGAAGGAAAACAGACATGTTAAAAAAACTGGAAGGCACCGGAGAGCGGGTGAGGCAGGCAGAAGCTGGAGAGGAGGCTGCCTTGGAAACAAAATGTGGCAGGTAAGGCCTGTGTGTTTGTGGCGACAGACTTGATAGACTTTGCACAACCAAGTTACACCAATGGCTGATAAACACGTGAAAAAGTGCTCGATAGCATCAGTCACAGGGAAATGTACCTCAAAACCACACTGAGAGGCCAGTCACGCTGGCTCGCGCCTGCAACCCCAGCACTTTGGGAGGCCGAGACAAGCAGATCACCTGAGGTCAGGAGTTGGAGACCAGCCTCACCAACACGGTGAAACCCCGTCTCTATTAAAAATATGAAATTAGCTGGTTGTGGTGGCGGGTGCCTGTAATCTCAGCTACTCAGGAGGCTGAGGAAGAAGAATCACTTGATCCCAGGAGGTGGAGGTTGTCGTGAGCTGGGAACATGCCACAGCACTCCAGCCTGGGTGACAAAGCGGAACTCCATCTCAAAAAAAAAAAGTCCCACACCAAGGCCAGTCATGATGCCTTTAGGCGTGACCACCTATAATCCCAACACTCTTGGAGGCCCAGGTGGGGGGACTGCTTGAACACAGGAGTTGAAATGCAGCCTGGCAAACATAGTAAGACCCTGTCGCTACAAAAAAGTAAAAAATGAGCTGGGTGTGGTGGTGCATACTGGTAGTCCCAGCCACTCAGGAGGCTGAAGTGAGAGACTGCTTGAGCCTGGGGGGGTCAAGGCTACACTGAGCCATGATTGTACCACCGTACTACAGCCTGGGCGACAGAGACCCTGCCACAAAACACAGTCCCACCACAGGTATCACTACACACCAGCTCTGCAGACTGACACCATGCACTGTTAACACGTCAACACGCACCTGTCACCTGACCTGAGGACTCTACCCCCAGGTGTCACCCAGAAAAGAAGTGAAACCTGTGACCACAAAAGATATGTCCTCTAATGCTCCTAGGAGCCTCCTTCTCGTTACCAAAAAGCTGGAAACAACCCCCATGCCCACTCACAGGAGGAGGGATGGACCAAGTGCAGAATATTCATACTACGAGCCCTTATGCACGGATGAAAGAGCTGAGCTGAGCTGGCGGTGCACAAGATGTGGATGAAGCTCCCTGAGCAGAGGGAGAGAAGCCTGGTGCAAGAGTGCCTACTGCCAGGCCGGGCGCGGTGGCTCACACCTATAATCCCAGCACTTTGGGAGGCCGAGGCGGGTGGATCACGAGGTCAAGAGATCGAGACCATCCTGGTCAACATGGTGAAACCCCGTCTCTACTAAAAATACAAAAATTATCTGGGCACGGTGGCGCGTGCCTGTAATCCCAGCTACTCAGGAGGCTGAGGCAGGAGAATTGCCTGAAGCCAGGAGGCGGAGGTTGTGGTGAGCCGAGATCACGCCATTGCACTCCAGCCTGGGTAACGGGCGAAACTCCATCTCAAAAAAAAAAGAGTGGCTACTGCTGAGTCCTCGAAGAGGCAAACCTCATCCACTGCGGAAAAAGATGGGATCAGCAGCTGCCTCAAGGTAAGATCAGGAGCAGGGACTGGGAGGGAGGAACACAAAGGAACTTCTAGGGTGATGGACATGCTTAGATTTTTATTGCGGAAAGGCGGGAGGGAGCGTTACACAGGTGCAGCCATTTGTCAGATTTACAGTTAAGATGTCCAGCATTTCGGCTGGACATGGTGGCTCACGCCTGTAATCTCAGCACTTTGGGAGGCTGAGGCGGGCAGATCACCTGAGGTCAGGAGTTTGAGACCAGCCTGGCCAACATGTCTCTCCTAAAAATACAAAAGTTAGCTAGGCTTGGTGGCGGGCACCTGTAATCCCAGGTATTTGGGAGGCTGAAGCAGGAGAATCGCCTGAACCAGGAAGGCGGAGGTTGCAGTGAGCCGAGATTGTGCCATAACACTCCATCCTAGGCGACAGAGCAAGACTGTCTCAAAGAAAAAGAGAATCGTGCATTTCAATGTATGTAGGATTTTTTCGAGACAGAGTCTCGCTCTGTGGCCCAGGTTGGAGTTCTGTGGCACAATCTCGGCTCACTGCGACCTCCGCCTTCCTGGTTCAAGCAATTCTCCTGCCTCAGCGTCCCAAATAGCTGCGTTAACAGGCACCCACGAACATGCCCAGCTAATTTTTGCATTTTTAGTAGAGACGGAGTTTCGCCATATCCATCATGGCTGGTCTCAAACTCCTGACCTCAGGTGATCCGCCTGCCTCAGCCTCCCAAAGTGTTTGAATTACAGGCGTGAACCACTGCACCCAGCTGAGGGGATCGTTTAAAACTTTCCTTAATAGGCGGGCATGGTAGCTCACACCTGTAATCCCAGCACTTTGGGAGGCTGACATGAGTGGATGGATCACAAGGTCAGGAGCTTGAGACCAGCCTGCCCGATGTGGTGAAACCCTGTCTCTACTAAAAATACAAAAATTAGCCAAGAATGGTAGCATGTGCCTATAATCCCAGCTACTCAGAAGGCTGAGGCAGAATTGCTGGAACTTGGGAGGTGGAGGTTGCGGTGAGCTGAGATCGCGCTACTGCGCTCCAGCCCGGGAGAAGAGCGACATTGCAGCTCAAAAAAACAAAACAACTTTCCTTAATAAATGTTTATAGGAAAAAGTAAAGACACCATCTGGTATCAGACTGGCCAAAATCAACTTTGTGCCTTAGTCCATGGTGCTGCTACAAAATACCAGACTGGGTGGCTTAAGCAATGGAAACGTGCTCCAGTTCAGAAGGATGGCCTGTCCAGGATATGGGTGCCAGCGTTTGGTGTCCGGGGGGGACAGCCTTCTTGTGCCCTCACACTGCAAATCAAGGAAGCTGCAGCCTTCTCCTCTTCCGGTAAAAACATCAATCCCTTCATGAGGGCTCCACCCGCATGACGCCATCTGAACCCAGCAACCCCCTCAAGGCCCCACCTCCAGATGTCATTGCACTGGATGGCAGTTTCCTGTGAATTCTGGGGGTGTGCAAACAGGCAGTCTGTAACTTTGAAACACACATTGCTGGGGGAGCTGGGGGACAACAGCACTCTCTACTCCATTACTGGTAAGGTATAAATGGGCACACACCTAATTCAGAGAGAGGGCAACTTGATCACTGCCGTCCTCGTTATAGTTACCTAAGTGTTCTGACCCAGCAGTTGTGGGAAACTATCCTATAAACGTGCACATGAGCAATGCGAGCTCCATATAAGGGTGTCTGTTACTGTTCAGTACAGCAAAGTACTGGTAAAGGCAGGGAACAGGCTAGCACATCAGAACAGTCAGTCATAAAAACAAAGGCACTCTCTTGCAGCCTTTGGGGCTCGTTAGGTTTAGATGGGTCCTGAGTATCAGAGAGTATGAAGAACAGGGAGTATGACTGTATCCTCTCCTCCTGTGGGGTAAAGACAAGGGAAACTGGACGCACATGAACACAGTGTGCATTTTCACAGGCACCAAATATTTCTGGACAGATCAAAAGAAATGTGGTTGTCCATGGGGAGGCAATTGGGTGGCTGGAAAACAAGGGAGGCTAACTTTTCAACTTTTAAACCATGTTACCAATCACTAATTATCAATTCAATGGATTAATGTTCAAAACCTCTTCCTTTTTCCCCTACCTCCTTCTACTCTTCTGCTGTTTCCAGTAAGAGTTCTCACAGGACTGGCCACTTCAGTGGACTTTCTTCCTCTCCTTTTTTCTAAGTATTGTTTTAATCTTTATCCTTTGAGAACTCGCTGTGGCCTGTGTTCCCTGCCTACCCTTACCTGCATCCCTACTCCCTCTCCACTGCCTTCGAGGAACCACTATTATGTTTCTTGTGTATTCTCCAATGTTTCTTTTTGCAACTATCAGCAAATATTCTCCCCATTACCACCCAAAAAGCAGCATACCAGGTATGCTGTTCTACACCTTGCTTTTTCCACTTAAAAATAGATTGTAGGGGCCGGGCACGGTGGCTCATGCCTGTAATCCCAGCACTTTGGGAGGCCGAGGCGGGTGGATCACAAGGTCGAGATCGAGACCATCCTGGTCAACATGGTGAAACCCCGTCTCTACTAAAAATACAAAAAATTAGCTGGGCATGGTGGCGCGTGCCTGTCATCCCAGCTACTCAGGAGGCTGAGGCAGGAGAATTGCCTGAACCCAGGAGGCGGAGGTTGCGGTGAGCTGAGATCGCGCCATTGCACTCCAGCCTGGGTAACAAGCAGGAAACTCCGTCTCAAAAAAAAAAAAAAAAGATTGTGGGCTGGGCGAGGTGGCCTCACACCTGTAATTCCAACACTTTGGGAGGCTGAGGCAGGTAGATCACCTGAGGTTAGGAGTTCGAGACCAGCCAGGCCAACATGGTGAAACCCTGTCTCTACTAAAATACAAAAAGTAGCCAGGCAGGGTGGCAGGTGCCTGTAATCCCAGCCACTCGGGAGGGTGAGGCAGAAGAATTGCTTGAAGCTGGAAGGCAAAGGTTACAGTGAGCTGAGATGGTGCCATTGCACTCCAGCCTGGGCGACAGAGTGAGGTTGTCTCAAAAAAATAAAAAATAGATTATAGAGATCTTTCTGTATCAATACATAGGAACTTTTTTTCCTTTTATTTTTGAGACTGCGTCTCACTCTGTCACTTAGGCTGGAGTTCAGTGGCGCAGTCTCGGCTCACTACAACCTCTGCCTCCCGGGTTCACGCGATTCTTCTGCCTCAGCTTCCCTCCCAAGTAGCTGCGCCTACAGGCATCCCCCACCACACCCGGCTAATTTTTGTATTTTTACTAGAGACCGAGTTTCACTACTTTGGCCAGGCTTGTCTCTAACCGCTGAACTCCTGATCTGCCAGCCTAGGCCTCCCAAAGTGCTGGGATTACAGGCGTCAGGCCTGCATCATCCATTTAACTGTCGCCTGGCGATGAGCACCTGCTGTTTCCAAACTGTCGCCATTATAAACAACGCTGGAGCCAATAACCCAGAACATGCATCCAGGGGCACACAGCAGGAATTCAGGCATAAATTCCCAGGAGTGAGCTTGCCGTGTCCACGGGCAAAAGCCCTGGCGATTCCCTCAGAGGGTGCCAAGTTCCTTCCGCAGCGCACGCACCACCTCCAGTTCCCTGGCAGCCATTTCCCTGAGCCTTGCCACGCTCCCAAGCTTGGATTTTTCAAACTCTGATAGGTAAGAAACCGTATCTCACCGTTCGATGCGCACTTCCCATTCCGAATGGGAGGCAGCGTTTTGTGCCCACTTCGTGGGTCATTTGTATCTCATTTGCGTGAATCTTCGCTCGTGTCCTTGACCACGTTCCTACCCAGTTCGTCCCCCGCAACGTTGAGAATTCACCCACGTTTTTCCCAGCATTTTTGTGACTTCGACTTTTGTGTTTTTGGTGTTTTCAGTCCGCAGCGGTAAACGGTCAGGGCCGGATCCAACCGTGTCATCATCCGAACGGGCCGCGCCCCTGTGACCCCTGCTGGCTCGGAGCCCACGTCACATCCAGGCCCCCTCTCGGGTGGGGGTGCTTCTACCGCGCTAAGCGGCGGGCCCAAACGGGGCATCACAGCGGGATTCCGTTTATCTTATTCCTGTTTCCTGAGAGTCTCGCTCCTCCCGTCCACCCGCCGGCGCTCCTCGAGCTGTGTCCTCCGGGAGCGGCAGCGCCGCAGGAAACCTGGTGCCCCTCGGCGGCCACCGCCATCTCTCGCGAGTCCCCTGGACGGACGCCGCCCGCCGGGAGCCCCCCTGGAGTCCCGCCCGCGCAACTCCCACGCCACGGCGGGGCCGCCCCTGCTCCCGCGCAGCCCGGGCCGCCTCCCAAGGCCCCGTCCCTGTGCCGGCGCCCGGCGGGCCACTCGCCCCGCTCTCCCGGGCCTCCCGCCTTCCCACCGTGGCCTGCGCCCCTTTACTTCCTTTCTCTAGAGGGGTCGGCAGCGGGCTGCTCCTCCCACCCGCCTTCTCCGAGCTGACGCCGAAGCCGTACGGACGCGACCTGCTGCGGGGTGGCCCGACGCGCCCCCCGACCCCCCGACCGCCCGACCGGGGCGACCCGGCGGGGACCGGGCGGGGACCCGAGGGCCGCGCCTGCGCACCCCGTCTCTGCGCTCGCGGGTCACGTGGGGCCGCGAGAGGCGCCGCTCCCGGAAGTGCCCCCCCGGAAGCGCGAGCAGCGTGGGAGCCGGGTTCCGCCGGGGCCGGGGTCGCGCCGGCGTCCTGACGGGAGGCACGCGTGCCGACTTCCGTGCAGTCGCCGTCCCCTTCCAAAAAGCGGGCCGCGACGATGGGCGCCGCCAGCTGTTTCCCAGGCTTGGTGTCGCGAGGCTGCGCCTGGAGCGATGCGCGCACGCGGCGGGGATCCCTGTGTCCCCGCCAGTGTCTGGCGCCGTCACTGACTCAGGCGTGAACACGGAGCCGGCCGGAGGGGCCGCCGTCCCGGACGCCGAGTCCACCCAGCGTGGCCGCAGGGCCGGGCGGAGGGGCCGCGTCCCTCCCGGAGGCCCGCGAGCTCCTTGAGGCCTCACGCCCCGTCTGCGTCCCCCTGCTGCCCTGCGGCCACCGTCGGCCGCGATTCCTACGCCGTGCCCGCGTCTAGATCACAGGGCCAGGGCGTGCCCTGCCCGACCCTCGGCATGGCCCAGGGGAGTTGGCACTGCCCACCGCGCCAGCCTCTGCGGAGAGGAGCCGTCCACCTGCCTGACCGGGCCCAGCTCTAGAAAGACCCTCTTGGTTTTGTCTGCTGGGTGGACTGACCCTGGCCCTCAGCCCGGGCCTGGGCTGGGCAGTAGGGCGAGGCGAGCAGCGGCATGATGCCCACATGGAGCGTGGATTTCTCTCCAGGGTGGCAGAAGATGGTTTAGAGGCAGCAATGGGATGGGGAAGAACCCTGACCCCGTCTCAAAAGGTTAGGACACGCCAGGTCCAGGGGAAGAATATCACTTCTTAGAGGGCTGAGAGTTTGGTGGCTGCAAATCTGGGAACCCGTCAACACTTGCACTTCCCTGATCCTGCTAACCAACAGTTAACAACGTCCTGCAGGCTGGCACCTCAGGAATAAGCTCCTTCACCTGCGTTCTCTGTTTACTCTGCCCTCCAGTCCTTCATATATATATTTTTTTCTTTTTTTTTTGAGAAGAGTCTTGCTCTGTTAGCAGGTGCCAGGCTGGAGTGCGGTGGCACGATCCTGGCTCACCAAAAACTCTGCCTCCTGGGTTTAAGCAATTCTCCCGCCTCAGCCTCCCTGGTAGCTGAGATTACAGGTGCCTGCCACCACGCCCGGCTCATTTTTATATTTTTAGTAGAGACTGGGTTTCACCATTTTGGCCAGGCTAGTATCGAACTCCTGACCTCAAGTGATCCACCCACCTCAGCCTCCCAAAGTGCTGGGATCACAGGCTTTTTTCCTTTTGAGATGGAGTTGCACTCTGTTGCCCAGACTGGAGTGCAGTGGTGTGATCTCAGCTCACTGCAACCTCCACCTCTTGGGTTCCAGTGATTCGCATGTCTCAGCCTCCAGCTACACCTGGCTAATTTTTGTATTTTTAGTAGAGATGAGATTTCACCATGTTGGCCAAACTGGTCTCAAACTCCTGGCCTCGAGTGATCCGCCCAACTCAGCCTCCCAAAGTGCTGGGATTATAGGCATGAGCTGCCATGCCCGGCCTCCTCCAGTTCTTTCTAAAAAGCAAGTTTAATCATATCTTTCATTTGCTTAAAACCTAGGCCAGGTGTGGCTCACATGTATAATCCCAGCACTTTGGGAGGCTGAGGCAGGAGGATCACTTGAACGCAGGAATTGGAGACCAGACAGGGTGGGCAACATAGCCCCCATCTCTAAAACATAAAAACTTTGTTAACTATAGGATAGATATGTAGATGGATAATGTATCAGTTAGAAGCACTTTTGGCTTCACAGCAGAAACTCCAACATGTCTGGTGATTTGAACCAATAGGGATTTATTTTTCTCCCATAACAGGAATCCTGGAGGTAGGTGTGGCTGGCATTACTTCAGCAGCCCAGTGGTATCAGGGCCAGCACTTCTGCAGTTCTGTGACTTTCCTTCATGGTCACAAGAGGATTGCCGCAGCTCCAGACATCACACCATGTTCTGGCTATAAGAACAGGGAAATGATAGTTACAGAGATGGTTGTCTGTTTTATCATGAAAACAAAATTCTCAGAGGCTCCCGAGTCGGATTCTGCCTACACCTCACTGGCCAGAAGCCAGTCATGTGCCCAGTGCTGCTGTGAAGCTTGGAGAAGTTGGCACTAAGCATTCCCAGTGTCTGTAGTGAACAGGAGTCAGGGAGACAAGCTTGGAGTTAATTGTGGCGATGGATATCTGTCATTGGGGCCGCCCACCATCTTTTGAATATCTTCTCTGCATTTCGATAGTTCTCTCAAGGGGAATTCTGTCATTCCCACCTAGAACTCAGGATTTCCTTGGTCTGCCCCTCTGCTACTAGGGGAGATGAGGCGGAGGCTGCCATGCCAGGGCACCCAGGGGCTGACTGGTGGGGCAGCCATTTTGCTAACTTTTGTCCTGGCAAACTAGACAGCATACTTCTGGAGTTCCCGCTGGTGTGTCAGCCTCCTGCTGCAGCAGAGCCACAGCGGCTCCCAGCCAGCCCCTACTCAGACCAGTTCTGGCAGGGATCTTGCCATTGCTCCCAGAAAGCCTGATCCGTGAGCTATCCAACAACTCTTCGGAAATCTCATTTCTACTTAAACCAGCCAGAGTGGATTCAATTATTTGTACTTGTTATGAATCGAATTATTTCCCCAAAAAAGCTATGGTGAAGTCCTAACCCCCAGTACCTGTGAGTATGGCCTTATTTAGGAATGTAATTGATTACAGATATAATCAAGTTAAGATGAGGTCGTATGGGTGGGCCCTAATCCAATATGGCCACTGTTCTTACAAGAAGAGGGAAATTTGGACACAGATACATGAGGAAGGCCACGTGCATCAGAGTTCTCCGGATACACAGAACCAATACATTTAGGAGAGAAGAGTTACTGTAGGAGTTGACTCACGTGACTGTGAGGCTGAGCAGTCCCATGATCTGTTGATCTGTTGCCTGCATGCTGAAGAAAGAAGACAGCCACGGTGTCCTTAGTCTGAGTCCAGTGCCCGAGGGGAGGAGAAGATGGCCATCCCAGCTCAAACAGAAGCAAATTCTTGCACGTTCTTGTCCTTTCAGGTCCTCAGATAGGACGGTGCTCACCCACACTGGTGAGGGTGAGTCTTCTTTAATCAGTCTATGCTAATTCAAGTGCCAGCTGCTTCTAGAAACGCCTCACAGACACACCTAGAAACCACGTTTACCAGCTATGTGGGGATCCCCTTGCCCAGGCAAGTTGACATAAAATGAACCATCGACCATGTGGCAACTGAGACAGAGCTCGAAGTGCTGCAGCTTCCAGCCAAGGAAGGTGGCCTGTGGCCACACCAGAAGCTAGGAGAGCAGTGAGGGAGGGTCCCCCAGCCTTCTGAGGGCGCGCAGCCCTGCGACACCTTGCTGTCCGGCCTCTAGAACTGTGCAAATACATTTTTGCCATTTGCAGCACTCAATTTGTGGTCCTGTGTGGTGGAACCCCAGCTCAGCCCCATCACAGTGTTTGGGCAGGTGGGAGGGAGCAGGGCAGACAAGCAACCCAATTCCGCATTTGGGTTTTGCTTAGTGATGCGATCCCCATATTCTAAAGAGAGATCTGACCAAGGGCCCAGGCTGCTACCCCTGGGCTTTCAAGAGTGACAGATGCTGCCCAGCCAAGGCGCAGTGGCTCACGCCTGTAATCCCAGCACTGTGGGAGGCCCAGCAGAGTGTTTGAGACCAGCCTTGCCAACGTGGTAAAACTCCGTCTCAACCAAAAATACAAAAATCAGTTGGGTATGGAGGCACACACCTATAATTCCAGCTACTCAGGAGGCTGAGGCAGGAAAATCACTCGAGCCCAGGAGGCAGAGGTTGTAGTGAGCCAATATTGCATCACTGCACTCCAGCCGGGCGACTGAGTGAGACTCTTGTCTCAAAAAAAAAAAAAAAATGAAGCTGCACAGCTGTGGCAGCCTCACGTCACACCCTCCCCTGTCCTGGCTGCAGGAGGGGAGGGAATTCAGAGCCCACAGCCTGACAGGCACAATGCAGTGATTCCCACCCCTGTCACCCTGGAGCAGTGAGGGTGTGCAATTGAAATACTTGCAGGTGAGGCCTCCGGCATCTCATGCCCCAGCTGGGAGCCCCCAAACTACATTCCCTGCAGACAGCCCTGCTGTCCCCCTGGGAGCAGAGCGATTTTCAGTGGGCTGGGCTCATTGTCCCTGAAGGTAGGCTCTCCAGTTGAACGTGGAGATGCCCACCACCCTGGGTATTTCCAAATGCGGAAGCCTGTGAGCAGCAGGCACAAACTGGTGAGGTAGGCAGGGTGGGAGGCCTTGGGCGAGAATGCCCTGGGTGGTGCCTGCAGGATCTGGAGCTCCCTCCTGCGAGGTGCAGACAAAGGTCAGGGAACAGACCAGAGGCCCAGGTGCCCAGAGACCAGCCGTGTGAGGGAGCTGCCCCTACCCCGTGCCCTAGCAGGATGGGAGAAACCAGGGTTCTTGCCCTCAGCAGATTCACCAGGAGGCTGGCGAGGTTTGAGAGTCAGGACCCTCACCTTCATGGGCCTTTCTCAGGGCCCTGGGAGGGACCCCAGAAATGTACGTGCAGAGTCATGTGACTTAGAGAATTTACATATCTTAAATAAATAAGTTCTCTCTAGTCTCTCTCCATATCATCTATCTGCAGCCTGCCAGGGCTGCCCAAACAAAATACTATAGCCTGGGCAGCTTAAACAATGGAAATTATTTTATTTTGAGACAGGGTCTTACTCTGTTGTCCAGGCTGGAATGCAGTTGTGCGACCTCAGCTCACTGCAGCCTTCACCTCCTGGGTTCAGGTGGTTCTCCCACCTTACCCTCTCCAGTAGCTGGGACTACAGGCACCCACCACCGTGCTCGGCTAGTTTTTGTGTTTTTTCATAGAGACAGGGTTTCACCATGTTGGCCAGGCTGGTCTCGAACTCCTGACCTCATGTGATCCACCTACCTCAGCCTCCCAAAGTTCTGGAATTACAGGCGTGAGCCACCAAGGCTGGCCAACGATGGGAATTTATTTCTCACAGTTCTGGCCACCAGAAGTCTGAAATAGGGGGTCAGCGGGGTTGGGTTCTCCAGAGGCCCCTCTCCTTGGCTTGTAGGTGACATCTTCTCCCTGTGTCTTCAAGGGGTCTTCCCTGTGTATGTCCGAATCTCCTCTATGAGGGCACCCACCAGATGGGATCAGGGACCTCGTACTCTAGTGACCTTATTGAAACTTGATTGCCCCTGAAAAGACCATCTCAAAATACAGTCACGTTCTGAGGGACAGGGCTTAGGACTTCAGCATATGAATTGGTGGGGGCAGGGACACAATTTAGCCAAAAGCAAACAAATAAAACATATTTCTATATTAAAATACATACTCTGTGTGTGTGCGTGTGTGTGTGTGTGTCCTTTGTGTGTGTCCTTGTGTGTGTGTGTATCTGTGTGTGTCCTTGTACCTTAAGGAGGAGCTTACAAAATGTGCCTGTTGAATTCTGCAAACCTTCGTGTGCCTCTGCCTGGATTCCAGCAGAGCGAGGACCCCGTAGGTGCTGCAGGGCAGGTGTGGCTCCAGAGGCAGCACCTGAGCAGGGAGGGGTGGTGAGCAAGGCCCCAGCGGCCTCCCGTCTTTCAGTCTCCTGCCAGCAGCTCCACCAGCCCCTTCCTGCAGGAACTGGTGGGAAGGGGGTAATGTCCTGGGTGGCCAATGGAGGATCACGGCACAGCCCACCTTTGCACTCCTGTCCTCCGTGACTGTTCTTCACTGAGAGAAAGAATTTCTCACCTCAAACGGGAGAAACCAGGGCGGCACTTCCCACAAATCGGAACTGTGTTTGAGCCACTGCTAATCTGTCCTTAGAGGTCTCAGGAAAGGAGAGCATCAAAGGAAATGCCTGCACCATGGAAGCTCTCCCGGAGACGTGTCGGGACCCCAGCCTGACGTCCAAGCTCTGCCCACTGCCCACCACAAACAGCCACCACTTGAGCCTGACGTGTGCGTGCAGCGGTGTCGTCCACCGGGGAAGGACCCCAGGGAGAGGCCTGCCATCTGAGAAGTAGGCTTAGGCCTGTGTGGGCAGGAATTCTGGGGTTTCCAGCAACCTAGAGGGAAGGGGCTAGGTACTGAGGGGGCATGTCCCTTGGGCTGGAGGAGGGCAGCACTAGGCACTCTACCGCATGGGCCTCAGGACAGCGCAGTGCTGGCCACTGCTCTCCACACCGCAGGAGCAGTTAGGGGCCCGCGTGGGTGAGCACAGCTCCTGCGTCTGTGTGCTATGGCTGCTGTAAGGAGGTGCCCCCAGCGGGGCATGAACAGCAGCAGCGTGTGGTCCCACAGTTCTGGCGGCTCCAGCTATCAATGGGGCTGGATCCTTTTGGGGCAGTGGCAGGGAAACTGGCCTCTCCTCCCTCTCTAGGGGTTTGCTGGCCCCAATCTCTGCCCAGATCTTCACATGGCGTTCTCCCAGGGAGCTGTGTTTATAAGGAACAGTCACACGGGAATAGGGGCCTGCATTCCCGGGATGACTCATCCTAATAATGAATCATATCTGCAACGACCCTATTTCCAAACAAGGCCCCATTCTGAGGTCCTGGGGGTTAGGCCTTTGACATATGAATTTGCGGGGGACATCAACCCACAACAGCTTCAGTCTCCCCACACATCCCATGCACTCCCCACTCTGCTACGCCTAGGCTGGGATCTCTACCAGACACCTTGACCCGAGACCTCACTCAGGCCAGCTCTGGGCCTCATGGCTCTGTCTGTGGGAGCTGCCCTAGTTTTCCACTGAGCTTTATTAGGGGACATGAGAATATTAAGTGGTGCCCCAGAATCCCTGGGATTTGACATAGTGCTTCCTCCCCACCTCCTAAGGCAGCATTCCCACCTTCCTGCAGAGATCTCTCCTAAGAGATTCCTCCTTAGAGATCCCTGGCCGGCATAGCTCCCTTGTCCAGTGGTCAGCTCTGCAGCAAGAGGCCCCACATGGCAGGAGGGCATCTCTGCTCCTGAGTGGGGGAAGCAGACCCACATTCCCCTGAGGTCCGGGAGGCAGGACTGCCACTCCGGTGACCCCACCGTACAAGAATCGGAAAGAAAAATCCTTCAGTAGCTGATTAGCCATCACGGCCACTCTGTGGAAGGACTGTGGCGGTGAGGCAAGGCTGTGACTGGCACCCGTCCGTCCACAGAAGGCCTCTCACAGGCACGGACGGCTACCTCCACTTCTGCATGCTGGCGGTAGGGAAGCAGCCTCCTTGGTCAGTCCCAGGTTAGGAGCCTGTTCTGCCTCCCACAGGCCTGCGTCTCAGCATTCAGGGGTGCAATCTCCCCATTGGAGCCATTCCATCAGTCTGTCCGGCTGCCTGCTTCTGGGTGAAGGGCATGGAGTGAGACCAGTGGAATTGATGGACACAAGCTTATCGCCACGCTGGGTTTCCTCTGAAACGAGGCCGTGGATTGCAAGTGTCATTTGTGGAATCCCAAGGCAGTGAAGGAGGCCAAGGGTGGCATGCTGGCAGGAGGACCCTTAGAGGACCCATCCCTGCAAGGACTGGCTCTTCACAGAAGGCACGTGGCGTGCTCTGCCTGCTTCCTGGAGGCTGGCCGCCCTCCCCACAGCGGGGCTTCATGTCGGGGCTCAGACACCACCCTTGCTGTTGGAAAGATGGGCGCCCAGCTGTCCATGCTGCTGGAAGGGTCTGGTGGGGGTAAACAGGCCACGGAGCCGGTGTGGCCACCATGCAAGGACGGCAGAGGTGTGGCAAGACCGTGAGGTGCCTGAACCCAGGGGGCGGAGGTTGCGGTGAGCCGAGATGGCGTCATTGCACTCCAGCCTGGGTAACGAGCGAAACTCCGTCTCAAAAAAAAGAGACCGTGACGTGTCCGTCCACAGAAGGCCTCTCTGGTTTTGAGCCCCTCCTCTGCGGGGGATGCTTCCTTCATTTTTGTGGATTACAAATGTCTTCAGCCCCTGCCCTTTCAAGCAGCTCCTTAGCTCCCCTCCCCTGTTCACAGAGCCCTCTCCTGCCTGTGAGCCAGGCCTAATCAACATCAGTCTGTCCTCTGGGCCCTCCCTTCCCTCCAGGTGAGGTGCTGCTGGACGTCTGACCCCCCGAGATGGCCCCTCCCTGCCTTGCAGGCCATCCCTGTGCAGCTGTCTGTGCAGGTGCTGTGGCACCAGTTCACCACACAGGCCCCCGCGGGTGAACCAGTTTGGTGTCTGCTTTCCCTTCCGTGAACGAGCCGGGCACCACCCCGCGAGGCCAAGGCAAGCATCTGCTCCAGCGAATCCTGGCGAATGCCTCCCGGCCCTGCTCGGCTTGGTCTCACACGTGCTGGCTTCATCTCATGACCGAAAGGCCACCGTGCATGTGTCATTTGATGTTGGTATGTTGAACACCACCAGGTTCACGACGGGCGGCTCACGGAGTCCCTGGACGTTCCCGGATCAGGTCTTCAGGGCCGAGTAACCAAGCCACGACGGCTTCTCCATGGAGAACACTTTCTGGCCGGTGACCGCACTAGCTCGTCCGGTGTGTCTCACGGTCTTCATCACGAATCTCCGGAGAGGGCACCAAGGGCGCGTACAGACGCACGTCTCTTCTTTTCTCGTATTTAGACGGTCTCACTCTGTCGCCCAGGCAGGAGCGGGAACTCAGCTCACTGCAGCGTCTGCCTCCGGGGCTCAAGGGATCCTCCAACCTCGGTTGTTTTCCTCTTGTAGGGACCCTTGTGCTGACATCGGCTCCAGCTGAGTCCTCCAGGGTCTGCTTCATTACAAGGGCTTTAATCACACTGAACGCCCTTTCTGCCAAGTAAGCGCTGCACTCACGGGGCCCGGGGAGTAGGCCACGGGCCTCTCTGGGGGCCGCCATTCAGCTGCCACAGGATGGAAGAAGGAGCACCAGCCCGGTGACTTTCATGTCCCTAATGGTGACGCTGGGCCAGCGAAGGGAGTCCCTTAGAACTTCCGCTGGGGTGATTGGCTTTCAGTTTTCCCCTGCGCCTGCGAAATTTAAACATCAACCGTTAAACCTCCTGGATGGAGAGAGATGGGAGCGGGGCATGGCACTGGGAAACTCCTGCCCTTTAAAACGACATCCCCTTGTAAACCTGGAAAGAGAACGCATTCCCTCAGTGCTAATTTCAGTTCCCTCAGGGATCTATTTCTTTGGCAAAATGTGTAATTTCGGTGGAGTTGGGCTGCAGTTTCACGGTGTTCTGCTTGGTCTTTCTCACCTCATTAACTCTCATTCCATCAATCACTGCGCCAATATACAAGCTGTGCCAGTGTCAAGTGTATAGTGGAAATACATTTGGAAGCTGGGGAAATAACCACGGACAAGCCACAGGCCTGCGGGGCCTGCCATGGGGCGCACTTGGACCATCCCAGGAGCTCTTTGGCCTCCATAATCCTCTACTCTGCCCGTGGTGGCACGTCAAGTCGCCAGGAAGAGCATCAAGTCAGAGTCAGCACGCGGTAACCCCTGAAGACCTGGCCACGCTCTTCTCCCAGTTCCCAGCTACCCCTGTGGTCTCACAGGGCCCAGTGGCCCTTCCGCAGAAGGAGCTTTGGCTCTGTGGACTGCCTGAGGTTTAGGAACTGGGTGAGGCTCTTGCATTCCCTGGATGTGAGCTGGAGTCAGGGATCTGCCGCAGCTAACCCACCACGTGGGCTGTTACAGCCGCTCCCAGCTGCTCAGTCACAAGGTTGAATCAAGTCCTCTGCCGTGAGTGGCTCACACCTGTAATCCCGCACTCTGGGAGGCCGAGGCGGGCAGATCATGTGGTCAGGAGATGGAGACCATCGTGGCGAACACAATGAACCGCCGTCTCTACTAAACATATAAAAAATGAGCTGGGTGTGGTGGCGGGCTCTTGTAATCCCAGCTAATCGGGAGGCTGAGGCAGGAGAATCACTGGAATATGGGAGGTGGAGGTTGCAGTGAGCCGAGATCATGCCACTGCTCTCCAGCCTGGGTGACAGAGTGAGACTCTGTGAGATGGTCCCACTGCTCTCCAGCCTGGGTGACAGAGTGAGACTCTGTGAGATGGTCCCACTGCTCTCCAGCCTGGGTGACAGAGACTCTGTGAGATGGTACCACTGCTCTCCAGCCTAGGCGACAGAGTGAGACTCTGTCTCAAAAATCAAGTCCTCCATGAGTGCACCCACAGGAACAAATTTGTCCTGGCCCAGTCTCATGTCTACTTTCCTTAGTCCAGTCCTTTTAGAATCTCTTCTCACAGACAGAACGAACCCGTAGGTTCTGACCAATATAAATTACCAAGTTCTTCCTCCCTGAGAAGATTTTGCAAGTCTCCCCTGGGCTATGCTGGGATGTAACCCTTGCTAGTGATCTAGAGACAACAGTGACGGTGGTGGGTCTGAGGACGTGCCCACCCATCGCTGTCGATGGTCTGAATGCTCCTGGTGTTACTGCGTGTCATGGTATCCAGGTCCCACTGCCCCTTCGGGAGGACACTGGGCTTCCAGCAGATGTGTGAAAACGCAGTGCCCAGGTCCCATTTGGAAGATCTGTTTCCTGAGCGTGTTCCTTTCACCCAGTGCGAGGTCCATCAGTGGCAGAGTCCATCAGGGGTTGTCAGGAAGCACTACCCACCCCAGAGAGTTCAAATGCAGAGACTGTAGAAAGGATGACTTACGGAGGTGTGGGCATGCCTTGGGAAGCAGATGAAGCATGGTGAGGCTCTGAGAGGCTCTCAAAAGCAGAAAAGCCATGCCTGTCTTTAGGGTTGAAAGGATACAAGTGCCAGCTAATGTTTTCAGACCCATTGACAACTGGGTCATGGAGGAGGGCTGCCTCGTGAAGGCTGTTCTCATGGAGGGCTGTGGCTGCTGGGGGGCGGGGGGCTAGAAAACATGTTTAAATGACCTGAACGTTCCCTGCCTCCGGTTGCTTGCTGGTGTCTCCCAGCTGGCACAGAAGCCTGAGTGGCAGCCACCCAGAGCACTGAGGCCAGAGGCTCCACCGGCAGCAGCAAGGGGTTAAAAGAGGGCCAGAAAATAAGACCCCATGGGGCATCAGGCCAGCTGGAGGACACTGATCTTGGAGAAGAGCTTGAGCCATGGATGGCTGGTGGGCCTAAGGGAGCAGGCAGCTGCTCCTGGGCGGTCTCAGGAATGGAGGGTCCAGATGCAGCTGTCTGCTGCCCAAAGATAAATGTGACCCACTTACATGGAGACTATTACATGGTTGGGAAAGTGGACCAGGCCAGGACAAGAGCAGGGACATCTCCCCACTCTGAGGGGCTTTGCCTCCCTGCCTCCACTTCCTTGCCCCCAACCAAGAAGGCCCATGGCCCAGGAGAGGAAGGTAAGAGGTAAAAATGTCCCAGAGGCAGGTCCATTGCTCCCATTCACCCTTGGTGCGAGAGTGGGTGAGCAGACCGCACCTCTGCTTCTGTTTAGGTCCACTGAGCCACAGATGTGGCCAGCAATGAGGGAATAGTGAAGGATGGGGGTTTAGATTGGGTATGAGATAGATATTTTAAACAAACTGGACTGTTTTGATATCCTAACGTTGTGGACTACCTGAGATGTCATTATGGGATGGAAAGTGGAAGAGGAATTGGAGCACAGTAAGTTTGCACCCCGAGGAACTGAGATGCCTCCCAAAACAGGTGCAGCGCCAGGCACGGTGCTTCACGCCTGTAATCCCTGCACTTTGAGAGGCCGAGCTTGGTAGCTCTCTTGAATCTAGGAATTTGAGACCATCCTGGACAACATGACAAAACCCTTTTCTATGAAAAATGTAAAAATTAGCTGGGCACGGGGGCACAAGCCTGTAGTCCCAGCTTCTCACTGGGAGGCTGTTTTCACATTGCTGATAAAGATATAAGTGAGAGTGGGCAAGTTACAAAAGGACTTCCAGTTCCACGTGGCTGGGGCGGCCTCACAATCATGGCGAGGGGAAAGGCACACCTCACATGGCGACAGACAAGTCAGAGAAGGAGCTTGTGCAGGGAAATGCCTCCTTATAAACCCATCAAGTCTCGTGAGACTTACTCACTATCACGAGAACAGCATGAGAAAGACCTGCCCCCATGATTCAATTACCTCCCACCAGGTCCCTCCCACAACACATGGGAATTCAAGATGAGATTTGGGTGGGGACATAGCCAAACCATGTCATAGGTTGAAGTGGGAGGATTGCTTGAGCCCAGGAGGCAAGGCTGCAGTAAACCAAGATCATGCCACTGCACTCCAGCTTGAGTGACAGAGTGAGACCCCCACCTCAACCCCCCCTCGGAAAACCAAAAACAGATACTGGTGGATGATTGGATAGGTCAGGGATGAATGAACAGTTGGATGGGTGGATGGATGGATGGATACTGGATAGGTGGGTGGATGGATGGATACTGGATGGGTGGATGGATGGTTGGATACTGGATGGGTGGGTGGGTGGATGGATGGATACTGGATGGGTGGGTGGATGGATGGATACTGGATGGGTGGATGGATGGATGGATACTGGATGGGTGGATGGATGGATACTGGATGGGTGGGTGGATGGATGGATACTGATTGGGTGGGTGGATGGATACTGGATGGATGGATGATACCGGATGGGTGGGTGGATGGATGGATACTGG
>CM052655.1:123125188-123153197 GCA_028533165.1 Leontopithecus rosalia
GTTCTGTGAGCCGCTCCCGGCTGGTGCGGAGATGAGAAATTGTAGAAATAAAAGACACAAGACACAGAGATGGAGAAAGCGAGTTTGGGCCCAGGGGTCTGGGAGACCTGCGTGGCCCTGAGTGCCCCGATGCTCTCACTTTTATTGAGTTGCAAATCTGGGGGCGGGGTAGGTAGGGCGTGGTCTTGGAGGTCAGTGACTGGGGGCAGGGTAGATACGGCGTGGCAGTGATAGGGTTAAGTACATCACCTGTCATTCAGGTAGGGGCTCAGGAATTTCTGGCACCCGAAGTGAGGTAAGGAGCATGATGCATCAGCACCTTTTCCATACTTATCAAGAAAGAACTAAAACATGAGGATTTATGTTACTGTTACTGATGATCTTCTCTGAGAACAAAGGAACCAGGTGCAGAAGCAGAACATGAGAGTGGGCATGGATCGTGACCACTGCAGCACAGCATCACATAGAGAGGGTCAAGGCCCCGATGTCTGCGGGCCTCCCTGACCGCCGTCAGGCCCACCACAAGAGCTTGGAGAGCGGAGTTTTCTCCTAACTCCTCAGGGAAGGAGCCGTCTCAGCTATTTCGGACGTCTTCCCTGGCTGGCTAAACAGCGGGCGCTTTCCCGGCGGGTGGGCGTGACAGAGGGCTTAGAGCATCTTGCCTTAGGGTCACTCATTTCACAGGGTCACCCCAGGTTCACACTTCCACCTGAGAGGCATCCGTAAAAGAATTAGGCTCACCTGTGAATAACTAGGATCCCATGAATAACTGGTAACTGCCACTGTTACATTTCTAGTTACTTTCTTCTTGGTTATTTACATGGAAATATGGAATATTTATATGGAGGCCTTTTGTTGCTGCCTCTGCACTGATGGGGGCTCCCCTCACAGCCGCCATGAGCCCCACCCAGCTGCAGCTTCCCTGCCCTGGCACCTCTGCGGAGGTCTCAGCCAAGCCGTGCTGTGGAGCCCGTGTCCCCCACCACCCCTGCTGTGCATACTCCTCTCTGAGTAAGGAAGGAGGCCCTGCCCTGAGTGCTTCTCGTCCTTGTCAGGGTTGCTGGGGGAGGCCCCACCCCAGCGTTGCAGGATGGTGCCTGGTGGTGGGGCAGTGATGCCCAGCTGCTGGGGTGGCCTGCACACAGCAGGCTGAGAGTGACCAGCCTGAGGGGCGCGGGCTCTCGCCTGGGAGACTGAGAAGCCATGCTGGCACCCAGGAGGGATGTCCAGGTCCTAGTCATGTGGATTGTGGGCCGTCCTGTCCCAGGGCTGGGGACTTCCTTCAGGCCCATTGCTGCCTGTGGAAGTTAGCCTGGCGTCTCATGGGTACACTGCCTTGATGGTCCCTAGGTGGTGGTGAGGGGCATACACTGTCTGGGGCAGGACTCAGTGGCTTCCCTGGGTCAGCTGATTTTGCTGGCCTTTCCCCGGGCTGGACCCCAGGGCCTGTGGCTTTCAGGTTTGAGGCAGGAAAGGTGGAGCAGTGGGCCGGGTGGGCAGTGGCCGTGTTCACAGCACTTGAGCAAGTGGAAAGTGTCCCCCCATGCCCCAGTGGGTCAGCGAGGGGGCCTTGCTGTGGCCTACAATTGGACGACTGGGGTTGACCTTGTGAGGGGCTGGGGCACCTGTCCTCAGGGCGTGGTCCTGGGTGGACTGGTGGCCTGGAAAGGGTCCACAGCACTTGGGGTGGACCCACCAAAGGTGTGGACACTGGCTGAGAGTTGTGCATGTCCCTGTGGGGCTGGGCCAGGAGCAGGGGAGGGCTCCCTGAGACAGCCTCACTCACTGCCAGCCTGGCTGCCGCCACCTGACCTTGGGAGGGAACAGTGTGTGCCAGATGACCAGAGGGTTCCCACCACTCCCACGGTCCAGCCAGGAGCAGCACTGGGGAGGGCAGTCATGGGGTGGCAGCAGAGGGTGAGGGATGTGGCCCTGGCATGTTGCCAAGTCCTGGTCTGGAGGCAGGGTGGGTACATACTCTGGTGGGAGGCCTGGTGGCTACTGCTGGTGTTGTGCTGAGGGCAGGGGATGGGGCAGGGGTGCCTCTGCCTCCTGGGTGTCATCTCCTCCCATTGAGCACCTGAGGGCCAGCTGTGTGTCTCTCCAGTCCCGCAGTGTGGACAAGCAGCATGCCGTCATCAACTATGACCAGGACAGGGACGAGCACTGGGTGAAGGACCTGGGCAGCCTCAATGGGGTGAGTGCCAGAGGCCCTGGCCTGGCCTTTTAGCAGCCATACCCTTCAGCCTTGGCCCCTCCTTCTCAGCCCTGGGCCCTCCCCCACCCCTGGCCCTTCCCTCTCAACCCTGGGCCCTCCCCCAGCCCTGGGCCCTCCCCTAGCCCTGGCCCTTCCCTCTCAGCCCTGGGCCCTCCCCCAGCCCTGGCCCTTCCCTCTCAACCCTGGGCCCTCCCCCGACCCTGGGCCCTCCCTCTCAGCCCTGGGCCCTCCCCCAGCCCTGGCCCCTCCCTCTCAGCCCTGGGCCCTCCCCAAGATCTGGCCCCTCTCCCAGATCTGGCCCCATCCCCAACTGCAGAAGCCCCAGGCCTCCCCAGAAGGCTTCCCCTGGCAGGGACTCAGGACCCGAAACAGTCAGACTGTGCTTACAGGGAGAAGGGACCCTTCAGATGGGGAGGGAAGCACTGGGCTGGGGAATGGGACCCCTGAGCTGGAAGGAGCTGTGCTTGGGTACCCAATCTGGGGGTTGTGTGATCCTTTCTTCTGTGAGTTGGGAGTGGCAGGGGCAGGAAGGTAACTGGAAGGGAATGGGTGTAGAGTGGAAGCGGGCAGGAAGGATGGAGGCCCCTCTCTGGGGGTGCGTGTCTGTCCCCGAGGTCCCTGTCTCTTACTGAGCTTGGTGGCCTCCCACTTGCCCTAGGACACTCCATCTTCACTACACTCTGCACTCCTGAGCTGGGGGGCCCTAGCGGCCTCTCAGCAGCCCCTCACGGAGCTCTGGCCAGGGGTTCTCAGGCTGCTGGGTTCTGTCCCGAGCCCCCTCCTCCTGCGGCATGCTTGTCTGATAAAGTAGCTGCCCCTGAATCCTGCACAGCAAGTGGCCGCTCCTCTGCCTGTGTGGGCTGTGTCACCCATATGGACTTTGAGAGGGTCCCCAGGGTTGCTGGCCTGGGTTGCATGGCACCGGCCAGGTCAGTGCTCCTGGGCCCTCCATGGCTGGCTACCTCCCAGGCCTATGATGCCCACACACCAGCCTCCCAGCTACCTCTGGGATTGGCACATCGACACCCCTGCCAGTGGGCAGCCTGGAGGGGGGTGTCAGACCCACTGAAGCCTGACCCCTGGTCACGGGCCACCACAGGGCAGGTCTAAGCATATTGTGGGATCGGAGTCGGGGCGGAGGCCAGCATGAGGCTGTGTGGGTGAGAGGAAGCACCTCTTAGAGGAGTCTACTTCACAAAGACGCTCAAAGGTTCTGTTCCAGAGGGCTCCGTCCGGGTCCCTGCAGTGCTGGGTGGGCGCCAGTGCCTGAGTGCCCCTGGCCAGCAGCAGTGGAACTCGGGGCTGGGCACCTGTGCTGCTGGTGCCTGGGACAGTGCTGCACAGGCCACCGCCATCCGTGGGCTCCAGAGAGTTGGTGCCCCCCATCGCCCCACCCACAGCCGCCTACCTGCTCAGTTCCACCCTGCTGCCACCTGTTTTCCCTGCAGACGTTTGTGAATGACATGCGAATCCCGGACCAGAAGTATGTCACGCTGAAGCTCAATGATGTCATCCGCTTCGGATACGATATCCTGCCCACCAGCCTCCTCCTCCTGGGCTTCTCAGTTCCCAGGGCCACAGTCACCCTGTTACTCCAGCAGCAGAGCTGTCACTGCTGGGCCCACGGGATTACAGAGCATGGAGGATGACCCTAGTGCTGGGCTCCACCTGCTGATGGTTCACCCCAAGGAATGCTAGTCCCTGCAGCCTGACCCCAGTGGATGCCCGGGCCATGGGCACCTGCTACTTACCCACCCACCCAGCCTGAGGTCACATGGGGCCCAGTGAACTGGTGACCACTCCCTGAGACCCCGAGTCCCGGCCCGACCTTGGGACTGTTGAGCACATGTGGCATGGCTGTGCCTCCCTGGGAAGAAGGGGGCCCCTCCTCTGCCTGCCTCAGTGGGCCCTTGAGCTGTGGGTGGGTGTGGACTTCAGCGCAGGCTCCTGGCTCTTCTGCTCTGTGTTCACCTTAATGAACAACCACATTCCAACATGTATGTGCTGGAGCGGGTGCAGCACCGAGTCCCAGAGGAGGCGCTCAAGGTCAGTGCTGGCCACGCCCGGGGGTCATCCTCCCCACAAGGGCTCAGCCGCCCCATCCTCCCCTCCATGCTCCCACTTCCATCTCCTCAGCAAACATTCTCCAGGCTTCGTGGGCGCCATGAGTCAGGCCAGCCTGTCCTGCCCTGCCAGATGGTCCAGTCTGGCAGGTGGGAAGGTAGTCATTACCCCCAGCCTGCTGCAGTGACAAGATGGCAGGGGCACTGGGGCGTGGGCACCACTGTTGTGGATGCAGCAGGATTGGGGCTCTGGGAGGGGCCTGGGAGGAGGCACACTGCATGGACAGCCTGCCGGAGCTCCTAGACTTTCTGAGCTGTGGCGTTGGGTGCTGGCAGGTTCAGCTCTGGCTGACAGAACAAGCGGCTCGTTGAGTGTGCTGGGTGGCCAGAGCCACGGAGGCCACGGGGCTCACCCTGTAGGAGGGTGCAGCGGGGCTGAGGCGGGGGCAGGAGCCTACCTGGGAGCAGGGGGCCCCATTCAGAAGGCCAGGAGGGTATAGAGCCCCTGAGTCCCCCAGCATCTTTCTGGGGGTGTCTCTCAGGTTAAGGAGTTTTGGGGTCTCATAAGGGGCTTTAGATTCTCTGACATTACAGTTATTTGGAGTCTTTGAAGCTGAAGGGATTGAGGGTCTCTACTAGATAGTGTTTAGGGTCTCTGAGGCTGGGGAAGTTTGGTTTCTCTGTGAGTGAGATATTTAGGGTTCCTTGGGCTCAGGGGATTTGAGGATCTACGTGTTAGAGGATTTGGCGTTCCTCTGAGTGAAGGGATTTGAGTTCTCTGAAGCTGAGGTGCTTTGGGGTCTCATGCTGAGGGGATTAAGTTCCTCCGGGTTAGCGGATTTGAAGTCCTTCAAGGTGGTGGGATTTGGGGTCACTTCAGGCTGAGAGGATTTGTTGCTTCTCAGGGTGAGGGGATCTGAGGTCTCCCAGGCTGAAACATGAAGGTCTGAGACTGAGGGTTTGTAAGGGTTTCACACTACACGGCCAAGGCCCCCCGAGTTCCTGTCAGTCTCTCCGCTCTCCTCCCACGCTGCCCACCCCGGCCGGGTGTCCTCTTGGAGCCCCTCGGGAGGTAAAAACTGCCCCCAGCATATTGATGAGGCTGCCATGGGGGTGGCCAGAGGCTGGAAGGACGGGTGCTGACGGCTGATGATGGCAGCCTTTGGGGACGCGCATCCTTGAGTGTCCTTTCCCCTGTGTGCTGGGGACACACACGGCCGGGGCCCCTGTGTGGGCATGAGGGTCCCGGGTGGGAGGGGTGCCTCCTCTCCCTCTGTGGTTCATGTGTGAGTCATGGAGCACAGATTCAGGGCCCTGATCAGAGCTCCCCAGTAGCCCTGTGTTGCCAGGTGCTTAGCCCATTCCTCGGATGGTCTCTGAGCAGCACGAGGCCCCCCCAGCCTGCCAGAGGCAGGGCCCAAGGGAGCCAGGTTCTGTCTGATGGCACGCGCAGCCCTGCTGCCACCCCAGGGCCCCCATTCTGAGGGCCTCGGCCTGTTGTGCCCTGCCCCACGCAAGGAAGCCCCTGCTTCCCTGGAAGCTGCCCCACCTCAGACTTGAGCTGAACCCCAAGCTGTGTGGCCCAGGCAGGCTCAGGCTTTGTTTGCTCTTTTGGGGCCGGGGGGGCGTTAGGGAGAGCTTGTGACATGCAGAGTCGTACCTGGGACCTCTGGATGGATAGATAGCTGGGCCCCGTCCCTTGCCCCATCTGGCCTGCCCACAGCACGAGAAGTACACCAGCCAGCTGCAGGTCAGCGTAAAGGGCTCGGCGCCCAAGAGGAGCGAGGCACTGCCAGAGCACACGCCGTACTGCGAAGCCTCGAACCCCAGGCCGGAGAAGGGGGACCGGAGACCAGGAACAGGTAGGCCCAGGCAGTGCGGATAGGATGAGCACACTCTGCCAGGCTCTCTGCCCTGCACCCGTGCCACACACGCCCGTGAACACCCACACCCTCACCCGCTGCACTCACCTCCCTGTGCAGCCCTCACCCCTGTCCCCGCCTGCCCATACTCTCACTGCTGTACACACACCTACCCGTGCACACCCGCACGGCTCACCCCTGTGCACACCTACCTGTGCGTGCCTGCACCCCTTGGGCCACCAGCTGGGCACCCTGTGTCCCCAGTGGTGAGAGGCAGGTGTTGGGGTGTGCAGCTGTGCTCCCTAATATCAGGCATTGGACTCCGTTCTACAGACGACAGAGCAAGCAGGGCTCAGGGGTTGGTGGTGTCCAGTGAGACCTGGTTTGTGCCTTTGCAGTCGGTACAGCGGGTGGGTGGAAGTCTGGGAGGAAGGCAGTTGCTGCACAGGTCTGCTGGCACAGGGGAGGGTATGGAGCTGAGAGGGAGAAAGGGCCTGGTCGAGTGTGGAGCGGTCGGTGGGGGAAGGGGGGTTCCAAGCCTAAGGCCCCAGTGTATGACTTGAGTTCTGGTTAGACAGGGGTGTATCCAGGGATCAGGCTCTCTGCTCCCACCTTGGTCCAGGAAGGATCACCCAGCTGCCCCCAGCTTTGGCCCCATGTCCGCTGTGCTCCCACCATCACCCACTCATCCACGTTGTGCAGCCACATGGCTGCTGGCGTCGGGTCAGGATACAGGTCCTCCCAGAATGGAAGCCCGCTGGGGACCAGAGCTTTCCAGAAAGCCATCTGAGCTCCCCAGAGCACCTGTCAGCGTTCAGGCTGTGAAGCACGTGCAGCTGGTGGCAGCCAGCTGGGCAGCCTGCCTCCTTGGCTCCTTTAGAGCAGGGACAGCACATTTTAGGGGCCGAGGAGGGGCTCAGGGCCAGCAGCAGATGGGGGACTGCCTGGTAACAGATGCCCCTGCCTCAGCAGCCCCTGGGTGTGATCCTGGGTCAAGAGTGAGTCCCCAGGTAGGGGTAAGGCATGTGTGACACGTCTCAGCGTCCCTGCATCTTCAGCACAGTGCGCACCTGGCTTCTGACAGGTGACTGGCCTCAGACCCTCTGGCTGTCCAGCAGTGTAAGCAGCGGGGTTCTGTGACGCAGAGGCCCACTGGGCTCCAGCAAGGGTGGAGAGAGTGTGGGTGGGGGCCCAGGAAGGAGACTGTGGGCATGAGGGCCAGCACCCTGACCTGAGGGCACCAAACACTGCTTTTGCTCACCGCAGCCCTCAGGAAAGGCGGGCTGCGGCCTCTCAGTGGGTCAGAAGTCAGATTCCATCTGAAATACAGTTTCACTTCTGGTCAATAAGGCAAACAAGCTAAAATGCCGCAGGGACCATGGAGGCTGTGGGTGCCGCCCACCCCGGGGCCACCCATTTGTGGCCTAAACCATATTTACCAAGCGTTGGAGGTAGCTGGCCCCAGGTGTGGGCTCCTCCTGGCCTCTTGCCCTCTGTTGGATAAGCGCTGGGGTCAGAAGGCTGGGGCAGGGCTGCAGAGATTTACCGCCCCAGTATGAGGCTGCTGGGCCCCCCCACCTGCCCCAGGGGATGAGCCTCTGAGCACGTCAGTTGGGGGGAGGAGGGGCCAGGTACGCTAGAGCCTCTGATCACATGTCGGGGAGGGAGGGGCCAGGCAGGGAGGGGCCAGTGAGCAACCCCAGGACTCAAGATAGTCAACATTCCCCACAGAGGCAGGGCCCTGGGCTGCCACAGGGCCGGGCTGGGAGGTGATGCTGGGGCCTGCCCCAGAGTCCAGCCTCTCCTGGGGTGCCAGTTCTCTGCCTTTCACACTGGGAGCCCCAGCAACACTGAGTCTGAACTCTCGCTCCCTCCACAGAGGCAGCTTCTTACCGCACGCCCCTGTACGGGCAGCCCTCCTGGTGGGGTGAGGACGATGCTGGCACGCTGCCCGACACCCAGCGTCAGGGAGAGCCCTACCCAGGTTGGTCTTGGGGCCAGGCTGGTGAGACCCCCGAGGGCTCCCAGAGGGTAGTATGTGAAGGGGACGGCCTGGGCTTGAGGAGCCAACTCCAGGGGACATGGGGCCTCTCTCCCCCTCTTGGGTGGAGTGGATGGTCACAGCTGAGGAAGATGGTGGCAGCTGGCTGCCCTGAGGCCCAGTCTGAGGACATCTTCCCACTCCAGAACGTCCCAAGGGGCCGGTGCAGCAGGAGGGGGAGCTCGACGGCTTCCGCGCCCCTGTTGAGCCTCAGAGCTGTTCCTTCCGACGGGAGCCCAGCTACTTCGAGATCCCCACGAAGGAGACCCCACAGCCATCTCGGTCCCCTGAGGTGCCGGCACACGAGATGCCCACGAAAGATGCGGAGGCGGGTGGGGGCGGAGCGGCCCCTGTGGTGCAGAGCCACGCCTCCTTCACCATCGAGTTTGATGACTGCAGCCCAGGCAAGATGAAGATCAAGGACCATATCACCAAGTTCTCCCTGCGCCAGCGGCGCCCGGGCAAGGAGGCCACACCTGGTGAGATGGTGTCTGCCGAGACCAAGGTGGCCGACTGGCTGGTGCAGAATGACCCGAGCCTGCTGCACCGGGCCGGCCCTGGGGACGACCGCCACAGCACCAAGAGCGACCTGCCCATCCACACCCGCACCCTGAAGGGTGAGTGCCCAGCGGACAGCCATGCCAGTCCCGGGATAGGCAGGGGACTGGGTGTCGGCTGGGTCTGCATGCCTGCCATGCTGAGGGGCTGTTCAGCTGAGGTGACTTCTTTCAGTTAAGTGCTTAGAAGCCACCGCCTGATCAGGGTCCGGCCCTCGAGCGCCTTCCTGTTGCACGTCTCCGTCCCGTGTGGGGGGCCCTGAGGGCTGGGCTGCTCTGCCAGCTCCCAGGCATGGGGCCTGAGGCTGCCTGAGACCCTCTGCTGTTTCCTTTCTGTCAGCCCGACACTGGGGCTCCCTGTCTCCCCAGGCCACAAGCATGAGGACGGCACACAGAGCGACTCAGAGGACCCCCTGGCCAAGGCAGCCTCAGCGGCCGGGGTGCCCTTGGAGGCCGGTGGGGAGCAGGTGCGGTTGCAGAGGCAGATCAAGCGGGACCCCCAGGAGCTACTGCATAACCAGCAGGCCTTTGTCATCGAGTTCTTCGACGAGGACACGCCCCGAAAGAAGCGCTCCCAGTCCTTCACGCACACCCCGTCCGGGGACCTCAAGGCCGACAAGCGCCGTGGCCCCACGACGGCCGACAGGGACCGCCCTGGTGTCCCAGCCCCAGTCCAGGCGGGGGGCCGAAGCTCGGGGCCGCAGAGGGCTGGCTCGCTCAAGCGGGAGAAGACAGAAGAGCGGCTGGGCAGCCCCTCGCCCGCCTCCCGGACCCCTGCCCGCCCCTTTGGCAGCGTGGGACGCCGCTCCCGCCTAGCCCAGGACTTCATGGCCCAGTGTCTGCGGGAGAGCTCCCCGGCTGCCCGGCCCAGCCCTGAGAAGCTTCCTCCTATGCTGCCCACTCCCCTGACACCCCGTGGGGCCAGCCCCGTTGGCCCCCCGACCCCACCCCCCGCCCCCGCTGACCCCCAGCTGACCAAGGCACGGAAACAGGAGGAGGACGACAGCCTCAGTGACGCAGGAACGTACACCATCGAGACCGAGGCGCAGGACACAGAGGTGGAGGAGGCCCGGAAGATGATCGACCAGGTGTGGCCAGCGAGAGCCCTCGTGGGGAAGAAGGAGCGGGGAGGTGACGCTGGCGTGGACATTGTCCTGCTCCGGCCCAGCCAGGCAGGAGGGAGCCCGGTGTGCCGCCCACAGCCCGGCCCCTCGCCTTCACAGGGCACTGCCAGATGGGTCTGTATCCCATCCAGCATGCCCCACTGACGTCCAAGCTGCACGTCCTGGCCACCAGCCACTCTGGCCAACCACGTCCCTGTTCTCCCGGTGGCCTGGGGGTGGCTGGTCAGTGGAGGGTGGGAGGTGGGCTTTTCTAACCCTCCATGCCTGGAACCATTTCCTCTTGGCAGGTCTTTGGGGTGTTGGAGTCCCCTGAACTCTCCAGGGCATCTTCGGCCACCTTTCGCCCAGTCATCAGAGGGGACAGAGATGAGTCTGGTGACGGGGGCATGGCCCAGCGGATGGCCCTGCTGCAGGAGTTTGCCTCCCGGCCACTGGGTACGGCCCCTCAGGCAGAGCACCAGGTACAAGCCCAGACAGCTAGCCCGAGGAGGGGCTGGGCAGGAAGAGGGCAGTGTCCAGGCCGGGCCTGTGGTCAGGGGGCCCCTCAAGGGACGAGACTGGACTTTCCTCTGAGGGACACATTGACCTGGAGCGTGGGCTGGGGCTTCCATGAGAAGGGATCGGAGCCAGGTGTCAGGCCCAGTGTCGATTTGAGGTCCTGGGCAGACGGGGTCCGAGGTCAGGACAGGGCCACGGCTGCCCTGCCATCCTGGAACTGAGCTCCATGAGGCTGCCTGGGCTGGGCAGGCAGGGTGACACCGCAGCAAGTCCAGGCGAGGCGACTGGACCCCTGGCTACCTTTGCAGGGGCATGCTTACTCGTGCAGCAGGCCCAGGGTGCTGTGCGTGCCTGGGGCTGCTGTTGGGGGCTGCCTGGACGCCCCTCCTGTTCCCTGGATGCCCCTCCTGTTCCCTGGTGCCCCTCCTGTTCCACGGGCACCTCTCCTGTTCCCTGGCGCCCCTCCTGTTCCCTGGCACCCCTCCTGTTCCCTGGATGCCCCTCCTGTTCCCTGAATGTCCCTTCTGTGCCCTGGCGCCCCTCCTGTGCCCTGGCACCCTTCCTGTGCCCTGGTGCCCCTCCTGTTCCCTGGATGCCCCTCCTGTTCCCTGGATGCCCCTCCTGTTCCCTGGATGCCCCTCCTGTTCCCTGGCGCCCCTCCTGCTCCCTGGACGCCCCTCCTGCTCCCTGGATGCCCCTCCTGTTCCCTGGCACCCTTCCTGTTCCCTGGTGCCCCACCTGTTCCCTGGCACCTGTCCCGTGCTCTGGTGCCCATTACTCCTCACCGTGGGGCTTGCCTGGAAACACTCCCACCCTTCTCTCCACAGGGCCTCCCAGTGCCAGGCTCCCCTGGGGGTCAGAAGTGGGTGTCCCGCTGGGCCAGCCTGGCCGACAGCTACTCAGACCCGGGCCTCACAGGTGAGTGGCTCCAGTGCTGGGCAGGAACAGGGGCCAGGCCACAGAGCACGGACACAGGCTGCGTCTTCCTGTGCTGGAGGGGCCTTCGGACCAGCGGCCCTCTAACCAGCTGCTTTTGTGCTCCACAGAAGACGGCCCAGGACACAGAGGCGGGGAGCCTGAGGGGGCCCTACCTACGCGCACGCGGCGACGTCTCCCTCAGCTGCCCAGCGAGAGGGCCGACAGCCCCGTGGGCCCCGAGAGCAGCAGGAGGAGTGGGCCTGGGCCACCAGAGCCAGGCGTTGAGCAGGCCAGCCGCCTCTTCGGCCAGGAGGAGTTGGACCCTGACAGCCTCAGTGATGCCAGTGGGTCGGATGGGGGCCGAGGCCCTGAGCCAGGGGTGGAACCACAGGACAGCAGACGCAGGAGCCCCCAGGAGGGGTCCACGTGGAGCAGGGGTCGGCGCTCGCCAAGGGCCCCTGGGGAGCCAACTCCAGCGTCTTTCTTCATTGGGGACCAGAATGGGGATGCTGTGTTACCTAGGAAACCACTCGTGGCTCCAGGGGATGGGGAGGGCCCAGGGCGGGCAGCCCAGCCTAGCCCCCCAGCACGGGATGGTGTCTATGTCAGTGCCAACGGGAGAATGGTGATCCAGCTGCGGCCTGGACGGTCCCCAGAGCCTGACAGCCCTGCCCCTATCTTCCTCCGGCAAGAGAGCTTTACTAAGGAGCCGGCCAGTGGTCCCCCAGCGCCTGGCAAGCCCCCCCACATACCCAGCCACCCGCTTCTACAGGACCTGGCGGCTACCCGGGCCGCTCGCATGGACTTCCATTCCCAGGACACCCACCTGATCTTGAAGGAGACCGAGACGGCCCTGGCGGCCCTGGAGGCCCGGCTGCTCTCCAATTCTGCGGATGCCGAGGGGAGCAGTGCTCCGAGGCCGCCGGATGATGCCCTGTCGGGGGACTCAGACGTGGACACTGCCAGCACAATCAGCCTGCGCAGTGGCAAGAGCGGGCCCAGCCCCACCACCCCCCAGGCCCTGCGGCCACAGAAGGAGATGTCGCCATCCCCACCAACTGCACAGGACCCAGGAGGCACCACCCTGTGCAGTGCCCATGAGCAGCCCTTGGAGAGGCAGCGTCGCCCACTCGGCCCAGTGGACACAGGCTGTGGAGAGCCGGTGCGGCGCTCGGCCATACGGCGTGGCCACAGGCCCCGAGGGTCCCTGGACTGGCCCAGTGAGGAGCGTGGCCCCGTCCTCACCCACCCACCCAGCTCAGATGTGACGGCCTCCAACCATGAAACCCCTGAGGCCCCCGGGGCAGGACGGCTAGGGTCTCGCCGGAAAGCAGCAGCCCCACCGCCATCTCTGGCTGCTCGGGAGGAGCAGAACCGCGCCTCAGCCAGCTCCCAGAAGGGACCACAGGCCTTGACCCGCTCTAACAGCCTGTCCACCCCTCGTCCCACACGGGCCTCCCGGCTGAGGCGGGCCCGGCTCGGGGATGCTTCAGACACCGAAGCTGCGGACGGTGAGCGGGGATCCCTGGGCAACCCTGAGCCTGCATGCCGGCCAGCTGCTGAGCAGGCCAAGAAGCTGTCACGCTTGGACATCCTGGCCATGCCCCGGAAGCGGGCCGGCTCCTTCACAGGGACCAGTGACCCCGAGGCAGCCCCTGCCCGCAGCAGCTTCTCTGGCCGAAGCGTGGAGTTGTGCTCTGCCAGCCGCAAGCCTACCATGGCCGAAGCACGGGCTGTCGCCAAGAAGGCTGCTACCACAGCCAGCAGCACAGGTCCTCGCCAGCCCTTCAGCAGGGCCCGCTCGGGCAGCGCCCGATACACCTCTAGTGAGTGTCAGGGCCGGGGGGAGGCCAGGGCCAAGGCAGAGCCACCAGTGGGTCTGCAGCATCCTGGATGCCAGCTGAGTGCTGGCCGTGTGTCCCTGGTCCTGGCACGAGAGGAGCCTCTGTACCCAAAGCTAGGGTGGGTGGGTTGCTAGACTCGTGCACACACACGTGCATGGGCCGAGGGCAGGACCGGCATTCCCCTGGTGTGGGCAGAACACCCTGACCGTCTGGCATGGAGAGGTGCCTTCCATCCCTCAGGGTGGGCCTCAGGGCCCCAAAGCCCAGGCTGACCCTACCCATTCTTCCCGTACTCCTGGCTCAGGCTCCTGGCAGTGTGGGACCCCCATGACATCTGTCCATGGGCCTGGGGCCTGGGGGAGCGGGGAGGGCTCTCCCACGGATGTCTGCTGCAGCCCAGTGGCTCAGTGAAGAGGGCCAGGTACACCTGTGCCCTCTGCTGGTAGCTGCTCTAACACCCCACTGAGCCTGCAGGCCCTGTAGCCAGGGAGGGAGGGAGGGCTGTGAGCAGAGCCCAGTCCCACACCCAGGTCCATGGGCACAGTAAGCAGGAACAGGCCGCTGTGGCTGCCAGAGCTGACCTCCTACCAGGGGTGGCCGACGTCCACGTCTGCAGGGTGGGACCTACCCCACCTGCCAGGGGAGCCGAGCTGTCCTGCAAGTGAATTGGTTTGAGGCCGAGGTGCTGCTGCTACTGCCTTCTGCCCTGCGCCCCACCCACCCATCCTCCCACCCACGATCCCAGCAGAGCCTCCTCCCTGACTCCCAGCACCCTCCTGTGGCCCCGCCCCGACTGCTGGCTGCACTGAGCTGCCCTGCACGTGGCTGGAGGCTGAGGCAGGGTTCGCTGGAGGAAGGGGTGGGGCAGGGCCGAGGGCCACCCTGCTTGGTAGAGCCTGCCATCCCTCCCCCACGTGCTGCCCTGGTGATGTGCTGCCCAAGCCTTCGACTTGCCGGCATCTCCTCTTGCAGCGCGGGCGCACAGCTGCTGCCGGGCTCAGAGCAGGGGCTGGTGAGGCCGGGACTCTGCCCAGGAGGGGCCGAACCTGAAGCATTGGGTCTGACAAACTCCAGCAGGTGGCAGGGAGGGGCTGCAGTGGCCTTGCTCAGGCTCCACTCAAGCAGGCGGCAGGGAGGGTGGTAGTGGCCTTGCTCAGGCCCCGACTGCTCCTTGCCCACCTGCGTGGTCCAGCACAAGCTGCAGCAGGTCCTGGTGGGGTGGTTTACTCTGGTTTGGGGTCTACCAGGTACTGTTTTTCTGCCACCTGTGAGGGGTTTCCCACCCAGTCCAGTACAGGCTGCTCCTGGGACACAGACACTGGCCTCTGAGCCCCAGGCCGCCTTTCCTGCATGTACCCTGGGCTGGTGGGTCCTGGTGGGTCCTTGTGGCCCCCGGAGCTCAGCAGCTGTTGGTGCTTTAGTGAAGGGCTGCTGGGTGGGGGCACCAGCCTCAATGCTGCCCAGCTGCGCAGTGCTGAGCCCTCACTGAGAGGGACCCTGGGACCACTGCAGGGTGCTGAGTGCTGCTTTGTTCTGTTCTTCCTTGCTTTTGAAACCAATTCACTCACCAAGACACACGTCGCCGGCAGCAGGGTTCGGATTACACGTCCACCTCCGAGGAGGAGTACGGCTCCCCCAAACACACACGCTCCCATACCTCAACAGCCACTCAGACCCCGAGGGCTGGCAGCTCCACCCGGGCCTGTTCCCGGGCTCCTGGCTCCCGGGACACAGACGACGATGAGGAGGAACCTGACCCTTATGGTTTCATTGTGCAGACGGCAGAGATTGCGGAGATCGCCAGGTGAGCAGTCCATTCAGAGTAAATCCACTGGGTGCCTTTTCTTGAATGAGAGCACCCGAGGGCAGGGACCAGGCTGGGAGCTCCCTTCTTGAGTGGTTAGATGATAGGGCAGTTGGCTGTCTGGATGGATGGATGGACAGGAGAGTGGGTGGGTAGATGGATAGGTTGCTTGATGGGTGGATGGCTGGATGAGTAGGTAGGTGGGTGGATGGATGGATGGATGGATGGATGGATGGATGGACAGATACACAGTTTGAATGGCGCGCGGATGGAAGGATGGATGGAAAGGTTGGTGGGTGGTGAATGGATGGGTAGATGGGTAGGTAGATGGATGGGAGAGGTTGGGGTAGATGGATGGATGGGTAGATGGGTGGGTAGATGGATGGATGGGTAGACAGGTGGGTAGATGGATGGATGGGTAGATGGATGGATGGATAGATGGGTGGGTAGATGGATGGGTAGATGGATGGATGGGTAGATGGGTGGGTAGATGGATGGATAGGTAGATGGGTAGGTAGATGATGGATGGATAGATGGGTGGGTAGATGGATGGGTAGATGGATGGATGGGTAGACGGGTGGGTAGACGGGTGGGTAGATGGATGGATGGGAGAGGCTGGGGTAGATGGATGGGTAGATGGGTGGCTGGATGGATGGGAGAGGTCGGTGGGTGGGTGGATGGATAAGTGGATGGGTGAGTGAGTGGGTGGGTGGACAGGTAGGTGGGTGCCAATCTTCCCAGGAGGTGAGACCTCCAGTACGAGGAGGGCCTCCTCAAAGGTTTTTATTAGAAATGGACTCCCTCACATGGTCATTCACTAACGGGGCCCTCCCAGGCCAGGCGCTGGGAGAATGGGGTAGGAAGATGGGTAGAAGTGAGAGTGGTTTTTGCCAAGCAGTGGTCAGTACTGCCAAGGCAGGCCCTCAAAGGCTGTGGAGCAGGCAGGGGAGGTCCCAGGTCCCAGGGCAGCAGGTGTTTGTGGTAGAGGGTGCTGAGCTTGAAGCCCATGAGGGACTGGAAGGGGGTGGCCAGCAGCAGGCAGCCCTTAAAAGAGTGGCCCATGCTGGGATGGAGGCACAGGCACCCGAGGCTGTGAGCAGCATGAGGTTGATGGGGAAGACGTGGGGGGCTCAGAAGGGAGGGGACTAGGGACAGGGCTCTTGGGATGCCTGAGGTGTTGGAGGGAGGCTAGGGAAGAAGGCCGTCAGCTGAGGAAGCGGGTATGGGGCTGGGGCTCTGGACAGAGACATTGCCCCTGGGTGAGAAGGGGGTGGGGGCTCCAGGCCTGAGAGCAGAGAAAGGAAAGGGACATGGGGGGCCCATGTGGGTTTCTTGAGTTCTCTGCCTCCCACGGTGGGTGAGCTGGAGCATGTGATGTGCTTGGGGTGGGAGGCCAGGGAGTGCTGGGCAGAGGCCCCAAGGGCCGGGGGCAGGCACCAAGGCAGGGGCACGTGTCAGTTGGTGTCACCCAGAGGTGGAGGGATGGCTTCCATGTTTTGTCTTGATGGGGGAGGGTGAACCCAGCTGGGACCCAGTCCTGAGTAGGGCCAGGGCAACGTGTGGGCTGCACAAGGCCAGCCGGGCAGAGGGTTCTAAGGCTTTCTCTAGTTGTGCCAGTGTCTGGGGAGGGCTGTTGCGCCCTGGAGATAGGGGCAGGGGAAGGTCCTCAGGGTGGTCTGTTTCTGGGGTGACTGCCGATGTGGGGGCTGAGGAGGCTTGGGGTGGGGCCTGTCCTCATGGGGAGTGGTCTGTTTCTGGGGTGACTGCCGACGTGGGGGCTGAGGAGGCTTGGGGTGGGGCCTGTCCTCATGGGGAGTGGTCTTTCTGGGGTGACTGCTGATGTGGGGGCTGAGGAGGCTTGGGGTGGGGCCTGTCCTCATGGGGATGGGTGGTTGCCAGTGACAGTGGCGTGCAGGCCTGGGCTGAAAGCCTACGTGGGGCCAGACCTGCTGGTGTCTCAGGTGCTTACAGGGCCAGCAGGACAGGTGACGAGCTGTGTGCTCCAGCAAGGACTGGTGGCTGCTCCTGGCCCTGGCAGGCCCCTGTCCTGGCTGGGAAGTATCTGTTACCTCAGGAGGGTGGAGGCCTGTACCTTCTTGGCACATCCTAGGCGGGCTGAGCCGGGCGCTAGGCTGAGCTGCCATAGGCCTCACTGCCCTGCAAGGGGTCCCCTGCCTGTCTGGATCTGCCTGCCCCACCCTCTGCCCAGCCCCCACCCTCAGCGTGAGGAGTGCCAGGCTCTAGTTGCTGTGACCTCAGCCCCACACTCCCTTCCTTGCCTCAGTTTCTCTGCCTGCAGAGCTGGGTACCCATGGCACCCACACATCCTGTGGCTAAGTCCCATCTGTGCTATTCAGGTCCTGCAGCTGTGATGCTGGCCTTGGGGGCAGGAGAGGGAGGATGTGTGGCCTGCCCTGAGCCAGTGGAGGTCTCTGTTTGTCAGGCTCCGTCCCAGCCCCCACCATCCCTCCTCGTGGCTGTGGGACGTTGGGCCTCCCCATGGGGCCATGGCCAGCGCCTGTTATGGCTAGGCCAGTGTTTGAGACCAGCCTGGGGAGTGCCTCCCCCAGGCCCCACCTCTGGCCAGCAGCTGCCTGGGACCTGGGAGGGGCTCTGAGGCCTGTCTGGCCCCTGCTGTCCCAGCTTCCTCGTGCAGAACCTGCCATCTTTCTTGCCCGCTGCAGGCTGAGCCAGACGCTGGTGAAGGACGTGGCCATCCTGGCGCGGGAGATCCACGATGTGGCTGGGGACGGTGATGCGCTGAGCTCCTCGGGGCCTGCCCACAGCTCCTCCCTCAGCAACATGCCCGGCACCCCCGCCTCAACCATCTCTGCCCGGGAGGAGGTGAGCCCCAGGCTGTCTGAGGCCCCTGTGCCAGAGCCACCCTCGAGGAGGGTCAAGCCAGGCCCCTACAGCCCTTTGCATGCCTTGGCTGAGGCCCCACTGCACATCCCCACTTGGCAAGAAGAGCATGTCCCCCTGGGTCAGCTCCCCAAATGGCCACGCAGAGAGCCTGAGGTCTGGGGAGCTCTCGGCGCCCAAGTCAGGTGTGACTGTGCCATCGTCCCCAGCACAGTGGCCTCCATGGTGGGTTGGGGGCATGGCAGGGACCCTGCACAGACGGAAGGTGGGTGTGCTCCGTCCACCTGCCCAGCCGCAGACTGGTGGGAGCCTCTGCCCAGGGCCCACAGTGCCTGCCCTCCCTCTCACAGCTGGTGCAGCGCATCCCCGAGGCCAGCCTCAACTTCCAGAAGGTGCCACCTGGCTCGCTGAACTCTCGGGACTTTGACCAGAACATGAACAACAGCTGTGAGGACGCCCTGGCCAACAAGACGCGTCCTCGGAACCGAGAGGAGGCAGGGCGCCCGGTGCTGCCACGGAGCTGGGTGTCCAGGGTGGGGGCACGGGGGCGGGACCCTCGAGGGTGAGGGCCAAGCTGATGCCAAGCTCTTGCAGGTGATCTTCGATAACCTGATGCTGAACCCGGTATCCCAGCTGTCGCAGGCCATCCGTGAGAACACAGAGCACCTTGCCGAGAAGATGAAGTAAGTCAGCTTCCCGGCGTAGGTGGACACCCAGGCACCAGCACGCTCCGTGAGCCGAGCCTCAGGCCTGGCTGACTCCCTGCAGGGCAGTGGTCTCATGGATACACTTGTGTGCAGCCAGCCCTCCCGTGTGTATGCAGCTCCTCCTGGGCAGACCCTGAACTCAGGAGCCAGCACCTCCAGGGCTGCCCTTCCCCCCACAGCCCTCATCCCAGGCCCAGCCCTTCCCACTGTCCAGAGTCAGGCACAGATGGGACTTTGGTGCCCGTCAGCCCAGGTCATGCATCAGGCCTCAGTTTCCCCCTTAGGCCCAGGTGGGGTGGGCCCAACGGGGAAACTGAGGCCTCACCATGGCAGGGGAGGTCTGGGAGACTCGCCCCTCAGCTCTGTCATCCCTGTCCTTGTCCCCCATTTCTGCTTCTCCCCACCTTGGACAGGATCCTCTTTCAGAACACAGGGAGAGCCTGGGAGGACCTGGAAGCCAGGATCAACGCCGAGAACGAGGTGCCCATCCTGAAGACGTCTAACAAGGTGAGCACCAGGGCCCTGAGCCCCTGGGCCTCCCCGAGCCATCCTGGTTTTGCCTGGCTGGCCCCAGACCGGGTCCCAGCTCCTGTACACAGAGCCCCGGGGCAGGGCTGTGGCCCCTCAGAAGTCAGCTCCACCCCACTTTCTGCCACGTTTCCAGGAAATCAGCTCCATCCTGAAGGAACTGAGGCGGGTGCAGAAGCAGCTGGAAGGTGAGTGTGGCCCAAGCCCAGGGCAGCGCGGGAGGCTGGCAGGGCCTTGTGGGGAACCCTGAATCACGGGGTGGGAGCCGGTGAGCGGGATCCACAGCCTGACCCTCCCTCCTGACCTCCAGTTATCAACGCCATCGTGGACCCCAATGGGAGCCTGGACCTGCTCACAGGAAACAGGGGCTCGGCCGGCTCTGTGCAGCCGGGGCTGGGGAAGGGCCGCATGGCTGCCCAGAGCCCACCCTCGCCTGCCTCTGCCGAGGCCCTGTTTCCAACCCTGCCCCTGAGGAGTTTCCCACAGCGGACAAGCTGTGGGCCCCCCAGCCTCCCGGACCCCACCTTCCTTCCTGATGCTGAGAGGTTCCTGATCTAGGCCCCGAACCTGGCCAGGCTGGCCTCCCCGTGCGTGCACGTCTGCCTCCCCGTGCGTGCACAGTCACCTGCCTGGCCGCAGGTGGTTCTCCCTGAAGCCCCCGACACGTGCCATATCCCCATGGGCAGGTGCGTCCCACGCCCTTGCCCGCTCGTCAGCTCCCAGCCAGCACCCTACTTGCCCTGTCCGGCCCCGTGGCCACCCCCTCTCCTGCCCCACCCCCTACAGGCCTCTGGGCCCAGCTCCTGGCCTGGCTGCTGCCAAGGTCAAGCCCTCAAGGGCATTACCCCGCCTCCTCTCCATCACTGTTATTTTTGTCTTTAGCTTTAAAGGAAAGAGTTGTTGGTACCATTGCAGGTGCCCTCTCCAGGCCTGACTGGCCCCACCAGGCCCTAACCTGCCATGTCCTTTTGTGCTGGCCTGCGGCCAGGCAGAGGAAGAGAGGTCGGCTGTGGGGTCATTTGCTGCCAAGCATGGAGCTGGGGCAGGCTCACCTGTTCCTGGGACTGTCTAAGATGGTAGGGCACTTCCCTGGTGGCTCCCACCTGACCCCCAGGCCTTTCACAGGCAGGGGCCTCACTGCTTCCAACCTTTGGTGCCAACACAGTTGCCAAACCCATTGACCTTGGGGCTGCCCGTGGAGCCCTACGGTGTGGGCCTGGGGCTGGCTGAGAGCTGGGCCATGCATACTGGTGCAGACACCCCGCCATGCACATGGCTAGTCCATGCGTGCCTCCATGCTGCGCCATGAGGACCGCAGGGGTGTCCCTGAGGGGCTATGGGCCTCTGCACTTGGGCTTCCACGGGCCTGGGGACAGCTGGGTGCGTGGCAGCTCTACAGATGGGGGTGAGCACAAGACCAAAGTGACTGGAAGCCAGGTTTCCGGAAGCTCCCAGTTTGGCCTGCACAACACGCCCTCCCCTTTTGGCTTCATGCCATCAGGCATCAAGTGGGTATGGGGGCAGGGAGGGCCCAGGAACTGTTGTTTTCTCAGGATTCTTTCAGCTGGGAACATGTCAGGTGAGCAGAGCTTGGCCCTCTGCCGCAGCCCTTCCTGGGGCAGCCCGTGTTGCTGGAGCCTCTAAGCCAAAGAGCCCATTGGCTGTGGTTGGTGGGGTGGAAGTGGTGGGTGACCCACCTGGACCAGACTGGTGTGGCTGAGCTCCACGTCCCGCCTGGCATTGGTACGAGAACTGGACCTGGACAGGGCCCAGCTGCTGAGGGAGTGGTGCTGGGGACCGGAGACTGGAAGCGGGTGGTGTGTGTCCCTGTTTACTTTTAGCTGATCTGGGGTTGGGTGCACAAGTTCTGTGCTTCTGAGCCCATGGCCCACCTGATGTTTACGTGTGTTGGGGGGTTGGGGTGGCAGTTGTCCCCACCTGGTCCCCGCCCCAAGAGCCTGCTGTCTGTATGGAGGAGGTGCCAGCCAGGCCCACCGGGCCGCCGCCCACCACTGCGTGCCCCTGGACACCGATTGGTCACTTCATCCACGGCTCCTTCCCACTCCAGCCGCACCCCTCGGCAGTGGCTGTGTGACTTTAAATCCACAGTTCCTGCTCCTCCCACGTCGAGCTGCTTCGCTCCCCCTCCAGCCCTCGCCTGGGGACTGGTCAGTTTGCCGGGCTTCTCAGAGGGTTCACTGTACATTCGTTCTCAGGTGGTCTTGTGGCTTTTGGAAAATGGTTATTTTATATGATTTGTCATGGAATTTGTTCTAATAAATCATTCTTCTATCACATGGCAGCATGCCAGCGCCTGGCACCTTGGCCTTCCTTCTCTATCCAGGGTGTTGGGGTGGGTGGGGCCCCGCAGGAGGACACAGGGTAGGCTGCAGTTCAGAGATGCTGCCAGCAGGGGGCGGCCTGGGCTAGAAAGCAACATTTCCACGTTTACTCCTAAAAAAGAGAAAAGAGCTGATTGATGGAAACTATTCCAAGAGCACATTTTAAAACTCTGCTCATTCTGCGTAAGTCTAGGCAGTGGGCACACAGTCGCCATGCGATGAGCGCCACCTCCCAGTGGGGCTCCTTCCCCCTGGTAGGGCTTCGGAGGACACCTGCTGCCCGTCATCGCGTCACATCACTGACGCCCATCACACCGGGTCGTCGGAGGGGTCGGAGGTCACTGTCCAGCTCCAGCCACAGGGTGGGCCCCACGGCACTGATGCGCTGCGGGGCTGCCAGGCTGCCAGGCAGTGGCTCAGGTCCTCAGTGCGGCTGCCCTCAAGACCCTGGTGGGAGTAGCAGGGTGGGCTGCTCACCTCGGCAGCCCAGTGCTCTGGCTGCCCCGAGCCTCTCAACCCTCCACTCCCCGTGATGGCCGTGGAGAGGACATCACCAGATGTTCCTGGGTGGACTGCCTTTATGATGCCACCCTCCCCCGCCCTTGGGACATATCTGAGTTTGCAAGGTGGTGGTTAAGCTGAGCAACCCACCAAGAACGGGAGGACAGGGCTTCACAGGCCTCATACAGCCACCGGGGCCTCCACGGCCTGCCTCGCCATCTGAGCCATCCGAGTGCCACTCCCAGGGCCATGCTTGAGGTGGTCACCGCTGGCCTGGCCCCCTTCGGCGAAGACTGTGGGTGGGGCTGGGTAGTGAGACCTTAGTCCTGGCAGCAGATCCCTGAGGGCCTTCTGAGTGGGGCCCCTCAGCGGGCCTTCCCAGAGACCCAGGACCTGCTGGAAAGTCAGCCTGAACAGACACCCCAGCGCTCCATGGCTGCGGGAGTGCAGGGGGACGCCAGCCCTAGGGTGGGGCTGGGCCCCGGGGGCCAGTGGCTGGTGATTTGATTTGGTGGGCTCAACATTCCAGGCTCTCCCCTAAGGAGTGTGAGCTTCTCTTGTTCCTTGTCTAGTCAGGTCAGAGGGAGGAGGGCTTTGACTGGGAGTGAGGGCGCAGGAGGCATGGATGGCGGATGGGCCATGTGGAAAGGAAGCAGCAAGCCTGTGGGAGCCTGAAGGGACTGGGTCCCCAGCGGAGGGGCAGAGAGGGCCAAGGACATGCCGAGGTCCTGGCCCAAGTGGCCCAGATGTGGGGACAGTGGGTGAGATGACAGCCAGAGAACGCAGTCAAGGAGCTGGAGTTGGGGAGAGAAGTCCCTGCAGGACAGCGGGAGCTTGGTGGCTCGGGGCCTGCCTTGGGTCTTGGGTCATTTGCAGGAGTGAGTGAAACACGTTGTTTGTGTCCAATCTTGCTAGTGACAAATCCAAGCGACCATCAGGCAGAATTGAGCCCACACCTTTTCCATGCAAAAGTGAATGGCGTTTTTTCAGAGAAATTTTTCAGAAACATTCAAAGGCCAAACATTCAAATTATGCCCAAGAAAAGACAGTAAACTTTTTTTACTCTCAAATATAAAATTCTGCTTAAAATAAAAGTTTGATGAGAAGGCTGTCATGATTTAGCTTGAAGAACTTAAAATCACGCCATAGGCCGTTTCTGCTTTTGGCGTGAGGGACGGGTACGGGCTGGGTTTGCCTTCTCACCTTGGACAAGGAGAAAATGACATGTGAAACGGCAGTTTTCAGACACTGGACAGCAGGCAGCACAGGAAGGAAATGCGGTGAGCCCGCCTGCCTGCCTTGCTCACGGCGTGGCTCCCACGGAGTTTGGTGATGTTGCCGAGTTCAGGTCCAGATCAGAGTTCAGGGAGGTGAAGGCAACTGGAATTTGCAGGATGAAGCAGCAACAGGGAGAGGACAGCACACGGAGACCCAGTGCCAGCACAGGACCCCTGCACACAGGCAAGGAAGCCAGGTGAGGCAGGAAAACCACCAGCAGAACGCTGGAGTCCATCACGCCCTGGACGTGATACAGACCTGGGAATGCTGGCACCAGGGTGCCAGGCTCGTGGGAATGAAAGGTGCCAGAATGCTGGGGGTGAAAGGCTCATGGCGCACAGGACGCTGGACGGTCCTTAGAAGGGAACCGCCCACGGGTAGGGCTGGACCAGCCCACAGCCCTGCCTCCCCTCCCGCAGCAAAGCGTGCCTCCGGTTTTCTCCCTGTGAGGTGAGAAGGCAAACCCGTCCTGTATCCCTGTCCCTCATGGCCTGAAGCAGAAGTGACCTGTGGCATAATTTTAAATTCTTCCTTAAGCTATAAATCAGAAGATAATTTCCTTTTTTTTTTTTTTTTTGGAGAAAGAGTCTTGCTGAACACGATGTGATCTCAGCTCACTGCAACCTTCTTCTTCTGGGTTCAAGCGATTCTCCTGCTTCAACCTCCTAAGTAGCTGGGATTACAGGCGTGCGCTAAATTTTGTATTTTTAGTACAGACGGAGGTTTGCCATGCTGGCCAGGCTGGTCTCAAACTCCTGACCTCAGACGATCCACCTGCCTCAGCCTCCCAAAGTGCTGGGATTACAGGCATGAACCACCACGCCTGGCCGGGAGCTTCTTTTTTGTTGTGGCTGAAATCTGCATGTCTATTTTATTTCTGTTAGAAAAATATTATCCATATAACATTTGGTCCACTTTCTTCTCCCTGACCTCAAATTTAAACACTTAAATTTTAATCAGGAAAAGCAGAAGCACATACCTAACATGAGAATTAAGTCGTTCACATCATCAGTTTGAATTAGGTATGTTCTTGATTACTTCTCAGGAATAATAAGTCTTCTTTCCTGCCTGTTATTTCTCTTTTATTTGTTGAGTAACTATGTAATGAGTATCTCTTTCCTGTATTCAGGAATACAGGTGCACACAGGTGTAATTTAAAACAGTAACTGGATTCCTTTCTAATCTTCAGTTCATGTTCAGCTCTCCCCACCATGTGGTATTTCCATAATAACATCAGATATTTTCATCAGATTCACACTGTCATCAATATTATGAAAATTAAAATGTTCATTAAGATGTTATATCAGTTGTGAAAATTAAAATGTTAAAAATTCCAGACTACACGGCACTGTGCCCACTTATACGATGCTGTTGTCAGAGGTCCTTGGACAGCTACTGCTTCAATTTCAATTCGGGCAGCTTTGGGCAAAGCAGCAAGTAGGTAAGCAGCTGTAGCTGGAAAATGAGTCTTGAAATACTGTGAAGTCACAGCTTGCAGCTTTCAGAATTTCACTCATGGTTTTTTTTTTGTTTTTTTTTTTTGAGACGGAGTTTCGCTTGTTACCCAGGCTGGAGTGCAATGGCGTGATCTCGGCTCACCGCAACCTCCGCCTCCTGGGTTCAGACAATTCTCCTGCCTCAGCCTCCCGAGTAGCTGGGATTAAAGGCACGTGCCACCGGGCCCAGCTAATTTTTTGTATCTTTAGTAGAGACGGGGTTTCACCATGTTGACCAGAATGGTCTCGATCTCATGACCTCGTGATCCACCCGCCTCGGCCTCCCAAAGTGCTGGGATTACAGGCGTGAGCCACCGCGCCCGGCCCTTCACTCATGTTTTTAAGAGCTTGTTTAGCTTCTTCTGCTACCCCTCCTGACACAAGCTGGCCACTTGAAGAGTCCGTGCCTATCTGTCCTGAATTGTAGACGGTCCTGTTGAGTAACACAGCTTGGCTGTAGGGTCCGATGGCCCCTGGGGCTGATCACCCTTCTGATCAAGGACGACATGGCTAAGACTTTCCTCCTGCGGCCCTTTCTTCTTCAGGAGAAGAAGCCCCCACACTATCCCTCCTCGCTTCTCACTGAACTGCCAGGAGTTTCTTAATAAATCGGGCTACTGAAAACTAAGAACGTCTGTTGACCCAAAGACACCTTAAAGAGAATGAAAAGGACAAACAATTTGGACTCAAAATGTATAACTATTACAAGTCAGAGAAAAAAGAGGCGACCCACTAAAAAGCAGGGAAAGTGAAGGACGTGACAGGAGGACGCCCGAGTGGCCGAACGCCGTCACGGAAACATGCCCGCTATCGTTTGTGGGAAAAGACAAGTGCAGACTGAAACCATAATGAGATATCACCATATCCGCCAAGATAGCGAAGACGAGAATCCTCGGCATGGCAGGTGAGGGCGCGGGGCAACCGTTTTGGAAAAAGCGGCAGGATTCACCAGCGCTGCGCATATGCTGACCTAGGACCCACAGTTCCACTTCCAGCCTCATGCCGAAGAGAAGCACGTGCATTCAGTCCTTAGCGTGTCCGAGGCTGCTCACAGCGGCTCTGTTGCTAGAATCTCCCCACGGAAAGCAACCTCACGGCCCTGGACAATGGATGGATAAATAAGGTCTGGTATGTTTGTGCCCTGCGCTAGGACCGTGCAAGTGAAAAAAAATGACCACACTTCGTAACACCGGGATGACTCTACAGGTGTCACAATGGGCAACACACGCCAGACACCAAAGTCCACGTGCCATAGGGTGTCAAAAATAGGTAAAACCGTTCTGTGACAGCAGAAGTCACAACACTGGTCACCTTTTGGGGGTAAGGTATTAAGTATGGTATTCAAGGAAATGTCCTCCCCCATCTCAGAGAAAAAAAAAAAGGCCAGGTGTGGTGGCTCACACCTGTAATCCGAGGCTTCTAGGTCATAGATGGATTTAGGGATTTTCTGGTTTCCAGATGGTTGAAAGAATTATCTAAAGACCTGGAATCAGGCTGGGAGCAGTGGCTCATGTCTGTAATCCCAGCACTTTGGGAGGCTGAGGCAGGTGGATCACCTAAGGTCAGGAGTTCGAAACCAGTCTGACCTGCAGAAAATCCTGTCTCTACTAAAAATACAAACAAATTGCAGAATGTGGTGGCAGGTGCCTGTAGTCCCAGCTACTCGGGAGGCTGAGGCAGGAGAATTGCCTGAACCCAGGAGGCGGAGGTTGTGGTGAGCGGAGATCGCGCCATTGCACTCCAGCCTGGGTAACAAGCAGGAAACTCCGTCTCAAAAAAAAGAAAGAAAGAAAGAAAGAATATATATTTAAAATTATTTTAGTCACTTGAAATGTATAGAGAAAGCTTTATGGCCCAGTATATGGACAAGGTTGACCATTGTTACATATTCCCTTTCCATTGTTTTGGGGAGAGGCGTTATTTTTTGTCAGTTTGACCAACTTCACAATTGATGTTGAAATCATCCATATCCCTGTGAATTTCTTCCACCTGCTTATCCTGCTGCTTACTGAAAGGACCGTGTTAAAGTCACCCCCATGGCAGCAGATCTCTCTGTTTCTCTTTTTGGTTCTATAAGTTTGTATTTTATTTCATTTTATTGTGTTTTTTGAGACAGAGTCTCACTCTGTCGCCCAGGCTGGCGTGCAGTGGTGCAATCTCGGCTCACTGCAACTTCTGCCTCCTGGGTTCAAGCCATTCTCCTGCCTCAGCCTCCCAAGTAATTGAGATTACAGGCACCTGCCACCAGGCCTGGCCTATAAGTTTTTCTTTATGTATTTCAAAGCTATGTTATTGGGTACATACAATTTAGAATTATTAACTTCCTGGTTGATGAGACCTTTTATTATTATAAAGCCGTTTTTATCTCTAGTTTATTTTTAATCTGAAGTCCATTTTGTCTCATATTACTATAGTTATGCCAGCTTTTTTCTAGTTAATGTTATGATTTATCTTTTTCCATCCTTTTTATTTATTTACTTATTTAAACCAACTTGCTTCAAAGAATTTCTATCCTTTTAACCAATTTTGGTGGGGTATATTTTTAAAGATTCAGTCTGACAATATTTCTTCTAATTGGAGTATTTTAGTGTAGCTCTATTATATTTATCAATGTATTTAGGTTTAAATCTGCTATATTACATTTGCTATTCTTTTTTTCCTCTCTTTTTTCTTTTTCTTTCCGAGACAGTCTCACTTTGTTGCCTAGGCTGGAGTGCAGTGGCTCAATCTTGTCTCACTGCAACCTCCGCTTCCTGGGTTCAAGCGATTCTCTTGCCTCAGCCTCCTGAGTAGCTGGGACTACAGGCATGTGCCACCATGCCCAGCTAAATTTTTTTTTTTATAATTTTAGTAGAGACGAGATTTCACCATGTTGGTCAGGCTAGTCTCGAACTCCTGACCTCAAATGATCCACCAGCCTCAGCCTCCCAAAGCACTGAGATTATGTGTGAGCCACCGCGTCCTGTCCTCCTAATGCTTTAAATTCATCAGCCTCTCTCCCAGTTTTTGTGCTGTCTTTCTCAGGCATTTCAGCTCTGCACATGTGTTAAACTGCACAATAAATCATCTTATCATTTTCTGCAGCTGGTGTGCAGGGAAACGCACCTTCGTGTTCTCTCTCAGCCGCTCTTTCGTTCTTTCCCTTCTGCGTTTCCATGTCTCCATTCGGGACCATTTTCCAAAGGCCTCCACTGTGTGTTGTCTTTTTTTTTTTTAATTTTATTTATTTATTTATTAAATTTTTATTGCATTTTAGGTTTTGGGGTACATGTGCAGAACATGTGCATGGGGTACATGTACCTATGCAAGATAGTTGCATAGGTACACACGTGGCAGTGTGTTTTGCTGCCTTCTGCCCCTTCACCC
>CM052655.1:123153697-123164140 GCA_028533165.1 Leontopithecus rosalia
TGTTGTCTCCAGATTTTTTAATGATCGCCATTCTAACTGGCGTGAGATGGTATCTCAATGTGGTTTTGATTTGCATCTCTCTAATGACCAGTGATGATGAGCATTTTTTCATATGTTTGTTGGCCTCTTGTGTGTCTTCTTTTGTGTTGTCTTTTTATTAGTGCATGTTTGCCGTGAGGATTCTCTCAATTCATTGGGGAGGGCGACTGAAATGTTTGCATTTTGCCTTTCTCTTTCACTTGAAATTGCGTCCCAAGTTGGAGGTTCTTTTCTCTCGGTACTTTAAGAATACTGTTCCGTTGTCTGCTGGCTTTCAGCGTTTATGTGGCGAAGTCAAGAGCCTCACTGTCGCCTCTTCGAAGGTGGCATCTTTTTTTTTTCTGGCTGTCATTCATTTAATTTATTTTTATTTTTGCAGAGACAGAGTCCTGCCTCCGCCTCCCAGTGTTGGGATTACAGGCATCGGCCACGGTGCCCGGCCTCCTGGCTGTTACTGACTTTCTCCTAGTCACTGAGTTTTCGGTGGTTTTACTACAGTGTGCTTAGGAGTAGCTTTGTATTTATCTGTCTTGACACGTGCAGCACTTCCTGCATGTGCAACTGGTATGTCTTCCTTTGGTTCTGGAGAAGTTTCACTCATTTCCTCCTCAGATGCTGTTGTGCCCCATTTGCAGTCTCCCTCCTTGGATTCGAGCGACAGATGCGTGAGGTCCGCTGACTGCTCTGCGTGTCTCCTATGCTATTTTCCACGCGTTTTTCTCTGTGCTTCGGTCTCCTGTTGGCTGCTGACCTAAATCGGAGCTCACTAATCCTCTCTTCAGTTCTGTCTGCTAACGGTCTGTTAACCCTGTCACACTCCTCACGTTACTTATTTTACTCTTAGTGCTGGCGTTTCTCTTTGATGGTTTTCAAGATTTCGTTTCTCTAATGAAAATTCCCGTCTCGTCACTTACTCCTCAGGGCAAGGTCATCAGAGTCATTTCAAAGCTCCAAGTTTCATCCCTGCTTTTAAACTTGGGTCTATATATTTTTGTAGGTGTCTGGTGACCCTTGATCTAAAACAACAGACACTGTGACTAGGGGAAACATGTACGCTCTCTGGATGCTGTTGTGGCCATCAGAGAGGAGCCGCCCTGTCCTCTGCCACGGAGCAGGGACAGATCACCCCAGTCAAGTCAGGACTGAGGCGAATGGGACACGCTGTGTACATGGTAGGGCTTGTTCCACCACGCGTTTGCCCTCTGATTTACCTCTGTCATGATCTAGGGCAGACCCCTCTGGGGACTCAACTGCAAGCCAGGAGGGTTAAGCAGCACCCTCCTCCTTTGAAGGACATCCTGGGCTCCATTTTGCTTCCCCCAAGCCATAATTAGTGAAGTTTCACTGAACTCTTCAGCCACTCAAGGCTCAGCCTATTAGCTGAGCTGAACGTGACTGTCATGTCCAGTGAGAATTAGCCACTGCCTCACGAGAGAAACCAGCACAAGAAGTCCAGCTCTCTTCTCAGATCTTCTATTCTCTGAATAATTTCCACCCAGTCCTGGTAGTGCTGGCAGGCCTGAGAGCCAGTGTCTAGCTCCTGAGCCTTGTGAGTTTGCCAAAATCTATCATGTCTTTTCTGCCTCTTACCAACCATCCTCTGCCCCATTTCTCAACCCCTCACCCTCACTGCTTAATCCCTACCCCTTGAAACAGCTAGAAATGTTAGCTAAAAGTAAAATCAAACTTAGACACCGTTACAGGCAAGAAAGGGAAATCCCCATGTGCCGGAAATGGAGTGGGAACTGAAAGCCAGGATGAGCAGGGAGCTGACACTGCAGTATCTCCGGTGTTTCCGGGCCCAGAAATAGCCCCACTGGCTCGGCACCCAAGATGTTCCCTCCTCCGAGTAAGGGGAGGAGGCCTTGCACTGCGAGAGGGAAGAGATGAAATTGAGAATTCTGCTCAGAGATGGGTGTTTGAAGGTCAGGGAAAGTAGCCAGATAAACTTGACTTGTGGCTGCAGGGAAATGGCAGGGAAACTCGTCTATCCCCTGGCTGTGGGTGAGAAGGAAATTCCACACTGAGAAACTGAAACCTCAGGGAAAGTTGACCAACTAATAGACAGAGCTGAAGAAACAACTTGCACATGGGAAGGTTGATCATCAGAAATTAGACAGATGCAGAAATGGGAGGAAGACATGTAAAATGTCAAAGGAGATTATGAGGCATGAAAGATAGATAGAATGAAAAAGCCCAGAATATGTTTAATGAGTTTTGCAGCGTGAGGATAAAGAAATGGGAGGAGGTGATAGTCAAAGAGATAATGGCTGAGATCCTTACAGAAATAACCAGAAGCACAAATCCTTAAGGTTAAGCTGCACAAGTCCCAGGCAGAACGCAGAAGAATATAGCTAACCTGGACACATTACGTTCAAACTGCCGAACCTCAAACAGAGAGATAAGAGAAACTGTTTTCAAAGGAACAACAATTAGGTTGGCGCGTATTTCTCCATAGCCACAATATGGTTCAGAAGTCAGTATCTTTAAATTGTAAGATTATAACAACCAATAATTTTGTACCCAACTTAAGTATTATTCCAGAGTGAAGGAGGGAGCAGGGCACAGTGGCACATGCCTATAATCTCAGCACTTTGGGAGGCCAAGATGGGAGGATAGCTTGAGCTCAGCAATTCCAGACCAGCTTGGGCTAATTTTTGTATTTTTAGTAGAGATGGAGTTTCTCCATGTTAGTCAGGCTGGTCTTGAATTCCTGCCCTCAGGTGATCTGCCCACCTTGGCATCCCAAAGTGCTGGGATTACAGGTGTGAGCCACCACATCTGGCTGTATCAGATTTCTAAATCATTCACGAATGAAAGAAAATGTAAAATATTTATAACTAAATAATAATACCAGTGCTCCGTAGGAACTTTTGTGGGATGCAGCAAAAGCAGAATTCTATAGAAAATGTATCCATTACACACTTACATTAGTAAAGAAGAGCAACTGAAAATTAAAAAGTGAGGCATCCAGTCTCCCGAAGCTGGTGCTCAGCAAGGAGAAGGCCAGGTTCAGTGGGAGCGCCAAGATCGTGAAGCCCAATGGCGGGAAGCCGGACGAGTTTGAATCCAGCATCTTCCAGGCTCTTCTGGAGCTGGAAATGAACTCGGACCTCAAGGCTCAGCTCAGGGAGCTGAATATTACGGCAGCCAGGGACACTGAAATTGGTGGTGGCCGGAAAGCTATTGTAGTCTTTGTTCCCGTTCCTCAACTGAAATCTTTCCAGAAAATCCAAGTCTGGATCCTGCGCGAATGGAGAAAAAGTTCAGTGGGCAGCATGTTGCCTTTATCGCTCAGAGGAGAATTCTGCCCAAGCCAATTCAAAAAAACCGCACAAAAAAATAAGCCAAGGCGTCCCAGGAGCTGCACTCTGACAGCTGTGCGCGGGGCAATCCTTGAGGACCTGTCTTCACAAGTGAAACTGTGGGCAAGAGAATCGCGTGAAACTGGACGGCAGCAGCTCATAAAGATTCATCTGGACAAAGCAGATTAGCACGGTGTGGAACACAAGGTTGAAACTTTCTGCTCTCTGTAAGAAGCTCACGGGCAGGGATGTTAATTTTGAACTCCCAGAGTTTCAATCATAAACAAAATGACTAAATAAAATATATATGCACAGAAAAAAAAACATTAATCATCTAGCTAGTCGCTGTGTCTCACGCCTCTAATCCCAGCACTTTGGGAGGCCGAGGTGGGCAGATCACCTGAGGTCAGGAGTTCGAGACCAGCCTGGCCAACACAGTGAAACCCCATCTCTACAAATACAAATACCCCATCTCTAAAATACAAATACTAGCTGGGCGTGGTGGCGGATGCCTGTAACCCCAGCTACTCGGGAGGCTGAGGCAGGAGAATCGCTTGAACCCAGAAAGCAAAGGTTGCAGTGAGCCAAGATAGCACCACTGCCCTCCAGCCCGGGTGACTCCGTCTCAAAAAATAAGTTAAGCATCCAACTGAATGAGGTCTAAAAATAACAGCAGGAATTTACTAAGAAAGCAGAAGGAGGAAGATAAAGTCAAACAGAGATAAATGAGAAACAAAACTAAATTCGAACTAAAATATATAAAGTTGATTTCTCAAAAAAATTAATAAAACTGCCACAAGATCTCCCAAGGAAAAGACCAGTGAGAGGCACAAAAACCCACTGAGGAATGAGAGGGCAGCCGCTCTACGACGCAGCAGAGGCTACGCGAACAATCTAGCAAGTTAACTCGAAAAATGACACAAAATGGCCCATTTCTAGAAAAATATTATGTGCCAAATTTGATTCATAGAGGAAGAAAAAGCCTGAAGCCTATAATCCTAAAATAAATTTAGAAGTTAAAATCTTCCCATAAAGATGTCAAAAATCTAAGACAAATTTACACATGCTGCCAAAACTAAAAAGAATATTTTATCCCATTTTTACAAACTTCAAAATGTAGGGAAAAGTAGGTACGTGACCCAGTACCCAGCCTAAGAAAAGCTTTTGGTGTTAAATTGGAGTCGGAACTCATGATTTCGCTTGAGTCTCTCTGTTGCTTTGTTTGTTGGTTTGTTGTGTGTTTGAGACATAGTCTTGCTCTGTCGCCCAGGCTGGAGTGCCGTGGTGTGATCTCGGCTCACTGCAACCTCAACCTCCCAAGTCCAAGCGATTCCCCTGCCTCCTCCTCCTGAGCAGCTGAGACTACAGGCGTGTGCCACCATGCCCAGCTAATTTCTTGTATTTTTAGTAGAGGCGGGATTTCACCGTGTTGGCCAGGATGGTCTCGATCTCCTGACCTCGTGATCCGCCCGCCTCGGCCTCCCAAAGTGCTGGGGTTACAGGCGTGAGCCACCGCGCCCGGCCTTAACTTGGGTTTCTAAATGCCAATTCCCCACTTTAAAGATCCGTGGACTCCTCAGTAAGTAGCTGAGTCCAGGTCTGGTGCAGGAAACGTGTGATAAGATAAGGCTGGAACATCTTGTGCCAGAAAGCAGTAGAACTAAGATGTGGACGCTACTGGAATCAAGGAAACAGAACATATCGGCCAGAATGACTGGTTTTTGTCAGTGGGGGTAATGGTGTGATTATGCAGGATTTTTTCTTTCTTTATTCGTTAATGCATACCGAAGTATTTAGAGGTAAAATGTCATTTATATCTGCCCATTACTTTAAAATTTTTCAGCAGAAATGATGAAAGGACTCCCAGTGACCAAGAGTGATGACTGAACTGGAGCAAACACACTAAAGAGATAGAAATGCATGAGTCCGTCATGGTACATCACAAAGTCAAAGAAAGAAAACGCAAGCAAAGAGCAAACAAAACTCACATGCCACCATCAGAGACGGCCCGTTGCACTAGCCCCTCACCCTGAAAGCTGGTAATTAGAGAGAAAGATTCGAGCTTGTATCACGCCTCCTCAGCAGGAGTCACACGTATGTTGCAAGTATTGCCAACTCAATTCAGGCCGCTGCAATAAAGCAAGTATGTCACACAAATGTTTTAGTTTTCCAGTGCGTATAAAAGTTATCTTTACACTTCACTGTAGTCTAGTAAGTGTGCCATAGCGTTAAGCTGAAAAAGACTTAATTTTACAATTTATTGCTAAAAAATGCTAATGATCATTTGAGCCTTCAGGGAGTTATCATGTTTCTACTGGTGGAGTCTGGCCTCGGTGTTGATGGCTGCTGACTCAGCACGGTGCTGGTTCCCGAAGCCGGGAATGCTTGTGGCAATTTCTTTTTTTTTGAGACGGAGTTTCGCTCTTGTTACCCAGGCTGGAGTGCAATAGCACCATCTCGGCTCACCGCAACCTCCGCCTCCTGGGTTCAGGCAATTCTCCTGCCTCAGCCTCCTGAGTAGCTGGGATTACAGGCACGCGACACCATGCCCAGCTAATTTTTGTATTTTTAGTAGAGACGGGGTTTCACCATGTTGACCAGGATGGTCTCGATCTTTTGACCTCGTGATCCACCCGCCTCCGCCTCCCACAGTGCTGGGATTACAAGCTTCAGCCACCCGCGCCCGGCCTGGCAATTTCTTAAATAAGAAATTGAAGTTTGCCACATCAATTGACTCTTCCTTTGGTGGAAGCTGCACTCCCCACGATTCGAGTGCAGATGTCCCCATCTTAGGACAATTCCACTTAATGATTTTCAGCTTTATGATGGTGCAAAAGTGATGCACCTTCAGTAGAAACCACACTTTCAGCACCCACGCAGCCGTCCTGTTCTTCACTTTCCGTGTTGTATTCAATAAATTACACAAGGTATTAATACTCCATTATAAGGCGGGCTTTGTGTTCGGTGACTTTGCCCAACACCATATGCCTGTTGGCCACGTATGTCTTTTTTTTTTTTTTTTTTTTGAGACAGTCTCACTCTGTCGCCCAGGCTAGAGTGCAGTGATATGATCTTGGCTCACCGCAACCTCTGCCTCCCGGATTCAAGCGATTCTTGTGTCTCAGCCTATGGGGTAGATGGGACCACAGGCACGCACAACCACGCCCAGCTAATTTTTGTATTTTTTTGTAGACACAGGGTTATGACATATTGCCCCTACTGGTCTTGAACTCCTGAGCACAAGTGATCTGCCCGCCTCATCTTCCCAAAGTATTGGGATTACAGGTGTGAGCCACCTCACCCAGCCTGCATTTTTGACATAATATATTCTTAATTGATACATAATTTTTGTACATATCCACAGGGTACATGAAAGATTTTATTATATGCATAGGATGTGTAATAACTCAGTATTTAGGATGTCCATCACTTCAGTTCTGTGTGTCGGGAACATTCCAAATCCTCTCCTCCAGCTATTTTGAAATAAACAATGCATTGTCAACTACAGTCTTGCATCAAACATTAGGCTTGCTCCTTCCATTTCACCCTGTGTTTGTAATAAGCATCCTCTTTGTGTCCTCCCCTCCACCTGAAGGAAATCATGGATACAGTGGTCCATTTCCAGGACAAAGTGCCTTAAGTCGGCTTAAGTCAGCAAACTCCAGAAGAAAGAGGATAGACTAGGCCCCTGCTTGGAGGGCCAAAGCCTGCTTGTTGTGCGACCCCCCACCCCACCCCGCCACTTAAGTTACCCGCACCCAAACCAAAGAAGTTCAGTCTAAGGTGAAAGTTTACTAGCCTGCAAAACAGCTCACTTTATCTATTCTTACCAGCCTGCCCAGCTACTTAGGCCATAAGTCAAGTACTTGAAGAGCCCCTGAGCAAGCCAGGATTGCAGAGCATTGTGGGCTGGAACAAAATGCCGGAGGACAACCCTAAAGAAAACACCTAAAGCCCCTTCCCAACAACCAATAGGCGATGTCCGGGAAGACTGTGACACCCCCCCACCCCCCAGCACAGTACTCAGCCTATGAGGAACGGGGCAGGGACCTCACACTAGGGGATAAACTGCTTGTTGAAACTGTTGGGTGTGCCTGCCCACCAGACACCTGATGTTGCAAGACTGTAATTAAAAGTCTCACGCTGGGCTGGGCGCGGTGGCTCAAGCCTGTAATCCCAGCACTTTGGGAGGCCGAGGCGGGTGGATCACGAGGTCAACAGATCGAGACCAGCCTGGTCAACATGGTGAAACCCCATCTCTACTAAAAATACAAAAATTAGCTGGGCATGGTGGCGCGTGCCTGTCATCCCAGCTACTCGGGAGGCTGAGGCAGGAGAATTGCCTGAACCCAGGAGGCGGAGGTTGCGGTGAGCCGAGATGGCGCCATTGCACTCCAGCCTGGGTAACAAGAGCAAAACTCTGTCTCAAAAAAAAAAGTCTCACGCTGTTCTCTGAGTCTCTGAGTCCGTTCTTTGGGTTTGGATGGGTGAGTTTGTTTCTCACACACCCACACACCCTTCCTAGACCCTGGGACCTACCGTTCTATTCTCTACTTTTAGAGGTCAACTTTTTTCGCTCCCACATGAGAGTGAGAACATATGGTGTTTGTCTTTCTGTGCCTGGCTTATTTCTCCTAACATGGTGACCCCCAGTTCCATCCACATTGCTGCAAATGACAGGATTTCATTCTTTTCATGAGCAAACAGTATTCCATTGTGTATATACACCACATTTTCTTCCGTTCATCCTTGACAGACAGCTTGATTCGGTATTGCGGCCGTTGGGAATAGCTCTGCAATAAACGTAGGGGCAGAAGAACCCCTTTGATAAACCGATTTCCTTTCCTCTGGGTAAATTCTCTGTAGTGGGATTGCTGGATCATAGGGTAGTTCTGATTTGGGTTTTGAGAAACCTCCGTACAGTTCTCTACAACGGCTTTACTAATCTACATTCCCACCAGCAGCGTTGTAAGAGTTCCCTTCTTTGGCATCTTGTCAGCATTTACTTTTTGTCCACTTGGAAACAACCATTCTAACTGGGCGGGATGCATCTCATGTGGCTTTGATTTGCATCTCCCTGATGACTAGTGAGACTAAGTTTTTTTCATGTCTGTTGGCCATTTGTATGTCTTTTGAGAAATGTCTGCAACCTCCGCCTCCTGGGCTAAAGCGATTCTCCTGCCTCAGCCTCCGGAGTAGCTGAGAATACAGGTGTCTGCCACCACACCCGGCTAATCTTTTGTATTTTTGTAGAGACAGGGTTTTGCCATGTGGGCCAGGGTGGTCTCAAACTCCTGACCTCAAGTGATCTGTCCAGCTTGGCCTCCCAAAGTGCTGGGATTACAGATGTGAGCCAACACACCCAGTCTATTTTTTTAACAGACTCTGTCACCCAGGCTGGAGTGCAGTGGTGTGATCTTGGCTCATTGCAACCTCCACCTCCTGGGTTCAAGCAATTCTCCTGCATCAGCTGGGCGCAATGGCTCACACCTGTAACCCCAGCACTTTGGGAAGCCGAGGCGGGTGGATCACGAGGTCAAGAGATCGAGACCACCCTGGTCAACATGGTGAAACCCCATCTCTACTAAAAATACAAAAAATTAGCTGGGCATGGTGGCGTGTGCCTGTAATCCCAGCTACTCAGGAGGCTGAGGCAGGAGAATTGCCTGAACCCAGGAGGCGGAGGTTTCGGTGAGCCGAGATCGCGCCATTGCACTGCAGCCTGGGCAACAAAAGCAGAGAAAAAAGAAAGAAAGAAAGAAAGAAATTCTCCTGCATCAGCCTCTCCAGTGGCTGGGACTATAGGCATGTACCACCACACCCAGCTAACTTTTTATTATTAGTAGAGACGGGGTCTCGCCAGGTCGGCCATGCCTGTCTCAAACTCCTGGCCTCTAGTGATCTGCCCACCTCGGCCTTCCAAAGTGCTGGGATTATGAGCTATTGTTTGTGGAGGCTGGTCTCAAACTCCTGGTCTCAAGTAATCCTCCCATCTTGGCCTCCCAAAACTCTGAGATTGCAAGCGTGAATCACTTTTTGAGCCTATTGGGAGTTTTTATCATAAAGAAGGGATGTCGAATTTCTTTTGGGGGGGGGCCTAGTTTTCGTTGTCTTTTCTTTTCTATTTTTTTTTGAGACAGAGTCTCACTCTGTGGTCCAGGCTGGAGTGCAGTGGTGTGATCTCAGCTCACTACAACCTCCACCTCCCAGGTTCAAGCAGTTCTCGTGTCTCAGCCTCCTGAATAGCTGGGATTACAAGCATGTGCCACCACGTCTGGCTAATGTTTTGTATTTTTAGTTAGAGACGAGATTTCACTATGTTGGCCAAACTAGTCTCAAACTCCTCACCTCGGGCAATCTGCCCACCTCAGCCTCTCAAAATGCTGAACCACAGGCTTGAACCACTGTGCCCGGCTAAGATGTTGAATTTCATCACATGCTTTCTCTGCATCTATTGAGATAATCATACTGTTTTAGTCTTTCAGGCTGTGGATTTGATGTATCGCCTGTATTGATTTGTGTATGTTGAACCATCCTTGAATCCTCAAGAAAAATCCCATTTAGTCGTAATATATTATCTTTTTGATGTGCTATTACATTCAGTTCACAGTATTTTGTTGAGGATGTCTGTGTACATCGGGAATGTTGGCCTGTAGTTAATTTGTGGTATTTTGTTGAGGATGTCTGTGTACATCGGGAATGCTGGCCTGTAGTTAATTTGTGGTATTTTGTTGAGGATGTCTGTAGATCGGGAATGCTGGCCTGTAGTTAATTTGTGGTATTTTGTTGAGGATGTCTGTGTACATCGGGAATGTTGGCCTGTAGTTAATTTGTGGTATTTTGTTGAGGATGACTGTGTACATCGGGAATGCTGGCCTGTAGTTAATCTGCAGTATTTTGTTGAGGATGTCTGTGTACATAGGGAATGTTGGCCTGTAGTTAATTTGCAGTATTTTGTTGAGGATGTCTGTAGATCGGGAATGCTGGCCTGTAGTTAATTTGTGGTATTTTTTTAAGGATGTCTGTACATCGGGAATGTTGGCCTGTAGTTAATTTGTGGTATTTTGTTAAGGATGTCTGTACATCAGGATTGTTGGCC
>CM052655.1:123164240-123175447 GCA_028533165.1 Leontopithecus rosalia
ATCGGGAATGCTGGCCTGTAGTTAATTTGTGGTATTTTGTTAAGGATGTCTGTGTACATCAGGAATGTTGGCCGGTAGTTTTCTTTTTTGTTTCTAGTTTGTTTCTTTTTTGTGTCCTATCTGGTGTTGGTAACAAGGTAATGCTGGCCTCATAAAGTGGGTTAGAGAGAATGGGTCCTCTCTCTAACCCTCAGTTTTCTGGGACAGCTTGAGGAAAGTGACGTTAGTTTTTTCCTGTAAGTTTGGTAGACTTTAGTTGTGAAGCCATCCCATCTCTAGGCATTTTGTATTGTTGCTGGGGGATTTTTATTACTGATCCAATCTCATGACTCCTTACTGGTCTGTTCAGGCTTCCAGTTCGTGGGCGTGTAGCTTCTCGCCTAGCCTCCGGGGTCTGCTGTATTTCTGTGCTATCAGTTGCAACGTCTCCTTTTTGTGTTTCTGGTTTTGGTTATTTGGGTCTTTCTCTTTTTTCTTCATTATCGCCTTAGAGTATTTTCAGCTTCCATCTACAATGGGCTTATCAGGACATAGCCACGATAAGGGAAGCCCGTCTGATGTGTTTACTGTGGCATTTAAGAGCTTCCATAAGCCTGTTCTGACAGTCTATGCTTGTTTGGGATGAAAATAACACCTTAGCTCTGCTGACATATAATGAGTCATATCTTCCCATGACTTTGTTATTTTTGAAATAACAAAGGAAATTAAAGAAAAAGTGTTTTGCTTCATGGGAAATCCCCCAAATCCCTCCCCACACCCATGGGCCCCAAGGGCCCTAAACCTCGGCGGGGGAGCCTGATGTGGAGGGAGCAGAGCTGGCAAGGAGCTGCCCTCGTGTGGGTCCTGGCCACACACTCAGCCTCGGAGCCACAGAGGAGCCTGCTGGGCCCCAAGTCTAGAGCCCCCTCCCAGCCTCAGTCTTTCTTCCAGGGTAAGCAGTCTGAGAGGTCAAGAAGATGGTCCATCAAGCCTTGAGTCCAGGGCCCAGGACTCCCTGCTCAAATGTCCCCACGCCTGGATCCATCCTTCCTAGGTAGAGCTGCCGGAGCTGTGCACAGTCCTGCTGGCCTGAGAAGTGGCCAGGGTAGGCGACGAGACAGTTTTCTGGGGCTGCGTATGAGCTTGCACCCACAGGCTGGGCGTAGCACGTGGGCTTTCCAGGCCCCTCACAATTTCGGGACACCAGAGAGTGGGGCTGGCTGGGGCTGGCACTCCTGCACCAACTTCTGAGAGTGCTCCAAGGAGCCCTGGGCCCTCCACTTGCCCCTGGCCTTCCAGGTCCTCACGTGCCATTGCTGTCAAGACAGAAGGGAACCTGCTCTGTCTAACTGCCTTTAACTTGAGTGTGGGGAAGGCAGCCTTTCTTCATACCCCAGCTCTGCAAATGTCACAGCAGGACCTGCCCGGCTGCCCCCCTCCATGCCCAGAGTAACTCTCACCCAGAGTCCCTGGAGGAGCCAACCTTCAGGGGCATGCCTGGGGCACAGCTGCATTCAGGCATCCAGCAACCCAGGCAGTGAGCAGGGGGCACCCAGACCATGGCTGGGAGGTAAGGACTGATCCTGGGGCCAAACTGGGGCAGCAAGAAGATGAAGGGAGATTTGGAACGGACTAGGGGAAGAGTGGATCTCTTCCCCATTCACTTCCAGGCCCACCCAGACTGGTCCCAGGGGTGCAGCCAACAGGCCCCGTCCTTGGGAACTGCATCGTCCTGACTGATGTGCTGCAGGCACCCTGGACCCCTGCCCTACATAGCTCTTACAAGGAGGAGCCAGGGTGGACACCCAGACCTCACTGAAGGTGGGGGCTGTTCTCAAGGCCTCAGACCTTACTCAGGGACCCCAGTCAGGGGTGGGGAGGGGGAGGCAGAGCCCCTCGCTGGGAGCCTTTAGCCAAGCCTTTTCAGACATGCCAGTGAGCAGCCGCAGCTTCGTCCTCCAGGATAAGGACCCTAGTTACCTCCACTGCCCAGCCTCCCTTGCAGTTAAGTGTAGCCACGTGACTAATTTCTAGATCAAGTTCCCTGCAGATCAAAGGATGCAGTTATTTACAGGCCAGCAATGAGGGGATCACAGTGCCCTGTGGGACTTCCAGGAAGTCTCCTCTGAGATGTCCCTCATCCTCTGCTAAGAACACAGAAACAATGGCTGAGCTCCAGCAGCCACTGTGAGGCCATGAGGGTAGGGATTGGGATGGGAGAGCTAGAGGGACCTGGCTCCCAATGGCAGTGGAACAATGCCATCTCTAGCCTGCCAGCCCCTGGACCTGCTTAGTGTTCCAGAGAGATCAACAACCTTGCTTAAGCCACCGTTCCTTAGGTCTCTGTGGCTGCAGCTGAGCTTGACTCTGATGCATAGGCCTGTGATTGGAGGGCCTCCACCTGGAGGCAGTGGGGTGTAGACTTTTCCTGGAGGTAAAGGTTCCCAGCCCTGCCTTCTAGCCCGCCCACCCAGCTCCAGACATCTGTTTCTGTCTCGGATGAGAGGGGACCTCTCAGAACAAAGAGGAAGTAGCTGGAAGGGTAGCAGCAAGCTGCAGAGGAGAGCGGGCGGGCGTGGAGTGCAGGCAGCACCGAGCCTGCCCCGTGAGCTCAGGGCCTGCGGTCTGCAGCTGGAGCCAGGATGGACACCAAGGCAGGACCCCCAGAGGTATGTGCCAACGAGTCGAGGACAGCTGAGAAGTGCCAGGCCCGGGGAAGGAGCTGCTGTCCACCTCTATGGCCTCAGCCTCCCAGCAACCCCAGGTCCAAAGTCATACAACTTCCAGCTGGTCCTGTAGATGACTGGCTCCTTCCCCAGTCCATGCAACTGGGATAACCAGGGCCCCGGCTCTCCGGCCAGGTGACAGCCGGGCCCTCTGCCACTTCAGCTTGGGACTGGCAGCCATGCCTAATGCTCTGGAGGTCAGGAAACCTGGCACCTTTAGCCGTGATCTCTGATGTCTGCAGGGTCTCACGTATCTACCATGGGACTAGGGGGCTAGAGTCCTATCCCCCAGGGGTCTCTCAGCCCAAGCCAACCCAGCTGGCCGGTCTCACAGGTTCCACTGCAGGAGGAGGTGGTGAGGCACTCTGGGGTCTGTAGTCCCGGGAGGGGCCTTGGACAGGCTCCAAGTCCAAGATGGGGACTACACGAGGCAGGGCTTCAGTGCTCTGGGCTGCCCGACTGCCTGGAGCATTTGGGGAGCAAGGACCCTCCCTGGTGAGTGCAGGGAGGGTGGGGAGCAGCTCTCTGAGGACAACCCCAGCACCTCGCTGCCCAGCCACAGCCCAGGATTTCACGTTTCCTCTCCTGAGAATTGGTGGGGCGGGAGCAAAGGCCTGATGCTGGGCCCCGAATCCCCAGGGACAGTGGGGACACAGTGGGCACCGTGAGGTCCCCTCTGCGGGGTGGGTGGGAGCATCCCCCAGAGTTCAGCTCTGGGGTGGGGGTGGCTCCAACCCACCTCTGCAGGGACTCCCCGGTGTGGGAGGAGTTGGACCAGTGACTTCGCCTGAGTCCCCTGTCCCCACACATGGTTTACATTCCTACCCCCAACCCCCTGTAATGCTTGGTCTCTGGGGAAGACAGCCCAGGTCCAGCCTTCCCCACCTATGCTGAGGCAGGCCAGGGTCTCGAAGGCCTCAGCCCTGACTCATGGGCGGACAGGCCAGACAAAACCCAGAGATCTGGAGGCTGAGCCTGCTGCTCCCCTGTGAATGGCCAGACCCACAGAGCCCTTGGGTCCCAGTGCCCAGCCTGGCTACAGACACAGGCACTCAGTGCTGCCCAGGCCCAGGCCCCAAACCTCAGAGACCTCCCCATCCTGGCCAGGGGCCAGCCAGCTCCTGCCCTGGTGGGTGTCTCAGTCAGAGGCTGGCCAGCCAGGTGAACACGCTGGGCACAGGCCCCTCCCTGCACCCAGGGAGGGCACCTCTGTACCCGTGGGGCACCCTTCCTATGGTGGTCCCTGAGACAGCCTGGCTGCTTGCTGTGGGGGTGGCGGTGAGAGTGGGGTGAGAGCCACATCCCACGGGGCCTCGGCGGCCTAGCTCCCAGCTCCTTGTGGGGTGACCACTCTCCCTGCAGCAGAGGACAACCCTCCCCAGCAGAGCCAGGGTCCTACCCAGCCGCCGTCTCTGCCCTCTCCACTCCGAGCCTCTCCAGCCGGGGTGCTGCCCAGCTGTCCCCTCTGGCCTGTGGCCCTCAGCAGGGGCTGCAGTGGGGCCAAGACAGGAGCCCAGCCCAGGAGGGAAGCAGTTATTTATAGGCCAGCAACGAGGGACAAAGTGACAAAAGCAGAAATGGCACTTTCAGACTCAGTTTCAGTTGTGGTTGAAACAAGAAACTGAGATGCAAATACCCAGATACCCACTGAGCGGGAGATCTTGAGAGGAGAGACACGGAAAGCCAGGGCGTGCAGCCAGGCACAGATGCCCACCCACCCCACGTGCTCAGCCTGGGTTCAGCCCTGGGGGCAGACTTAGCAGCAGTCCCTCCGGCTTGGCCGGGGGTACAGGGCAGGTGACATGAGGCCAGCTGCAGGTTCCCGCACTCACACAGCTTGTCCTTGTGGAAAGCATCCCCCCAACATTCAGGGTGTGACCTTGGGCAGGAGTGGGGTTTTTAGGGGCTTGTGTGGGTATCTGTGCAGGGGTGTCCCCAGTGCCCAGCTGCCCAGGCACTGAGAGGCAGTTCTGGGTGGGGCTGGAGCTGCTGGTGACGCCAGGCTACCCTGTGCAGATGCTGAAACCTCTTCAGAGAGCAGCAGTGGCCCCCACGTGGCCATGCGCCATGCCGCCCCACCGCCCAAGGGACAGAGAGGCTGGCATGGTAGGACTGGGGGCCCCAGGGAGGAGGTGGCTGGGATCAATGGCCTTTCCAGAGCTCTGAGCCAGAGTGGAGAGGACACAGCAGCCTTGAGGGAGCCTCCACCCTCAAGGAGGGGAACAGACGTGCCCTGACTAGTGGGCAAGACAAGCCTCCCTCTATCCCCTGCTGGGGGTGCTGAGGACAGACAGTTCCCATGAGCAGCAGCATTGCAGAGCGGGCTGCAGGCCCCCTGACCCCTGCCACCACCCTGGGCTGCCGCTTTTCTCTGTACCACCCTCCCCTCTCCCTTGTCCACCCCAGTCCCACGCCAGTGGCAGCCCAGGTCCGGGGCAGTCAAGATGGTCTCTGTCTCAGCACTGGAGGGGCCATGGTGGGCCAGCCAGAGGTCAAGCCCCCCCCGTCCTGGTGAGCCTGCGGTGCTGCCCCCCCCCCAGTTGCAGGTCCTGGGAGCGCTGGCTGTGCTGTGGCTAGGGTCCATGGCTCTCACCTACCTCCTGTGGCAAGTGGCCCTTCCTCCCACCCGGGGCCAGGTGCACCCCAAGGATGTGCCCGGGTCCTGGGGGCATGGTTCCAGCCCAGCTTGGGAGCCCCTGGAAGCGGACGCCGGGCAGCAGAGGGACTCCTGCAGGTAAGTGAGCCCATGGAGGCCTGCGGTGGGAGTAGGTGGATGGGCGGGTCTCAGTTTGAGGCTGCTGCCTGTTTCTGCCCTTGGATCTGCCCACGGGATGCGCGCAGGATAACCCTCTGCCAGCTCCTCTAGGAAGGTGCAGGTCACCAGGGAGGGCCACCACGGTGTGAGCTGGAGTGGGGGCTGGGGAAAGGGCAGGCGTAGGGTGCTTTTTGCAGCAAACAGAAGCTGGCACCTGGGGCTCTGACAGGCTGGAGAACCTGCCTGTGCTGAGGCTCAGCCCCAGTCCTTCCACCCGAGGGTAGTGTCACTGTCCCTCCCGCCCCTCAGCCCTCCCTCCCACTCTTCTTTCCCTGTGGTTGGGGTTGGAATCCCAGGTCTGCCCTGGTGGAGCCTATTGGGCCATCCTGCACACATCCCCCTGGCCCAGCCTTCCCTTCCAGGCCAGCTCTGGCCACCACCAAGGGCTTCCACACCAGGAGGCCACCCCAGACCCCAGACTCCGTGGCTGTGCTTACTCCACCCGCTTCAGGAGCAGCTGCTCCCTGAGGGCAGCGCCTCAGGTTCGGGTGGGGCCAGGAACCCCAATCGAGCCTGCTCTGGACCAGGCAGACCCCTCTCAGGCTGCTTGCCAACTTCCTCCCGGGTGTCCCCATCCCAGCAGCATGCTGCGCTCAGGCCCATCCTACCCGGTCTGTTTTGCTGCCTATACTGTCTACCCACACCCTGCACGCTTAGCCTGGGCTCAGCCTGGGGGTCACCTGAGCAGCAGTAGCCTGGCTTGGCAGCCGGATGGGGCAGGTGATGTGAGGTGGGCTGGGGGGCTCCTGCACCCATACTGAGCCCAGTGTGGCTCTCTTCACAGGCTTGTCATTGTGGAAAGCATACCCCAGGACCTGCCCTCTGCAGCTGGCAGCCCCTCTGCCCAGCCTCTGGGCCAGGCCTGGCTGCAGCTGCTGGACACTGCCCAGGAGAGTGTCCACGTGGCCTCGTACTACTGGTCCCTCACAGGGCCCGACATCGGGGTCAACGACTCATCTTCCCAGCTGGTGCGCCCCGCCCTGGCCCCACGGCAACCTGGTGCTAGAAACACAGCAAGTCAAGCTGCCCATCTGTGCAGGGGTCTCAGGCCTGGGGCTCAGCACGGTGGCAGGGTCTAGCATGGAGTAGGGGTTAGGCCACTCCTTTGGGGGCTCTCAGGGCAGGGGTGTCGAGGAGCCGGGCCTCTGGGGACTGAGCACTCAGACTGTGGTCATCCAGACCTTGACCTGGCCTTGAGCTGTGGGCAGTCAGAGGTGGACCTCCTGAGGAGGGCATGGGTCCTAGTGTGGGTGTGGAGCAGAGGGCAGCTTAAGGTCAGCTCTCATGGCTGGCCTCGCCTTGCAGGGAGAGGCCCTTCTGCAGAAGCTGCAGCAGCTGCTGGACAGGAACATTTCCCTGGCTGTGGCCACCAGCAGCCCAACACTGGCCAGGAATTCCACCGACCTGCAGGTCCTGGCCTCCCGAGGTGGGTGCCTGTACCATGCTTGGCCCCGCTGCCCTGGCGTCAGGCATAGGCTGTCTGACTGGCACCATGGGACAAGGAAAAGGGGCGTGGGGTGAGAAAGGTGTCCTGGGCTTCCCCAGGACACCCCAGGAGGGCAGGACTCAGGGTTCTGAGGTCCTTTGAGTCAGCTTCACCTGGGCACAGGGCTGGCTCCAAGAACCCAAAAGTGTCATTTCCCACAGGGCTGAGCATGGCTGGCCTTGATGCCCTGCTGAGCCCAGCAGCTCTGACCTGTGGGTGAGGCTTAGGCTGGGGAGTGAGAGGCCATGGGCAGTCACTACAAAGGCAGGCTCTGGAGGGGTCCTGGGACAGTCTATCCCTCAGTGTCCTCACCTGTAAAATGGGGATGACAATAGCAGCTTAGTAGGACCGTTGCAAGGACATCTGAGTCCACCACGCTGTCAAGAGCTTGGGATCAGGCTCACCATGAAGCTGACACTTAGCAAGACCGAGCTCATCCCATTGCCTGAACTCTCCACCAGGTGCCCAGGTACGACGGGTGCCCATGGGGAGGCTCACCAGGGGCGTTTTGCACTCCAAATTCTGGGTTGTGGATGGACGCCACATATACATGGGCAGTGCCAACATGGACTGGCGGTCCCTGACACAGGTGAGTGCCAGGGCCCTAACACAGGAGGCCCGCCTGGAGCTCTTCCCCTCCCGCACTCCTGGGGACCTGGCCTGACACCCATCTCAGCACATCTGGGGAAAGTCGTGTAGTTCTGTTCACGCCACCATGGTAGACACAGTCAGAGACTGGTTTAATAAGTGGTGGAATTCTACACAGCCGATGACCTCATGCTGTGGAGAGACACTTGGTGACAGGGAAAGATGTTCAAGTCACGTTATCCAGAAACATGCAGAGTACAAAATACGAGCCTTTTTAGGGAAAGCAATGCATGAAAAGGTATCAAAGACTGGTTGTGCCAAAGGCACGAATGGTTATCACTTGACGGTGGGATTAAGAATGATTTTATTTTCCTCTTTGTGCCTTGATGCATTTTCTATCATTTTTGAATAAACACGTATTGCTTTGATCATAGGAACACAATATTCAAAACTACAGGCCCTGCTGGGCGCTCCTCCACCAGCCACTGTTACAGATTCCTACCGACAATGCCTCCCACAAGTGGGGACCAGTCCGGCAGGAGCGGCGCCTCCCCCAGCATCCCTGGCCTGGGTAGAGTGGAGTGGAGGTCCCACGGAGGGGCTTTTCTCCCACAGCACCTCACTTTGGTTCCTGCAGGTGAAGGAGCTTGGTGCTGTCATCTATAACTGCAGCCACCTGGCCCAAGACCTGGAGAAGACCTTCCAGACCTACTGGGTGCTGGGGGCACCTGGGGCTGTCCTGCCCAAAACCTGGCCTCAGAACTTCTCATCTGACATCAACCGTCTCCAGCCCTTCCGGGGCCTCTTTGATGGGGTGCCCACCTCTGCCTACTTCTCAGTAAGGCAGATTGAGAAGAAGCCCATCAGAACCCCCTGTTCTCCCCTGACTGGCCAGACCCACAGGGAACCCTCTGGGCTGGCCCTGCAGACACCAGCAGCATCAGCTGGGTCTTCAGGCAGCCAGCACAGTGGGTGGGGCTGTGGCCCTGGGGTGAGCAGCAGCCTGATATCAGCAGGCTCTGGGCTGTGCCTGGAGGCAGGCTTAGCTCCAGGAGGACAGCCAGGCAGCACCATCCCTGGAAAGCAGGCTGCCTGGGAGGTGGGGGGAGGTTCTGGGGCGCTGGGAGTCTCCAGAGTGTTGAGCAGCACCAAGGGGCTTAGCTGGGCACTGGAGAGCGAGGGGAACCCCACTTGCTCTTCAGGGAAGGAAGGGAAGAGTGAGGGGTGGGCAGATCCTCCTCCACCAGCCTACAGGGGTGGGGGTGGACAGCCCTCCAGCCAGCACAGGGACTAGCCTGCAGCAGAGACTGCATTGGAACAAGGGAAGCTTCCCCAGATGGGGGGGTGGCACCCTTAAGGGAGTGGAGAAGCTTCCTTGTGGCCGAGAACTGTTTCTGGTAGGTCAGTCCAACCTGGGGCCCAGGGTGGGCCAGCTGCCTCCCCTCTCCCCGCCAGGGCTCAGGGCCAGTCCCCAGGGCCCCTGTTGAGCTGACCCCTTCTTTCCTCACGTTTCCTGGCACCCGGGCCTCCTCCCTCCAGCACCACATGGCCTCTTGGGTGGTGCATGGTGGGGTCACAAGTCCAGAATGGGCTAGGCTGGCAGAGCTCTCACGGACCCCTCTGCCGTCACAGGCATCGCCGCCGGTGCTCTGTCCCCGGGGCCGCACTCCGGACCTGGAGGCGCTGCTGGCAGTGATGGGGAGCGCCCAGGAGTTCATCTACGCCTCGGTGATGGAGTATTTCCCCACCACACGCTTCAGCCATCCCCGCAAGTAGGTTTGGGTGGGAGGTGCACGGCCCGTTCTGCTGACTGGCAGCTCCCGGGCAAGTACCTCCGTGTTGGGACCCCCGCCAGGCCCAGGTCTTATCGGGAGCGCCGTGCCCCTCCCCGCCCCAGGTACTGGCCAGTGCTGGACAACGCGCTGCGGGCAGCGGCCTTCGCGAAGGGCGTGCGAGTGCGCCTGCTGGTGGGCTGCGGGCTCAACACGGACCCCTCCATGTTCCCGTACCTGCGCTCCCTGCAGGCGCTGCGCGACCCCGCCGCCAACGTGTCCGTGGACGTGGTGAGCGCGAGCTCCCGGCCGGGCGGGGAGGGCAGGGCCTCCTCCCGCCTTGCCTGATGCGCTGCCTCTGCCCCCTAAGAAAGTGTTCATCGTGCCCGTGGGGAATCGCTCCCACATCCCCTTCAGCAGAGTCAACCACAGCAAGTTCATGGTCACGGAGAAGGCGGCCTACATAGGTGAACGCGGGCGGCCCCGGCGGGCGGCCCCGGGGTGGCCGGGAGCGGCAGGGAGGCGCCGGCTGTGACCGGCGGGGACACCTCGAGGCAGGGGGGCTGCTGCTGCAGGGTGGGGTCTCCAGGGAGGTTCCGGGGACCCGGCCACCCGCCTGTCCTCTGGCCCGTGGAGCCCCGGGACGCTGAGTCGGGAAGGCCGTCCCCGAGCGGCGACGGTGGAGCTCCGCCGCGACCAGCGGCCCCTCCCGCAGCTCAGCCCGGGGCGGCCCCTCCCGCAGCTCAGCGCGCGGCTCCCCGGCCCCGGTCCCCGGGCGGCCCCTCGGGCAGCTCAGCGCGCGGCTCCCCGGCCCCCGTCGGCCCCTCGGGCAGCTCAGCGCGCGGCTCCCCGGCCCCCGTCCCCGGGCGGCCCCTCCCGCAGCTCAGCGCGCGGCTCCCCGGCCCCCGTCCCCGGGCGGCCCCTCCCGCAGCTCAGCGCGCGGCTCCTCCCCGCAGGCACCTCCAACTGGGCGGAGGATTACTTCCGCAGCACGGCGGGGGTGGGCCTGGTGGTCGCCCAGAGCCCCGGCGCGCGGCCGGCGCGGCCCGCGGTGCAGGAGCAGCTGCGGCTGCTCTTCGAGCGAGACTGGAGCTCGCGCTACGCCGTCGGCCTGGACGCGCTGGCTCCGGGCCGGGACTGCGCTTGGCGGGGCTGAGCCCCTTCTTCCCGGTGTCCCCGCCCCGACCTCCCGACCTCCCGACCCCGGCCTTGACCTCGGCCGCTTCCCCCCCCAAGCGGCCCGCGGTGGGCACTGCGCCCGGAGCCGCCTGCGAGCGCCTGGGCGCCGGAAACCCCCTGCCTGCTCCGATTTCCGAGTCCGGCCCCGCTAAGCCCACCTCCTCCAGGGAGCGCTCCAGGAGGCGCCTCCTCTGACTCCCGGCCCACGGGCCAGGCCTAAAATACACTCGTGGCTTCGGTGCGTCTGTGTGAGTCCAGCGCGGGCCGCCCTTCCTCCTCTTGCCCAGGGCCCGGCCCCACGTGCCCGCCCCCGCGAGGCCGACTCGCGCGTCCGCCGTGGCAGGCCTTGGCCGGTCCCGGGTCGGCGAGAACCCGGGTCGCGGCGGGACCGGACTGGGCGGGCGGCGCGAACCCTCCTCCTCCCGCCCCGCGCCGGGCGGCCGCGCTCCAGAACCCAGATTCCCGCCCCGCGGCTGCCACGGGGAGCTAGAGCCGCGGGACACGCACCTCGGACGCCCGCGGAGTGAACGCAGGCCGAGGCGCAGCGCCGCCCGTCCACCGGCAGGGGGCGCCTTCTACGGCGTGCGACGCGGGAGGACACCGGGCTGGGGGAGGGGAGGGGAGGGGAGGGGAGGGGAGGGGAGGGCGGGAGGGGACCCGGG
>CM052655.1:123175947-123202599 GCA_028533165.1 Leontopithecus rosalia
CTGTAATCCCAGCACTTTGGGAGGCCGAGGCGGGTGGATCACGAGGTCAAGAGATCGAGACCATCCTGGTCAACATGGTGAAACCCCGTCTCTACTAAAAATACAAAAAATTAGCTGGGCACGGTGGCGCGTGCCTGTAATCCCAGCTACTCAGGAGGCTGAGGCAGGAGAATTGCCTGAACCCAGGAGGCGGAGGTTGTGGTGAGCTGAGATCGCGCCATTGCACTCCAGCCTGGGTAACAAGAGAGAAACTCCGTCTCAAAAAAATAAAAAAGAAACTTAAATTAAAAAAAAGAAACATGGACAAGAAAACACTGGTAAGGTAGCTCGTGGAAGAGAATGTTCAACCAGCCGATTAGCATGTGGGAAGATGGCCAGCCTCTCTAGTCATCTGGGCAGTGCCACCAAAACCACAAGGTGCCACCTGCTCCCAGGAGAATGGCTGAAATGGAAAAGCCAAGGTGGGCCATCTGGGACACGGCCTGGGGCAGCCAGAACTCTGTCCTGGTGTGGGTGGGGGTGAGCGGCACAATTACTTGGACACAGACTGGTAGAGTCTATCAAAGCCCGACATGCCTTACCCTGTGACCCAGCAACTCACAGCCAGGGGCAGGGCCAAGGAATATGCACACGGGTGTCCCTCAAAAGAGGGGCGCAGGGACATCCATCTCAGTTTAGCCTGCAGCACCCAAAAAACAGATTCAAATGTCCATCAACAGTAGAACAAAAAAAAGTGAGGCGTTTGTCCAGTGGGACAGTGTGTGGTGTACACCATGCCTGTGTGCGTCACGGGTGACGTTCACGAGCACAAGGTGGAGGTAAAGGAGCGACGCACGAACAGCACCTTACTGGGGAGCCCACCACACGCAGGTCACAGCCAGGCCCAGGGCTGGAGTCCCCAGGGAAGCGGGCAGACAGTGCGGTCTACTTCCCAACCAGAGGACTAGCGACTTGGGCATGCCACGGTTTGTACCCTTTCTCCATAAAAACGTTTTAGAATTCCACAAAAAATAAGACAATTATAAACTTTACGCGAATAAATCTGACAATTTAGACCCATTGGATATATTCCTAAAAACCTCACAGGAAGAACCAAACCTGTCCAAGCCACGACCCACAGGCCGAATGCAGCCCAGGACAGCTTTGAAGGCAGCTCCACACAAATTCCTAAACTTCCCTAAAACATGATCACACTCTTTTGCAATTTTTTCTATTAGCTCATCAGCTGTCATCGATGTATTTTATGTGCGGCCCAAGACAGTTCTTCCAGTGCGGCCCAGGAAGGCCGAAAGAGAGGACACCCCTGACGTTAATGCAAACAGTTTTGCAGCGACTTAAAAATCAAACCCCTTATTTAAATCCGTCGCACAAAAAGAACTCGAGACCCAACCCCCACTCCAAATTATGCTCTAAATATTCCAAGAAGAAACAGCACCAATTTATGCCAACTTCCAACTCTGCCACCCTGGCTTGGACTCCAGGGCCTCCTCCAGCAGTGACGCATGGCTGGTAACCAGGAGGGGCTCAGACCAAAGGACCCCGATTGGGAGGGAGCATGTCCCTGTCCTTTGGGCCAGTATACTGGCCTCATGACCAGCTGCTCGCTGTCCCCTGCAGTAGGTGTCCTGGCCTTGGGTTCGGTCCCACGAGGGGGAAATGGGGAGGCCCCATCCCAACAGGAGTCTAGTTCTGGCCAATGTACCGTGTCGCCCTGAGCAAGCTCATCCCCCCGAGCTTTCATTCCCCTGTGGATACGTGCACCACCCTGCCCACCCTGACTGTAGGCTGCCAGGGTATAGACACTGCTCCCCCAGAAGCACCCCCAGGGCCACGCCTGCTCATCCCAAGGGCGCCTCCGCCTGTGCAGGCCCCGCAGCTCCCCGCTGCTTCATGGGCCTTTCCTTGCCCTTCTGCAAGATGGCTCACAGCCTAGGCCCCCTCTGGCTCTGGTCTCAGGCCTGGCAGGGCTGAGGGATGGTGTCTCCTGGAAGAGGTTCTATCAAGAGAGGGAAGAGGAGGGCAGGAGGTGAGGGCAGGCAGGGCTAAGCCGGTGCCAGGAGGCATCAAAATTCATCCCCACATCATCCCGTCCCCACCTTCCTACTGCTCAGGTGGCCAAGCCCAGACCCCTGGCCACCATGACCACCCAGGAGAGCCACAACCCCCTTTTCCTCCACCCGACGAGCCAGCCTTGGGCAAGGTATCAGCCCAAGAATTGTACCCCTGGCAACTCCACGACAGTCTCCCCCACAGGCCCCTTCTCCTTAACCAGGCGGTAAAGGGGCAAGGCTGTCTCCCTTCTGCATAGCCCTGTCCTGGCCCCCTCGGCCCATCTCATTCACTTGGGCACGCAGACACTGCCCACCACCTGACAGGCCCCTGCTGCTCCCACCTGGATGTATCCCCAACCTGCACAGACAGAAGCTGGCCAGCCCCACCACTCTGCCTCCCAAATGGCTGCCTCCACTCCCTGCCCACCTGCCCCCTGACTCCCTCCACGTGGCCCTGCCAGGGCACCCCAGTGCCCCGCCAACCCTGAGGGACCACCAGCTGAGGCTGCCTGGCCCCTCTGGAGCTGCCTGGAAATCCAGCCACACCAGACCCACAGCAAATTGGTGGGACGGAGCTGTACTGAGGAAGGGGACAGGAATCTGGCCAGAGCCTGCCCACCGCTAAGCCAAGGGCAATGGCAGGTAAGCCACTCTCTGGCCTGTTTCCCTTCCTACTCTGCCCAGACCCCTCAATCCCCAAGGTGGGTAACATGAGAAAAGTGAGTCTGGGAGAGGAGAGCAGTTACCCAAGGGGACCCAGCCAGCAGGGGTGGAGCTGGGGCAACTCCCCCAACCCGTCCTTACCCAGCGGGGCCAGGAGCAGAGGAGGGTCCCGGGGTCACCTGGCTCACAGCTGCTCCGCTGCCAGCAGGTGGAGCTGCGGTCATGAGAAGGGAGGGGACCTGCTTCAGCACTCAGGGTGGGGCAGGTGTTCAGTTCTAAGGCTGCCCAGAAACCCAGCTGCCTCCCCAGCCAAAAAGCCCCACCCAGTAGGCGGGAGCCTGGATGGGTTGGGGGTGGGGGACAGCTGCCGAGAGGCCCAAGACAGGGTCAGGAGGCAACTCCTCGGAGATGGGACCCGCCAGGCAGGGGAGCGGGGGTAGGGTGGGCACCACAGTCCACGGCCCCAGAGCTGGCGACAGCCGGCTGCACTTCCAAATCTGCTCCAGGGGAGTCTTGTGAGTGTTGGGGCTGGTGAGGGAGGGTGTAGACAGCAGGCCCTGGGCACACCCTGTGCTGGGAACCTGCGTGGGGGAAGGAGGAGGAGGCGTGACCAGCCCGGCTCCTGCTGGCCCGGTGCCTGGTCCTGCCGCTGGCCCACGTGAGATAGTCCCCAGCCCCACCCTCAGCCACCGCACTGAGAGCAGCTGTTCCTACACTGCCCGAGGTAGGGATGGAGCTCTCTGGCCACACAGCTGCAGAGAGGGGACCCCTCAAACTACACTACGGCGGGGGGAGGGCTGGCAGGAGCTTAGCCCAGGGATGCAAACGGAAGGGGAAATCCTGCATGCCTCGAGATAAGGCTGCCCGGCCAGGCTACCAGCCTCGGACCGCACCAGTGGGGGAGAGGAAGGCCCCCAGTATCCCAGTCCCCCACCAAGAGCACCACTTCCCAGGACCGAGGTCCTCAGGGAGCCCCGCCTCAGACCCAGAGTCCAGGGGAGGTGGCTTCTGGCCGGCCCCACCCTCCGGCTCGCAGGCAGGCTCTGCAAGTGGCCCCATCACCTGAATCAGGACACTGGCTGTTGACAGTCACCAAAGCCCCACTTCACAGAGGAGGATGTAGAGTGACGTACCTGAGCCATGCCCAGCTGGTCAGGCTGGGGGCACCTGGTATCTTTCCCGACGCCCTTCCCCGCCTCCCCGGGCCCCCCAGTGCCCGGGCCTCAACACTACCATTAACGTTCCTGCGGTGCAAACTTGCACCCTGGGGAGGGACCCCAAGACCCAGGTCAGCCCCTTGCGTGCCAGGGTGGGTGGGGGTGGTACCACAATGAAAGCCGAAGAGGACACCGGCCCAACCCAGAAAAGTTGCCTCCCCAAGAACTGGACTGTTCTGGGGCGGGAGGGCGGGAGCTGGAAAGGCAAGGGGAAGTGTGTATGGGGGAGGAGCAGATCCTGGGCAGGAGAGGGGGCAGGAGGGGAGAAGGAACACAGGCTGGGGAGTGCAGGGGCTCCCCGACTGGCCTGCTCCAGCCAGGTCCAAACAGAGGACTCCCAGCAGCCGCCAGCTAAGTGAGAGTACTTAGAGGGCCCAGAACAGGTCCGTGGGGGAGGAGGTGGACTTTGCTTAAACAAAACCCACGTTTGCATCTACACTGGCACCCCCAGGGCCCCACCTCTGGCCTCCAGGTGGGCGAGCATGCTTGGGTGTATTTCCAAGTCGCCAAGGCCCTGGGGGCTGGAAGGAGGCGACTGGCTCTCTAGTGGTCAGAGAAGTCCATCCTGGGTGGGAGGAACGGCGCCCCCAGGCTTGCAGGTGTGTGTACACACCTGTGCTCATGGGATGCCCGTGCTCAGGGCGTGTGTGCACTTATGTGTCTGGCCTGGGCTCCTCCCTCTGAACACCCATGGACAGCTCTGAGCGAGGCCACGGAGGTGGGAGTCCCGTGGGAGTCACTGCCCTCGGGCTGGAAGCCGGGTGCCCACCCAGACACAGGAACACACAGCCAGCCGCACTGGGACCTCACCCAGTTGTGGAACTTGATGAGGAAAGGGCCAGGCAGGCTGACTGTCACGAGACCCACAGACTCCTCAGCAGCATCCCCACCCCTCCCCAGTGCTTCTCGAGATAACTCTCGGGATGAGACGGGCAGAGCCAGCTCAGGCTCTTGCTCCGGGGTCTGTGCCTGCCTCCAAGGCTTCCGCAGGGGGGTGGGGGAGCCAGCCTCAGTCCCCTCGACCCGGGAGCTGGGCTCCTCACACACCCAGCAGCCACTCCCCGCTGCAGCCCAGCTGCACGCATGAGGCTGTTCACATGAGAAATCACATGAGGGTAAGCCCTCTCCCAAAACAACCTTCCATAGCTCCCTGGTGCCGTCTAGCCCAGCCGACATCCACAGCCTCCCCAGCCCTCACTGCCTGCCTGGGCCACTGAGAGGCAGGCTCTCTCCTGCCTCCGGTCTTTCTCAGGCTATTTTCTCTGCTGGGCAAATTCACAGACCAAGCTTGGCCACCCTGCTGTGGCTTCCAGGCGCTTCCTGGTCCCTGGTCTGGGAACACTTGCTCATCAAGTACTCAGAGCCTGGCACACAGTAGGTGCGTAATAAATGCTAATGCAGGCAGCGCACAGGAAAAGGGAAGGAGCTGGTCAGATCTCCTGGAAAGGCCTGGTAAGTCCGGGGTGGGGATGGGGAGACATCAGGGGGGCCCAGTTCATCTACTTCTGCTCCTGGAGAAACTGAGGCCCAGGGTGGCACAACAGCCACCTCTCCAGGGGATTTGGCAGCCAAAGAGCGGCCCCATGCTCCCATCCATTCCAGGCGGGCTAGCCCCGGCCAGTTTCCCTGGGCTGAAAGGCCAGCCCCACAGACGTCCAGGACAGTGTGACCCTGTGATGGGGCTGCTCAACGCCCCAGATACCCACAGCCCACCTCAGGCTCCCCCAGGAGAATGGGCCTGGGCTTGGGAACCAAGCAGCCTCCACAGCCAGCCAGGGCCCCCGTGTACCAAACAATCACAGGTCATCCGAGGACTCCTCCACAGACCACACACCCGCCTCAGGGACTTGCACACCTGCGGCTGCCCTGCATGCAGGTGCCCTTGGCATTAACCTCCCCCACACCCAGACTCCCTGCAAACAAGAGCCACTGTCCCCTACCTGCCCAGGGCCCACGGCTTGGTGTCCTGCCACACACCTTGTATTCCCTGGGCTCAACCTGCACCTCAGGGGCCAGGAGCCAGGAAAACGGGCTCCAGGGCTTTCTCCCTGACATCTCTGCCCAGCCCGCTGGCCCTGGCTGGAGCCACAGTGAACTAACACCCTCGTCTGTCCATCAGCTGTCCATCAGCTGCCCAGCCCAGCTCTGTTCCTCTAGCCACCATTGCTGGAGGCCCGCTGGCCCCCACAGACCCTCGAAGCAGTGAGGCCAGCAGGTGCCCGGGGCTGACCGGAAAGGGGGCCGAGGTGCAGGGGGTGAGAATAAGGAGTCACTTACCAAGGAAGCCACAGACGCTCTCCCAACTGGCCCAGAAGTGAAGATCCCAACTGGCCACCTCCCCCAGACACGCCCGGTTCTTTCCTCCACAGCTCCTCCCCCCATTGTCCCGCCCCCGCCTGCTCCTAGGGCTGGCTCTGAGCCCTGCCAGGACCCATTCGCCCCACCAGCAGGAGTGGGTGGGTCCCTTGATGGGCCCGGAGCCAGACCAGCCCCCAACACTCACTCAGCTTCTTAGAGCTGGGGACCCCACCCTGAGTGCCCCCCCTCTAGTCTGAGCAGCTGACTGCAGAGGAACAGACCGCTCTGAGTCACACAGCCATCCCAGCCTGGCTAGGGCCTTAGTGGGCTCCAGGTCCTGCTGTGTGGACAGACACAGGCCTGAGGCAGGTCCCTCCCAGGCAGGCTCTGGGCACAAGCCCCATGCCTCAGTTTCCCTATGAGTGCCAGGACAGAGGCTGGCTGAGAGGAGGAGAGGCATAGCCTAAGGGCAAGACTGGGGGGTGTGGGGGGGGCTGAGCCAGTGACCTTAGGGCCTGGTCAGCTGCCACCTGCCTGAGGCCCCAGGGCAGCCGACCCCAGCCTGCTTTCAGCCCTCTCAGCCCAACTCACAGCAGCCCCCACCCCTCAAAGCACCAGGGTATCTGGCAAGCAGGATGTGGTGACGCTCAGACACCAGCAATTTCTTTTTCATAGACAAGGTCTTGCTGTGCTGCCCAGGCTGGAGTGCAGTGGCTCTTCACAAGCGCAATCTCACTGCTGATCAGCTCGGGAGTTTTGACCTGCTCCATTTCCCACCTGGGCCAGTTCAGTCCTCCTTAGGCAGCCTGGCGGTCCCCTGCTCCTGGGAGGTCACCATATTGATGCCGAACTTAGTGCAGACACCTGAATGGCATATCGCACTACAGCCCAGAACTCCTCGGCCCAAGCGGTCCTCCCACCTCGGCCTCCAGAGTAGCTGGGACTACAGGCACACGCCACCTCGATTAGCTGGAACCAGCATTTTTGAAACAGGGTCTGTCTCTGTTGCCCAGGCTGGCGTGCAGGGGTACAATCATGGCTCACTGCAGCCTCAAATTCCTGAACTCAAGCCATCCTCCCGTGTCAGCCTCCCGAGTGGCTGGGGCTCCAGGTGACACAACCACACCTGGCTACTTTTAAAATTTTTTCAGAGAGATGGGATCCTACTTTATATTGTCCAGGCTGGTCTCATATGCATGGGATCAGGCGATCCTCCCTCCTCGGCCTCCCAAGTAGGTAGGGCTGCAGGCACACACCAGCATGCATGAGGCGAGCAGGCAGGCGCCCACGGCTGACCGGGAAGGGAGCCCAGCTGCAGGGGGTGGACACAGGAGCCACTAGGTTTTAATTCTTCATTTAAATTTTTAGGCTAATTTTTAAATTTTTTGTAGAGATGGGGTCTTCCTATGTTGCCCAGGCTAGCCTCAAACTCCTGGGCTCAAATGATCCTTCTGCCTAGCCTCCCAAAGCACTGGGATTCCAGGTGTGAGCCTCTGCACTGGCCTAGCATTTTTTTAAACGAGGTTTCCATCCTTTCCAGTCATTTGGATGTAAGTGGTGGCCGAGAAACACCCCAGTCCCATGACCCCAAGTCCCCCACTCTGCAGAGCTCCAGCTGCCCGGCCCACCTCCCGGTCACCTCTCCCTGCTGCCCCCCAGGCCCTCAGCCCCCACTCCTCTTTGCTCTGGGCAGCCAGGAGAACCCCGCAACACTCACCCAGTTGAGTGTGCTACGGCGAGCGTCCCTGGGATCCCAGGCGCCAGTCCTGTGCCCATAGCCCAGGTGGGGACCTGCCTCCAACAGGCAGTCTGGAGCAGGCCCGCACAGCCAAGGCCCAGCCCAGGGCTCAGGGGCAGCGAGGGGTCACGCCCAGGAGGTCAGCAACGGAACGGCCTGTACCTGCACCAGACCCCAGCAGCGGACAGAAGGCATGGAAGGTGTGGCTGAGGGGGCTGAGTCCCCACGGAATGCCAGGGTGGCCTGAGGTGGGCACAGAGAGAAGGAGTCCCCAAGTAGACCAGAGGACTCTAAGGGCAAGAAAGGCTCTGTCCCAGCCCAAGGGCAGGGGCATTGGCAGGCAAATGGGGCAGGAGAGGCCCCAGGGGCTCCTCTGTTCTGAAAGGCAGAGACCGACCATCCTTCCTGGCCTCCCGCCATTGCAATGCCCTAAAGAGGCTGACGCAAAAACCTAACGGTCACAAAGGTAGAAAACAGCTGTATTTACACTGAGGCAGGAAAGCTGGCCAGGCCTGCTCCCGGGACACACCCTCCACTCCCAGACAGCTCTCACCTGGGAACGCTGTTTACCTGTTTGCCACCTGACACCCACACTCTGCCAGGCAGGGCAGGACTGGCTGAGTCAGCACGATACACAGGGGCCCAGCCCGGCTGCAGTGGGACAGGAAGGGGACACTGGCTCAGAGCAGGGCCATCACACCAGACACAGCACTGACTCCCAAGAGAGACTTTGCTGGAGCCCCACCCCAGCGGCCAGAGGTGTCCTGCAGAGCCGGCCACACTAGCGCTTCCCAGACGCTCGCTGCAGTGCACCCAGTGTGGTCCACTAGGACCCTAGATCTCCCGGCGCACCCCTCCCCAACACAGATACCAGGGGAGCGAGCCACACCCTGCCCCAGCCCTCTCTAGACTAAGCACGTGCCACTGGCTCTCCTGGGACACCCTCGCAGCTCAGATCCTGGCCTCGCTCCCTCACCAGGCGGTCAGCACCGAGCCCTTGGCTCCAGATCCCCTGGTGGTGGGGGCCTAGAGCACCGTGCAGACGCACAGCAATGGAGGGTCCAGGCTAGAGGCCCTGGGCTCTGTCTCAGGCCACTGTACTGCGGAGGGTAAGAGCTGGAGAGCCGCACTCTGCACTTGACCACCAGCGGCAGGTGCTGGGCAGCACCTCGCTCACCTGCCTCAGTTCCCAGGGGCTCCACATACCAGAACCCTGGCACCCTGTGGCGGGACTCAGTGGTCAGGCAGGTGCCTGATCAGCTGGAGGGATGGTGGGCAGGGCATATGCGGAGCCACCACATCATGGACCCTGAGACTGAGGCTGTCCAGCATGTGCCATGATGTGCCCTGCACAGTCAGTCCCGGCTCAGAGCTGCCAGGACCCAGGACCAGCTAGGAGTCGCCATGGGAACTTGGCTGCTGGTGGGGCGGGGCAGGGCCGAGGGCAGTGGATGGTGAATCAGCCGGCAGAAGGCCAAGGCGTGAAGCTCGGCATTCTCAGGGCGTGTCTCACCCAGGAGCCCATGGTGCTGGCTCACCCGGGAGCCAGGCCTGCCAGGCAGCAGGGGCAGGCCGAGCACCGAGGGCAGGAGCCCTAAACAAAGGGGTGGGGCTGAGTCACGGGGCCTCCTGCCCACCCAGGCACCACCCCGACAGCCCCTCCAGCCTCAGGGCTCACACGGACAGAGCCCAGTGAGCCTCCCCGAAGTGTCCTGCCCCTGCTTCGTCCCGGGCACCCCCAGCTGCCCTTGCTTGACTATACTCCTGGTGGGGTCCACTCCAGGCAGGGGTGTGGCTTGAGATCCCTTTCCGGACTCCTGCCCGGAACAGCCTGCGCGATTGCCCACCCTCCCGCCACCCCTGCAGGGAGGAGTCCCTCCCAAGGGCTCCGCAGAGAGGAGGCCCCAGGCCACTCCCACCCTCACTGCACACACTGCACACACTGGGTCAGCAAGTGTCTGCGGCAGAGCAGGCAGGGCAGGGACGGGCAGCCCGAGGCGAGGGCGGTGGCTGCAAATACCTCCGCGGGCAGGGCCTCTCGGGGTGTGGGGAGGGGGGAGCCCCTCCCAGCCCTTCCCCCACTGCCTCCTGGGCCCAGCTCCACGTTTCCATTTTAGAAAGTGCTTCTGACTATTAAATATTTATCCGAGCAAGGAAGGTCTTGGCTCCCGGCCGGCTATGGGTTCCAAAAAAAGAAAAATGAAGGGTAATCTGGAGGCCCAGGCTGGGTGCAGCAGGAGCCCGGTGGGGACACCCTCGATGCTCGCCGTGCGGCCCTTAGAGTGGGTGGAGAAGAGCAGGGAGCATGGCCTGTCCTCCCTGTGTGTCCTCCAGGCTCACCTGGCCCCCGTGGGGGCATGGAGCAGTCCCTTCCCACCAAAACCGCCCTAAGACCTAGGGACTCCCGAGCGCCCCGTTGCCCTCAAGACAAAGCCCTCCCTCCAGCAGGTGGCGCTGTGCCCTCCATCCTCCCCAACCCCATCCCAGAGGCACTGGGTCGAAATGCTTGCAGATCCCTGACCTCGCCCCGGGCCTCTGCAAGCTCCTCCTGTCTTCCTCAGCTTCTTTTCATAACCAGTCCTAGTCTCCATCGGACCGGTTTCCTTCCAGGGAGCCCTCTCTGGCCCCTCTGTGTCCCCTAAGCCTGCACTGGCCACAGAAATGCAATTCACGTTTATTGAATGAACACTGGGTGCATGCTTGCTCTGCTGAGGTATGACCTTCAGTCCCAGGGTCCCTGGGTGGCTGGCTCTGAGACCCAGATCGATGGATGGACAGGCAGCCAGACAGAAGGGGAGGCACCCCACACCTCACATCATCCCCGAGGGCAGGGTCTGCCTCTGCCAGCCAGAAGACCAAGCTGGAAGAGTGTGGTGTTTACTCCTTCAATGGGTGGCAGGGAGCCTCAGACAGCCAGTGCTCACCACTTGCTGGGGATTTGGGACCTTTCCTCCCCAGCACCCATACTTCCCCACACCTGGGCAAGCCAGCCCCCAGCTAAGCAGATGCCAGCTGCCTGAAACACAGGGGCCTTCCGCATAGGTGTCACAAGAGGGAGGACACAGAGTGGGTCAGAAGGAGAGCTGGGAGTGAGCCCAGCAACCCAGGGGGCTTCCCGGAAGAGGCAGCTCCTAGCCCAGCCCAAGACAGAAGAGCTTGGCGAAATGGAGAGAAGGCAATGAGGGTATTCCCACTGTAGGCCCAGCCACAATGAGCCCAGATGGGAGTGGCACTCAGCTGCCTGGGCATGGAGAAGGCTCGGAGGGAGCAGGCTCCTGGGGCATTGGAGCCGGATGCTCTGTGAGCCTGACTCTCCTGTCCACTTCTGAGCCCCACCCCCTTCCCTGGGCTGCTGCCCATTCCCAGCTGGGCACTGCCTGATGCTTGGGGCAGGAGCTGGAGGACAGCAGGCAGCCAGCCTTTCTCCCCGGTGGTCCAGCTTCAGCTTCCCCAGCAGGGAAAGAGCTGGGGTGTTGTCAGGAGCACACGACATCACTCTTGGTGGCTTCTGAGAGGCCACCTCAGTAGGGGATGAGGGGGACAATCCAGGATGCCCTGTGCCACCTCCTCCTCAGTGCCCGTTCCTGCCACTAGGTGGCTACAGAGGGGCTCCTTTGCCTGCGGCACCCTCCCTGGTAGAGCAGGGTAGAGCCAGCACCTGTCAGAACAGCAGGTCACCGAGCAAAGCGCTCCATGTGCTGCTCTGGCCCCTGAGAGCCCAGGGAGTCCTCGCTGTCCCCAGCCTCAGTGTCCCTATCTGCAGGATGGGAATACACAGCCCTCCCCAGGGTAGACAGCCCGGTCAGGGAAATACTGGGGCGGCGCTCGGCATCCCAGTCTGCATGGCGCTAGCAGCACAGGCAGCCGCAATCACTCCTGGCCCCGAATGCAAGGTCCTGACCCACATTTGCAGCCCCGAGGCCCTGAAGAGAGCACCAGTGAGGCACAGAGCAGCAAGACCAACTCCACAGCTGCCCTGCTTTGCACCTCTCTTGGGAAAGGGCCCAACCATGTCATGGCCCCCTCCCCAGAGGAGAGACCACCCAGACATCCTCACATGGTGTCACTGCACCGGGGGCCTTCCCAACACGGTGGTGCTTCCTTGGGGTGTTGTTGTGGGAGGTGCTCAGGCCAAGCCAGGTGCAGCAGGTGCAGGGCGGGGACTGGGGCCAAGGCTCGGGGAGGTGAGGGGAGGGTTTCCCTGTCTCCCCAGCTTTCAGGGGCCCAGCTCTGCCCCTGGGAAGGGGCCAGCCTGCCCCTGGAGTAGGCAAGGGTGTGACACCCAGCACCCATTGGGAGTGAACTGGCTGGTGTTACAGTCAGCAGCACTCCGTGGGGTTGGTGCACCCAGGCAGAGTCCCCTTCCCCGGGGCTGTGAAGGAGTCGGGCTTGGGGCCACTAGGTCAGGCGATCTTTCGAGGGATGTTCCCAGCCCGGCCACCAGGGGGCAGCCTTGGCGCGAAAGCTGCCGAGGAGATGGCTCCTTGCTGGGCCTGGGGCTGCTGGCAGAGGGCAGGTTTGGACTGGACAGGAAAGGAAGGCGAGAGCAGGGGAGAGTCTGCCCATCTCTGGCCTGCTGAGAAGGGGCTGCAGGTGGAAAAGGCCTGGACCAAATCCAGGCTGGGAAAGGCAGTAGGTGGCAAGGTGCTTGTCAGGAATGCACATTCCTGGGCCACAGGGTTGGGGAGGGCCTGGGAACTGGCACAGTGGACAGAACTCTCAAGGGCTCTGACCTTGCAGCTCTCCTACCAAAGTCCCAGTGGGCGCCACTGACCTTATTCCCTAAGAGCAGATGGTTCTCTGGGCTGGACACAGGGAGGGACTGCCTGGGAACCACGAAGCCAGCACAGGCTCTGCGGAGACAGCGGGTGGATGAGATGGTCCTGGACCCTGCAGCTTGGGAGTCTCTGGGTGCCCAAGAATGAGGAAGAAGCGGAGTGGAAGGGCTGTGCTGGGAAGCCGGTGGCAGAGTAGTGGTCCCATGTCCCTGGGGCCCCGCCCTTCTCCCTCTGACCAGGTTCACCTGCAGTGATGTGGGCAGGGCCAGCCATAGTGAAAGAGGAGGGGCTGAGGGCCCCCAGCCCACGGGGGCCATCATCCTCCCACTGCTGGGCCCAAACACGGGCTCCCGTCTGTAACCCTGTGAAACTGGTGCTCTGGGGCCTTTCAGATGAGCCTCCCACCCTAGGTGCTCGCCAGACAGACAGGCCACAGGAGGGGCCTTGGGAGCACCTGCTGCAGCGGGGGCCTGACCAGGCCAAGGGCACCCCTCTGCACCTGCAGCATCATGGGTACCATTACCGTTGACCTGTTTTCCCCAAGGAGGAGGGTGCAGCCTGCGCCAGTGCGGGCCAGCCCAACCCCCTGGCCAGTGGCTGCCAATGCCCTGGGTGTGGCCAGGCTGCAGCAGCAAAGACCCAGTGCCCGAGGGACTGCCCCCCCCCCCACCGCCCTCCAAGATGCTGAGACACCCAGGCCCTGGAACCAGGCCCAGGGCGGGGACGGACACAAAGCGCACCAGGTACCCATTCTGTAGACTGCGGCTCAGAGGGAGGCTAATGACCATCTCTAGGGGACATGCCAGTGGGGAGCACCCACTTTCCCTTGCCCAGCACTGCGGGACCGTGTGGCCTGACTCTGACCCCATTCAGGCCCCTCACCAGGTTCCAAAACTCAGGCAAAGCCCTGCCACAGCCTCCACCTAGCCGGCGACCCCACACACAGCCACACAGTCGATGCAGCCCAGACCACACTGGCAGCCCTGGACCAAAGCCGAGAGCCCACGCTTCCGGACCAGCCTAGCTGCTCTCTCCTAAAGCAGGTGAGATGCCCTGGGTCGCGGTGGTGTCGGCTTTCGTGCCCCATTCAGACAACTGCCCAGCTCCAGAGCGCGGTAGCACCTCCCAGGAGGCTGCTTCTCGACCAGACAGCATCCCAGCAGCGGGGCAGGAGCGAGGAGAGACAGACAGGGACCGCGAGTGACACAGTGACCGACAGAGACAGTCAGCTACCGAGAAACAGAGTGAGCGGCAGGGACAGCCCCCGAGGCCGGGAGAGGAGCGGGGACCGAGAGCCGCGGACAGGTAGAACGCGAGGCACGGGAGAAGAGACCCCAGCGCCCGGGGAGGCCCAGAACCGCGCGCGAGTCCCGCCGGCGTCCCCGAGGCCCCCGCCCCCACGGCCCGCACTGCGCGCCCCCGGACACGCCCCGGCGCGCGCCCCCGCGCGGAGCCCACCCGCCCCAGGGGAGCGGGCTGCAGGCGGGGAGGGGCGCACCGCTGCCGGGGGCTCCGGGCCAGGTGGGCAGCACCATGTGGAAGCAGTCGCACATCGCGGCGGCCGGGCGGTGCGGGCCGGGCGGCCCGTCGCGTCCAGTCGCTGGTCCCGGCTCCGGCGCACCGGGCGGGCGGGCGGGAGCCGCGCTCTGCCCGGCTGGCCTGCGCTGCCGCTGGCGGCTGGCCTCGGACTGCAGACACAACCCGGCTACCCAGCGGCTCAGCTGGGACCCCGCCCGGGTCCGCCCAGCCCGGCCCGGCCACTGCGGAGCGCGCGCGCGGGCGGTGCCGCCGGCCTCATTCAGCCCATTGGCTGCCGCCGCCGCGGCCCCGCCCCCTCCGGGCGAGGCCCCGCCCCCAGGCCAGGCCCCGCCCCGCCCCACGCCCCCGACCCGCCTGTCGCGTCCGCAGGATCGACTTTGGACCCTTGCCAGGAAGGGACCGCCGGACCCCGCACTGAGGCTCCTGGACTTGCCGCTGTCTTCACTTCCCAGTCCGGGGAGACAGACACTAGTCACAAGCTGGGGTGGGGGGCAGTCTGCGGGGACCCCGGTGGTCGCGAGCGCCCCCGAAGGTGATCTGGACGCACATGGACAGGATGAATTCTGCAGGGGCTGGGGCGGCAGATGCGAGGACGCGGCAGAGAGCGTGCAGCGGGAACGGGGTGCCCCAGACAGGGCGGCGGGGTGGGCTCTGCGGGCGGGAGCGCCTGGCGCTGGGGGCTGTCCTGGAGCCAGGACCCCGCCCAGAGTCATCCTTTCTGCTGATTCTTGTCAAGAGCCTTGGGCCTAGGACACAGCGGCGACCAGCACCCCACTGGCCCTGCCCCAGGGGCTCCGGGTCTGGTGTAGACACAGGCAAGCTTGCAAAGATGAGGCTTCTGCAGGGCGGCACTGCTCTGAGGGCGGGAAAACGGGGGTCCTGGAAGGCTCCTGGCAGCGTAAACTGGGACCTTAGGGGTGAGGCATGAGCCAGGCGGTGCAGGGAGAGAGAGAACAGAGTAGCCTTCGCGCAGAGAGTGAGGGCAAAAGGGCTGGGTTCACAGTCAGGCCCAGTGGCGGGGGCAGGGCAGCAAGGCTGCTGGGGGTGCTCCTGTGGGTGGGAGGTGCCACCTAAGGCTCCACGCAGGCTTTCTGAGTTTGGTGAGAGCTGAGGAAAGACTGCGCACGTGGCTAGGTGTGTTGGTGCGGGGCACTGCTGGAATCAGGAGCAGCTGAACGAGGGAGTGAGATGATCTCGGGATATTGGGGCAGAGGGGACTTGGTGAGGACCAGGGTTCAAGGGTGGGAGCCTCCTTGGGATCTAGCTTGGGCACCACACAGAGGTGGCACACCTGGGGGTGGGGACCGGGAGGGCAGGGGCCCAAGGGAGTTCTAAGTGTTAGCTGAGGCATGGCCTGGCGCAGACCTGAGTGGGGCACACCTGGGAAGGAGCAGAGCTCTGCAGAGGTTGTGAGGGGAGGCAGGGCTGGAACCGTCTCAGGAGAGGACCACCAGCACCAGGAGGACCTGCTGGCAGTGTCTGGGGGTGTGGGTCAGATGCAGGGACACACACACACACGGACACACAAACAGAGACACAGAGATACAGAGACACACACACAGGCACATATGCTCACAGACACACACACATGAATACAGACACAATAGACAGAGACATTCAGACACACAGATACACAGAGACATACACAGACACAGGCACACACACTTACAGAGACACGCACATAGACACACACACACAGAGGTGGCATACCTGGGGGTGGGGACAGGGAAGGCAGGGGCCCAAGGGAGTTCTAAGAGTTAGCTGAGGCCTGGCCTGTGTAGACCTGAGCGGGGCACACCCCGAAGGACTCACACACAGATACACACACACACACACAGAGGCATACACACACAGACACATACACATAGACACACACAAACACACACTCTCTCTCACATACACACACAGACACTTTTCCTGGAGTGGGAAGAGGCCAGGCTGTATGGGAAGGGCCATGCAGACACACACTCATAGGCAAGATCACGAACTCACCACCACACAGACACCAGCCTATGTCTCGATACACTCGGACACACTCAGACCTGCATACAGGACGCCCACACCAAGAATGCACACATGCACAGGTGCACACACTCTGGCTCACTGGGAGGCCAGGCACAGCCAGCGCACCCAGGTGAGCCCCCCGCATGCGATGACTCACTCCGGACAGTTCCCGTTAGCCGCGCTGCAGCCACCAGGCAGCCGTCCAGCAGCCAGCCAGACGGACGCCAGAGCCACTGCCCGGAAGAGGCCCTGGCAGCCTCCTCCCCACCAATCCAGGCGGGATGGGGCACGGCCTTCTCCCTCCTGCGGAGACACCCGTGGGTCTTACCCCTCCTCCTCACGGGGTAAGGTGTTCTTCTTTCGGGGCTGAGCAGTGTTGCCTGGGTCCCAGAGGCCCTGCACTCACCTCCTTCCCCAGGGACCCACCCTGCTCTGCCTGCCTGGAGTCAGTCACTCCCTGAGCACAGGGAGGTAGCCACTAGGGTGCCCATGTGCATGTGCCTCTGTCTGCCAGGTCTGCCGGGGGCTTGGTCTGCCACTCCTCTGGGCCTCAGTCTGTCTGCAGGGCCTGGGAACAAGGGGCAGCCCCGGGCACTCACCCACCTTTGTGTCCTCAGCCCCGTTAGGTATGTGCCCTTGGCAAAGTCATGTGGCCCCCTGGGCCCCCATCCAAATGAACTGGCCCCTCACCCTACGGTGCAGCATGATCCGTACACGGCTATGGGGACTCCCCTCCGCTTTGCAGGGCGGGTGAGGAAGGAACCCTGGGTGGGGAGGCCGGGGCTGCCTCCCAGCGTGTCCCTGTCCCTGGGCTCCTACCTGCTGCCCCTGCCTCTGTTTTCCTTCAGAAAGATGAGAGAGCCCTCAAGGCCATATCGGTGGGGGCTGAGTGAGAGCACAAGTTCAGCGTGGCATCGTGGGAGTGTGGGAGGACTTTGCCCTGGCCCTGCCCCTCAGTCTGGGGTGGCTGAGACCTTCCCCAAGCTGTGTCCACTGATCCTGCCCACCCCTGGCTAAGAGATGGTCCCAGAGCCCAGCCACAGCTGCCCAGGACCAGGGACTTTGCCTCTGCCCCGGATGGAGCTGTCCACTTCCCCACTGCTGTGTGTAGGCATACACATGTGTCTACACACATGCACAGCTGCATGGTGCTCCCCTGCAGCCCCAGATTCAGGGCCCAGAATTCAGGATGAGGTGTGGGCAGGGCCTGTTCTGCCCAGGGGCGCCCTCCCCTCTCCTGCCCACTCTGAGATAGAGGGCCGGTGTCTCTGCAGTGGCCTCTGGCTCTGCCCCACCCGGAATGCTGGGCTGCAGTCTGGCTGTGACTGTCAGGGGACCTGGGAACCCTAAGGACTGCCCCTCCCATCCTCCTTCTGGGGTCTTCTCCCAGCTTGAGGGTTAAGCTGAGAGTGTCCTGAGTAACAGACACCTTGGGATGTCTTTCCAGAGGCTTCCCCACCTCAGGGAACCCCAGTACTCCTGGGGCCCTGAGAGCTCTCTCACTCCAGATGCCTCTGGGAGCACCTGCAACTTGGGCAGTGCACCCCCACAAACGGGCAGGCTGCGGCTATGTGAGGCTGGGGACTGGCTTCCTAGGGCCCAGCCAAAATCCCTGCACCTGCCCACCAAGGCCTCAGCAGCCCAGACAGAGCCCAGGGTCACAGCTGTGGGAGCAGGAGAGAAGGTGACGGGGGCTGCCAGCCCCCATCCCAGTCCCTCTCCACCAGCTGAGGGCTGAGCTCCTGTCTTCACGCCCAGCTCCAGTCTCCTCCCCATGTTCCCCTCTGGGGACAGACGCCTGGCTAGGGAGGACCACAGAAGTGGGGCTCAGGAACGCATGCCCCCATGCACAGCATCACGGGACACAAGCCCAACTCATGGTCACCCCTGGCACATACGAGGCCCCACACCTGCTGTAGGTGCCACCCCAGGGAGAGGGTGTCACATGCTCTCTCCTGTGCACGCAGCCTCTACCTCCTCCTTGGACCACTGAGATGGCAACACTGGCCCAGCCCACTGGTTGCCCACAGCCTTCCTGAGGCTGGGTGCCAGGACATGGGGTGCAAGCCCTGGTGGGACTGGGTGAGGAGCCGAGGCTCCCCAGGCCCTGCCTCGTTGACAGAGCTGCCACCCTGCCCCCATGGCCTGACTGGCTGCTTGCCTCCACCCTCCGCCGGCAGGGATGCCCACAGCATCAATGATTGATGCTTGCTGCGGCAGCTGCAGCAACATAAGCAAAAATAGCTCTTGCTGTGGTCCTTGCCCCGCCCCATTCACAGCCTTGCATGCAGCCCAGCCCCGTGCCCAGATGGAGGGATGCGAGGAGAGGTGAGAGCAGCAAGGACTGTCTCAGCCACCACCTGCCCCTGCTCAGTCTTTTGCATGGAGGTGATGGGGGAGGACCCCTGCGAGCAGGTGGGGGTGCTTGTCCACCCAGCCTTCCCATCTTGCCTGACCACACTGACTCCTGACCCGGAATGACCTCACTCTCTCTCAAAGCTGGGTGCCTGTTTCAGACCTGGGTATTGTCCCCAGGTCCACTTCCTCTGCACCCACACAGATGGGATCAGGAAACATGGCTGTGGGGCATGTCAGGGCGCTGCCCTAGTCCCATGCAGGTGGGCTTCTTTCAACCCCCGTCTCCATCAAGCCCTCTGGCTCAGCAGTCCGCCTGGGATCTGAGTAGCAGCAGGTTCCCATGCTGCCGCCTGCAAGCCCTGTCGTTCCTGCTGCTGGCGGCCAGGACAGGCACTCTCCCCCGCTTGCCCTAGGGACTTGGGGCGGAGGATTGCAGTGGAGCAGGGTGCCTGGGTGCTTCTGGGGACCCCTGCCCAGCCAATCCTTGCTCATCAGGTGATGCTGGGAGGTGCTGAGATGACTGTGGGGTTCTGTTGGGGGCGGCACTAGCCAAAGGGCCCAGGCTGGCCCCCTCCTCCCGAGGCTGGGGTTGGGAAGCTCGGCTCCTCTGCAGAAGGAAGGTGCTCCCCACACACTCATTGAGCAGGGCTGGGGCTCAGGGGAGGGGCCCCAGGGAGGGCCACATGGGCTCTTCCTCCTGACCACACTGCAACTGCCCCCTCCATGCCCCTCAGGAGTCACGGCTAATGTCCCCCACACCCAGACTTTAATGGGAACCCACGCTCTCGCGCCCAGTCTCCTTTAGCAGCTGGGGCCAATTCAACTTGAGCAGTGCCTGCTCTGCTCACCAACCTGGAAGCCGTGTCCTCAGCTGGTGCCCCACAGGGCTGTGCCATGAAGCTGGCTGGTCTGCCCAGAAGCTGGCTCAAGAAGCCACGCGGCCTAGCAGCTACCTGGGCTGCCCCACCTCCTCCTGCAACCAGGCTTGGGCACCTGAGGTCAAGGTCGCCTCTGCCATTTCCTCTGCACCTTGGCTTCCCCGAGGCAGCACCTTTCAGTGGGTTGTGAGGGGTCACTCAGCGTGTCAGCACCGCTGCTGCCATAAGAAAACCGGAAACACAGTGGTGGAAAACAGCATGCGGCACACTGACCAGCTCTTCCAGGTGTGGGCTGGACGCTGTGCCTTCTGGAGGCTTCAGCAGAGACCCATTTCCTGGTCCCTTCAGCCTCCAGAGGCATCTACAGTCCTGAGCTAGTGCCGGGTATCACTCCGGCTCTGCTTCCATCCGCGTCTCGTCTTGGACTCTGACCTTCCTGTGTCCTCACCAGGCTCCTCTCCTTTCCAGAGCATTTCACCGAAGCACATCTATAAAGTGGCTTTAACCTTGTAAGGTCACATATTCATAGGTTCCAGGGATTGCGATGTGGACATCTCTGTGGGGCTCTGTTCAGCCACCACACCAGCTAATCAAGCCACGTGGGTCATTTTTATACTCAAACCGTGCGCCCCATGCTCACCACGTGGAAGCTGAGGCCCAGCTGGGCGTGGAGGATTGCAGAGAACCAGGAGAACAGCTCCTGCCCCAGCTCTGCTTCTCACATAGACCTTTGGGGCTGGGCCTCAGTTTCCCTGCCTGTACACAAGGACAACACTCCTCCTGCCCACCCCCCCCACCAGCTTCCTGGGCCTCAAGGACGGCAAGGACAGTGCAGTGAGGAGGGCAGCAGTGGGAATGGATGCTGCCCCTAGGCTGGCAAGACAGGCTCCAGATCAACAAATCCAACCACTGCCCAGTCACCATCCTTAGGGCCACTGTGGTGCTGGGGTGGCCGGGCCAAGGTCCAGTCCCAGACAGTCTGACAGAAGAGCTCCCACACTGCATGGCCTGGCTGCTCTGAAGGAGGGGGAGAGGAGGCTGGTCTAAGGTGCAGAGAATGATCTCATCTTGCCATTTGCAATATTAAATTTTTCCGGAGCTTGGCTGAGAAGGACCAGTGCGGGAAGGAGTGATTCAGGCAAGGACAGAGTCCAGGCCCCAGAGTGAGAGAAATTCGAGCCTGGAGGTGGACAGGGTGGACAGTGGTGGCTGGCTCAGGGCTTCACCAGGGCCAGGCCCTCCTCTTACTCAGAAGAGGCAGTGATGGGTCCAGTCCGGGAAGGCCAGGGAGGAGATGGAGTCAGGTTGACCTCTTGAGTCTGGGGGTGAGGGCAGAGGGCGGAAGGCCTGGAAGCCCAGAGGACAGCTGGCAGAGGTCAGGCTAGCTCCTCAGTACCGCTGTGGCTGGAGAGAGGCTGTCCACCGGCCAGGCCCTGCGGGGGGCTGGCTGATGACAGCGGAGGGGGCACTCCGTGGGGCCTGCGAGGGAGGGGTGGAGCCTCCCCGCCGCTCCTTCCCCCGGGAAGGCGGACGAGTTAGGGGCAGGCGAGGTTCTGGGGTTCAGGAGTCGGCAAGACGGACTTGGCCCTCGCCTGGGGGAGCTGCAGTCCTGAGGGGCCGTGGCTCAGCTGCACCCACAGAGGCGGCGCGGCGAGCTCAGCCGCGGGCCGCCGGGAGAAGGCGCTGCGGGTGATGGATGCGCTGGGAGGGCCTGGGGAAAAGAACCACTCGGGCAGCGAACTGAGGACGGACAGAAAGCTCGTGCGTCCCCGCGCCCAGGGATCTGCCAGTGGGGAGGCCCGACCCCACCCGCAGTGGCTGCGGCCTGGGGCGGGGCGGGCGGGGCCATGGAGGGCGGGGCCTGGCCAGGGAGGGAGGGGCCGGGCCGTGGGGCCTGAGGGCGGGGCCGGTGCTGGTCACGCCCCGGGTGCGTGCTGACGCCACGGCGGCGAACGCCGGAAGCGGAGCTGGCGCACGGGCAACAGGGCGGCGCGGGCTGGAGGGGACGGCTGGTGGCAGGTTTCGGCCGGCTTGGCCCGGCCGGGCCCAAGCGAGGCGGCGACGAAGGTGCGTGCGGGCCCTGGGTCCAGGACGCGTGGGGACCCTTGCGAGCCGCGGGCTGGGCGCTCAGCCGGCCACCTCGAAGCCTGTCCGGACTCAGGCGGTCCAGGGCTGTCCTGCGGGCCGCGTGCGAGAGGGACTCCCTGGAGACCCCGGGGCGCCGCCTCCCTCCTTCCCACTTGGGCCTCCAGTGGGAGCCCGGATCCCGCTCCCCTGGTCGCGTGGGGCTCCCAGGCCCGCTCGCGACTCTCTGCAGAGAAGGCGCCCCGCCTCGGGCCGCTCGCCGCACACCTGCCGTGGGTCCGGGACGGGCCCCTGTGTCGGACTCCGCGCCGGCGCGCGTAGGAGGAAGCCAGGACTCCCCCGCGACCGGGCCGTGCCTGTGGCTTGTGTCAGCTCCACAGCTGCGCGTGGGCACTCTCCAGCATCAGCCACTGGGCAGCCCGGGGCATTCCTGCGCGTCCCAGGCCCTATCCAGGGCCGGGGGAGGTTGGGCGGCCAGCACTGTGGTGTGCGTGTCTCAAGAGCAGCCGCCCATCGGGCCTGGCGGCTCCAAGATGCAAGACCGGCAGGAGCTGGAGGAAGAGCCTTTGAGTGACTTCCAGGAGGAAGCAGCCAAGGCTTCCCTCCGAGTGGCACCTGAGAGGCTGAGTGGTGGCAGTTTGGAATGGATACGGATCTCCCCTGACCTTCTTCTGTCGGATGGGAAAGCCAGCAACTCCCTGCCCCGTGAGGGCGGTTCCACCTGCACCACCCGGTGTCCTGACCCTGGGGAACACAGCAGCACTTGGGGGGAGTTTGAAGGCTTTCGGGAATCTTCAGCTAAGTCTGGACAATTCTCGCAGTCCCTGGAACTCCTGCAGGGGCCCACAGGACTCCAGCCACCGAGAACCACTTCTGCCCCAAAGGAGTGTAGTTCTCACCAACCGTGCCAGGGTGGACCTTGGGTGACAGGAACTGCTGCTGTCCCACCTTCTGAGGTACTTCTACAGCGCTGTGGTCACCATGTTGAGTGGGACACGTGTACACACCAAGAGACCTGCAACCCTCAATGCTGCGGTGTGCTGGCCAGGGAGGGCTGACAGCCTCGGAGGGTCTGCTTCTCTCCTGGCTTTCCTCCCTGGCCATGTGGCTGGCAGTCCCATCCTGAGGCCAGGGAAGGAATGAGTTGGCAGAGGAGGCTGCAGAAATGGGTCACGCCAAGGCCAGGTGGGGGTCACCTGAGCTGGGTCCCTCTCTCTGACCATTCCTCCCCTGGCCTGTCCACTCCCCGTTGGCAGGCTGCAGAGGCCCTGCGTCAGGGCGTGTAGGGAGGAGCTTTATGTCTGAATTCTGAATCTGCAGAGTTCAAAACTCTCAGAGATTCTAAAATCACATGATCACATTTCAACTTGTAATGAATTGGGTGAGCCCGATCTGACCTGTCTGGGAGCCCTGGTCCCAGCCCTCAGCCCCTTGCCCCCTGCTCTCTTTCAGAGCTGACTGTCACGTGTTTACTGCTGGTGACACCTGATCCTTCTCTGGTCTTCTCCTCCTTCCATTGTCTGCTTTCTCTGCCACTTCTTCCCAAACGGTTCATCCCAAACCTTCATGAGAGATAAGAAGTAAAACCAGTGAGGAGGGAAATAAAGACATTGCGGTGCTCAGGGCTGGACTGTTTTTCTCTAAACCGGTCAGTTTCCCTGGACCCTGACAAGATCCACTCTCATAGAGTGAGGTCTGCTGTCATGCTTGTTTTGAACACAGGATTTGTTTTCCAGCATGATTGACGTATTAGGGAACAATTTGAGCATAGTTGAAATTTCACAAAGAGTAGATGGATGCAGAAAACTGCCCCCAGCTGAGCTGAGGCACACTGGAATACCTGAGAGTCGCATACGCACACCCTCAGACAGCTATCAGCACCCCCGTGTAGCACACCCGTCCACACCTGGTGTTAGGACCTCACCCAGTTCAGACCGCCCTCCTCCCGCCTGTTCACGCTAACTCAGCCTGCGAGCCTTTGTCTTTTCCAAGGCAAAGTGCTGTGCTTCTCGTAGTATATATAATTCCTAAACCAGACATGGAAAGCAGTGCTAACATTATTGGGTGGCTATCTTTTTTCATGTGTCACTGACAAAGTTTCGATGCTTTGCCCTAACGGCACTTTTCCCATGAGCCCTCTGGTTTTGTGTGGTTTTGCTAATGTGATTTTTACGCATGGATGTGTCAAGCGATAGTAACACTGATGGTATGATCACTTACAGATGTCCTGGGCATCATAATGATTTCTTTGGAATAAGGTGACATGATGTGTCTTTCTCCTATCTTTAGTATGCTTTTGTTTTTTTCTTTTCAGCCCATTCTCAGCTATGAGAACATATTAAAGTATGCTTTTCAAGAAATAACAGTTCAACAGGCAGCTGAAGACATTTCCACCCTAGACCATTTCCTAGAAATAAGCAGTGAAGAAAAGCCTGGCCTTGAATGTGTACATAAATTGTGGTAATGAACTTAAGAAATATTTCGCACAGCAGCCCCATTTTTACTTCTGTTTGATGGAAGTAGATGTGTGAGGCTTCGTTTTTGCCTTTCTACAGCCATCTCTCCTGAAGGCCCTGCCATCAGAGGCCACAGGGGTCCTTTCGGGAGAGGGCGGCAGGATTGGTGCTCCAGCTGTGGCCTTCCACTCGAGCCCTCTTCATCCCCTCCCACACCCGGTCCCTGGAGCAGCTGGACCCGAGCCCCGCGCCCCTCGGGTCTCAGTGCCAGTGCTGGTGGAGGGCTGGGGGACTCGCAGTCAGTGCGAGTGGCTGGTGGGCCTGGGCCGTGGGTACAGGGGCCTTCTGGGGAACATGGCTGAGTGGGCACTGGCTACCTCGTGGTCCTCAGCTACAGAGTTCTAGAAGATACTCCACACTCTGGAGCCCCATTCTCAGCTCCAGGCCCAGCCCCATGGGTGTGCTCCCAGTGCTGGCTGCAGGGCTGCGGGCTCCTAGGGGAAGTCATACATGCAGTCATTTGCAGATGGCCATTTTTTAGGGACACACTTTAAACTAAACATTGAGAAAGAAACAGTGCTTTCGTGGATTATGCAGCAGTGGTTGAGAAACTCAGGTTAAGTTGGTCCAAAGCCCTAGAGGGAGGAGGGAAGTGAAGGCTGGAGTGAGCTGGCTTCCCTGTTTCTCGGTGTGGTCTGTGGAGTGGGTCTCCCAGCAGCCAGGGGAGAGCCAGGTTGGCCTGCTGATTTGTGTGTCTCTGAGCAGGCCTGGACTTTCAGAGGACTCTGGCCCTGGCCCACTGTGGCCTCTACTGGGGTCTATCCCAGCACCTGCCCCAGAGTACGCTCCACAGGGGCCTGAAGACAGGCCTGGAGCCCGGAAGGCTGCAGCCAGCATTGCCCAGATAACCAGTGCGCCCTCTGTATGTGGTGCTTCTGCAAAGCCTGATCCTAGAGAAAACTGCCAAGAATGTGGTCCCAGCAAGCTGGTGGTGTGGGAGGTCACTGCTAGCAGCACTGACCTCTCTGTCCCCAGCAGCACGACTCTGGACCCAGGGCATGGGGAGTCCTGGGTGTCAGGACTTGGCAGGGCTGGACACTCAGTGGGACAGAAGGCTGGATGGCAGTTTGGGGGTGGAATAGAGCATGGTTTGTGTGTTCTGAACATTGATGTATTTTTGGAAATGGTTTGGCATTTAGCACGTCTGGCCTTCTGTAGTTATCTGGAGTGCGGTGGCGTGATCTCAGCTTACTGGAACCTCTTCCTCCCAGCCTCAAGAGATCCTCCTGCCTCAGCCTCCCGAGAACTGGGATTACAGGCACACACCAGCACACCCAGCTAGTTTTTGTATTTTTTGTAGAGACAGGGTTTTACTGTGTTGCTCAGGCTGGTCTTGAACTCCTGAGTGCAAGTGATTTTCCGTCCTCAGTCTCCCAGAGTGCTGGGTGGTGAGCCACCACACCTGGCCTTGCGGTTGTTTTCCCTTTTCTGCTGGCGCGTGAACTGCTTACAGGAGACTCGTCTCAGTCCCCCACAGCACGTAGCAGTGACGTGTGGCATGTAGTAGACAGTTGCCCATTCGTTTGTGAGCATCTGTTTTGTACTCAGCACAGTTCGAGGCACTTGAGTGAACAAAACCAGCAAAATACCCAGCCTCATGGAGCGTCTGCTCCTTGGTGGAAACAGTAAGGACAGTGAGTAAGCCACTGCCAGGCAGGTGGTGCGAGGCGCAGAGGGCATGGGAGGGGGGTTGGGGTGCTGCAGGATGGCACGTGTTGTTTGAATAAAAGCATAAATGGGTAAATAAATGAGACAGCTCAGGGCTCCTGCAGGGAACAGCCATGTGCTTGGCTCCTGTGGGTCTCAGCTTAGGGGTAAAGGCCAGGTGCCTGCTGTGTGCCTTGGGCAGTGCTGCAGTGACCTCATCAGAAGGCCTTCAAGGTTACCTTCTAACAATTGCATCTGTTTTCCAGTAATGAATCTAGAAAACTCTGGAGAGGCCTTCAGAACACACACACGTCTGCTTCTCAGTGCCTGTGGAACGAATCCCATTGCCAGGAGAAGTTTTTTCTCATTCTTGGGATGGATGCCATGCGGAACGTGGGTGGTTTGGGCTGAGACGGCTCCTGGGAGTGTGGTGGGACTGCACTGTGGCCAGTGGCTCTTGGCTGCTCCCAAGGGTAGGTTCAGGCAGAAGTGTGGGGTCACCTGGACATAGATGGGTTAAAGCCACTAGGTGGCCTCATAAACGTGTCAGGGCCATTGGATAAATCCCTAATGCTTGAGGCAGGAGCCAGCAAAGCCTAGAGCAGGAGGCAGGGAAAGGCTCCTGAAGGAACCGGGCTGAGCCCGCAGCAGACAACACACACGGCTGTGTACACGCTGCCACACGCATTCACTGCCACACCACCACACACACACTGCAGCCCACACCGCCGCACGCACACCGCAGCCCGCACACCACCACACACACACTGCAGCACGCACACCGCCACACACACACTGCAGCACGCACACCGCCACACACACACTGCAGCACGCACACCGCCACACACTGCAGCACGCACCGCCGCACGCACACTGCAGC
>CM052655.1:123203099-123335272 GCA_028533165.1 Leontopithecus rosalia
CCCTGTGATGAGCTGGAGAACACCGGGAAAGGGGTGGTCCTCAACACAGACCCACGAGCGGACCCCCCTGTGATGAGCTGGGAAAGGGGTGGTCCTCAACACAGACCCACGAGCGGACCCCCCTGTGATGAGCTGGGAAAGGGGTGGTCCTCAACACAGACCCACGAGCGGACCCCTCTGTGATGAGCTGGAGAACACCGGGAAAGGGGTGGTCCTCAACACAGACCCAAGAGTGGACCCCCCTGTGATGTGCAGCCCTCCCGTGAATCCGGATTCAAACAAGCCAAATGTGGAGACAGCTTCAGTAGCACACAGTGAGGAAGAGCAGACGGCCTCTGCTCAGCAGAGGAAGCCAGCAGCGGAGCCAGGAGCCGGCCGCGGAAGTGGGAGAAAGTGTTTGGAAACCATATATCTGAGAAGGGTTAATATCCAAAATACTTAAGGAACTCAGACAACTCAACGGGAAGAAAAACCAGATAACCTGATTGAAAAAATAGGAAGGACCTGAGCAGAGCCTCACTCTGTCGCCCAGGCTAGAGTGCAGCAGTGGTGCCCTCTCGGCTCAATGCAACCTCTGCCTCCTGAGTTCAAGTGATTCTCCTGCCTCAGCCTCCCCAGTAGCTGTGACTACAGGCACGTGCCACCGTGCCCGGCTAAATTTTGTATTTTTAGTAGAGACGGGGTTTCACCATGTAGGCCAGGGTGGTCTCGAACTCCTGACCTCAGGTGATCCGCCCACCTCTACCTCCCAAAGTGCTGGGATTATAGGCATCAGCCACTGCGCCCCACCGAGCAGACATTTAAAAAAAACCCACATACAGATGGCCAACAGCCATATGAAATTGATGCTCCGTATCAGTAATCATCAGGGAAATGCAGATAGATCCATGCAGTGCGCTATCCTCACACCTGTTAGGAGGCTGTTCCAGACAGATGAGGTGCTGGTGAGGGTCGAAGGAATGGAATGCCTGGGCACCGTGGCTGGGAATGTAGAGTACCACCATTACGGAAGACAGTCCAGAGGCCCTGAAAGCTAACAACAGAACTACTCTGTAATCCAGGATTCCCACCACTGGGTATTTATCCAGAGGAAAGGAGATCAGTACGTTGAGGTATCTGCGCCCTCATCAGCATAGCCAGGCTGTGGAACCACCCTGCGTGTCCGACAGCAGACGAGCGGATGAAGAAAGTGACATACGCACAATGGGACACCATTCCGCTGTAAAAAAGTAAAAGACGAAATCCTGTCATTTGCAGCAATGTAGAGGAACCGGAAGCATTTACGCTAAGTGAAATCAGTGGGCACAGAAGGACAAATCCCACATGATCTCACCATACATGGACCCTAAAAAGTCAAAATGCCAGGCATGGTGGCTCAGGCCTGTAATCTCAGCACTTTGGGAGGCCAAGGCAGGAGGATCACTTGAGTCCAGGAGTTGAGAGCAGCCTAGGCAACAGAGTGATACTTCATCTCTGCAGAAATATAAAATAAAACGAGTCAGGTGTGGTGGCGCACACCTATAGTCTCAGCTACACAGGAGGCTGAGGTGGAAGGACCGCTTGAGCCCAAGAGGTTGAGGCTGCAGTGAGCCATGTTTGCCTGCGTGAGAGCAAGACCCCGTCTCAAAAAAGAAAGGCGGCCGGGCACAGCGCTCACGCCTGTAATCCCAGCACTCCGGGAGGCCGAGGTTCGGAGTTGAAGACCATCCAACCTGATGAACGTGGTGAAACCCGTCTCTACTAAAAATACAAAAACTAGCCAGTCCTGGTGGCACGTGCCTGTAATCCCAGCTACTTGGAAGGCTGGGGCAGGAGAATCGCTTGAACCTGGGAGGCAGAGGCTGCAGTGAGCTGACATTGCACCACTGCACTCCAGCCTGGGCAACAAGAGTGAAACTCTGTCTTTAAAAAAAAAAAAAGAAAGAAAAGAAAGGCCGGGTACAGTGACTCATGCCTATAATCCCAGTACTTTGGGATGCTGAGGCAGGCGGATCACAAGGTCAGGAGTTCCAGACCAGCCTGGCCAACATGGTGAAACCACGTCTCTACTAAAACTACAAAAATTAGCCAGGCATATTAGCACATGCCTGTAATCCCAGCTGCTCAGGAAGTTGAGGCAAGAGAATCACCTGAACCTGGGAGGCAGAGGTTGCAGTGAGCCAAGATGGTGCCACTGCACGCCAGCCTGGGCGACAGAGTGAGACTCCGTCTCAAATTAAAAAAAAGAAAGGCAAATTCATAGACGCGGAGTAGAGTGGTGACCGCTGGAGGCTGAGGGCCTGTGGCTGGGGGGATGTAGGTGAAGACGCTGCACTTCAGCTGGGAGGCCTGAGCTCAGGAGATCCTTGTACACAGGACTGCAGTTAGTCCCGATGGACTGTATTCTTGAACACCACTAGAAGAGTAGATTTAAGTGTTCTCACCCCAAAAAGTGACCAGCACGTGCGTCAGTGCATTCAATTAGCTCTATTTAGCTGTTCCACAATGGACACATATTTCAAAACATGTTGTACATGATAAACATATACGATTTTTGACAATTAAAAAAAAATTTTTTTGAGACAGTCTCGCTCTGTCACCCAGGCTGGAGTGCAGTGGCACAATCTCAGCTCACTGCAACCTCCGCCTCCTGGGTTAAAGAGATTCTCCTGCCCCAGTCTCCCAAGTAGCTGGGGCTACAGGCACATGCCACCACACCCAGCTACTTTTTTGGATCTTCAGTAGGGACAGGGTTTCATCATGTTGGCCAGGCTAGTCTCGAACTCCTGACCTCAGGTGATCCACCCACCTTGGCCTTCCAAAGTGCTGGGATTACAGGCATGAGCCACCGCACCTGGGCAACAGAGGGAGAGTCTGTCTCAAAAAAAAAAGAAAAGAAAGGCCAGGCACAGTGGCTCGCGCCTGTAATCCCAGCCCTTTTGGGAGACCAAGGCGGGCGGATCACCTGAGGTCAGGAGTTCAAGACTAGCCTGGCAAACATGGTGAAACCCCGTCTCTAATAAAAATGCAAAAATTAGCTGGGTGTGGTGGCGGGCACCTATAGTCCCAGCTACTCGGGAGGCTGAGGCAGGAGAATCACTTGAACCCAGGAGGCAGAAGTTGCGGTGAGCTGAGATTGTGCCATTGCACTCCGAAACTCTGTCTCAAAAAAAAAAGTTTTTAAATAAAAGTTTAACCTGGCCGGGCACAGTGGTTCATGGCTGTAGTCCTAGCACTTTGGAAGACTGAGGCAGGTGAATCAAAAGGTCAAGAGTTCGAGACCAGCCTAGCCAATATGGTGAAACCCCATCTCTACTAAAAAGAATTAGCCCAGTGTGGTGGTGCACACCTGTACTCCCAGCTACTCAGGAGGCTGAGCTAGGAGAATCACTCGTACCCAGGAGGCAGAGGTTGCAGTGAGCTGTGATCACACCACTGCACTCCAGCCTGGGTGACTTTTCTTTTTCAAATAAATAACCTGTTTTTAGGGTCAAAATGTCTCAACATCTGGGATTTGCTTTAATCTTTCAGAAACACAAAAAAAGGCTGCTGTGGTGGCTCACACCTGTAATTCCAGCACTTTAGGAGGTCTAGGCAGGCAGATCACTCGAGGTCAGGGGTTCAAGACCAGCCTGGCCAACATGGTGAAATCCCGTCTCGACTAAAAATACAAAAATAAGCCGGGCGTGGTGGTGCACCTGTAACCCAAGCTACTCGGGAGGTTGAAACAGGAGCATTACTTGAGCCCAGGAGGCAAAGGATGCCGTGAGCTGAGATGGCGTCACTGCACTCCACCCTGGGTGACAGACTGCATCAAAAAACAACAAAAAGAAACACAAAAAAAGGATGAACAATGGAAACATCTGGTCAGCCCAGGAGGCAGCCCAGGCTCCGTGTCCCGCTTCCCGGCTCTGGGCTCCGGGCGTCTGAACTGCTGCAGGCAAGCCTGCCTGGCTCGGGCCAGCACCTGCATCCCCGTTTGGGAGCGGTGCCTGGCCCTCAGCTTGCATCCAGAAGGCGTAGCACAGGGAACCATGAGGCCATAGTCAAGGGCCAAGTGTTTGGGGGTGGTGGCAGGGGTCGTGGCCTCCTGGAAACCCTCCCAGTCCACAGTGCCCCTCAGCACCATGCTGGCCAGGCCCATGGGCGAGGAAGAAAACACACAGCCTAGGCCCCTTGCAGCCGCATGCAGTGTGACTGCAGCTGAGCAGCACAGCTCTGCAGGAGTGGTGGCCCCACAGCCACAGGGACAGGATCACAAATCAGGATCCTCAGATGGGCTGGAATCTGACCTCTTTCCTTCCCTCGCCCCAGCACCCACTCCAGCTGCACACATGCACACCTGTGCACACACACACATGTACTTGCACACACATACACACCCTCCTGTGCCACCCAGACAATCCCCACAGTGGGCAGCCAGGGTGGAGGGACAGGGCTTGGGCGACTCGGAAATAGCCAGTCCCTGAAACGGGCTCAGCCTCTGGCCAGCGACAGGAGGCAGAGGCACCGCCTCAACTGAGCTCTTGGAGCTGGGCAGCACTCCTTGTTCTCCTGCCCCTCCATGGGTGGCTGGTCCTACTGGGTGCCTGGGCCCAGTGCAGCTGCCACAGGCCAGGCCACCAGACTGGGCTGGAAGAACAGGGTGAAGATGGCAGAGCCCCTGGGAGTGTCCTGGGAGCAGACCTCCAGCTTGAGGGCAGCAAACACCCCACCTGGCCCTTGCCCTGCAGGCTGCCCAACTTCATCAGTGGTGGGGCAGCCCCTCTTGGGGCCCGCACCACGGTGCCCTGTTCCCAGGCCTGCCCAGCTCTTTATAGGGTTCTGGAACGCCCCTTCGTTGACCCCAGTGAGAAATGAACCCACCTCTAACAAAAGTCCTGTCTGTCAACCAAATGCAGCCCACAGGCCTGACTGTGCTGCTGTGTCAGCTCAGGTAAGGGGATGCCTTGGCAGTGGCCACCGGGCAGCCAGGTGGCAGGTTTACTGGGCATGCTGGATTTCTCCACAGCCTGATGGAGACGTGCGCATGCAGGACAGGAGCGCTCATCAGGCAGAGGCTGCGTGGTGGCAACAGCCCCGTCCAGGTTGCTGCTTTGAATCCGACTGGCGGAGTTTTCAACTCCACTCTGGGTGCCCACCCAGCAGGGGCCTGTGAACCCCCACCCTGTGCAACTTGCTAGCCTTCAAACAGATCCGTCTAAACACCCGTCTGATGGGCTGCAGGAATGTCACGAAGCCTCAGGCCAACCCAGGACTGGGGTACAGTTTATGTATGTGGGGCCTTTTCACAAAAAGATGAGGGTGCTGAAGGGTCCCTGAAGGCCCCGGAGGTGGCAGGGAGGGCCTGAGCCTGGTGTCTGCAGGCCGATGAGACCCCCCCAGCACAGGAGCCGTGGCCAGGAGGGCACTCAGCGCATCACTTTTAGGGCCGTTGTTGGACCTTCCACTCCCGTTCTCTGTAGGTTTCTCAAACTTTTTGCTCTGGAATTGACCAAATTGTTACCCAAGAAGCCGGCCTTCACCTGCACCTCCAGTTCATTCAGCTGCTTCTGAGCCTGCTTCTGAGCTTTAGCGCAGTCTGTGGAGCTGCTCCCAGCCTATTCTGCAAGACCCGCCAGCCCCTGCCGGCCCCCTGCGCAGTTCAAAGGCTCATTCGGGCCCAGTGCAGGAGGCAAGGGGGCGGAGCTGGGAAGCAGGGGCTTATCTCCCAGGGGCAAGGCAGAGTGAGAGATGGGCCAACGCAGGGTGCACCTGCACAGGGCAGCAGCCCCAAGGGCTTAAACTGTCCCCAGCTGCAGTGAGCCATCAGGTGACATCTCAACCAAAGGCTGCACTTGGCAGTTACATCTTCCCAGACAGGTACTGGCCGGTCCTGAGAATACTGCAAAGCCTTATCACTGAGAAAGGAATGACCCTTGAACCCTCGGGCATCCACACGTCACAACTCCCTCCCTCCTTGCCTCCACTACAAGCCCTGAGCTGGCACTGAGGACACAGCCACCTCCACACGGGGCCTGAGACGGAACAGGGGCCTTCCTGAGTAAATGCAGTGACCCAGCACACAGCACTGCCACAAGAGAGCGTGGCTCAGTCTCCGTAAAATCCCAGTTAAGGATGTGACTCGCTGGTTGCAGATGGAAACTTCCAGCAACCCAGAAACCAACCGCGAGAGTTCATGAAGAGGGACGTGATCCCACCACCTCTAGGTAGACACCAGTGCACACATCGTGTTGCAGCTCAGACACCCACCCACCCACCCCAGCCCTTACCCGCCTGCGCTCCGCTCGCCCACTCGTCCAGCCATGCCGAGACCACAGCGCCAGCGCGATGTCATGTTCCAGTTTGCTGCTGAGTCCTGCTTGTCACTGCCTACTTCACTAAATGAACCTGGGAGAAGGGGCCTGGCCTCTCCCAGCAGGGATCCAGGCCATGACGACTGGGCTCAGCACTGTGGAGACCTCACCATGAGGAAATCCTGCTCAGGCGTCTGTGGGCAGAGCAGGCAGCGTTCTCCAAGGCCGTTCTGTCACCCCCAAAGATCCGTTCCCTGGGAGGAGACTGCCATCTTGACACTGTTCCGCATCTTCAGATAAATATGCCTTACCTTTTAACCCTGGAAACAAGGCCCTTCCAAGGTGGAAGGGGCTCTGAAGCTGTGTGCAAAGCACCCTGCATGTGAGGGGAACCCACCCTGAGTTGGTGATCATCCCCGTCAAACTATCAACTAAAATGCCCGCTGCCCTCAGGGTTTGGCCCAAAGCAGGCCCAGGGAACAGTGCCGCAATTTTAGGTGACTGGAATTTGTATTTCTGCTTCTGAATAAACATTTTGTAAACAACTTATTAAACACTTGGAAATTTTGTTCCCAATTAAAGTGAATTTGTACCTACATATTTTAAAATACCACATATACAGCCGGGCGCAGTGGCTCAGGCCTGTAATCCCAGGACTTTGGGAGGCCAAAGTGGGTGGATCACCTGAGTTGGGAGTTCAAGACTAGCCTCACCAACATGCAGAAACCCCATCTGTACTAAAAACACAAAAATTAGCCGGGCGGTGGCGCATGCCTATACTTGGGAGGCTGAGGCAGGAGAATCACTTGAACCTGGGAGGCAGAGGTTGCGGTGAGCCAAGATTGCACCCCTGCACTCCAGCCTGGGTGACAGAGTGTGACTGTGTCAAAAAACAAAAACATGGCTCAAGCCTGTAATCCCAGCACTTTGGGAGGCCGAGGCGGGTGGATCACGAGGTCAACAGATCGAGACCATCCTGGTCAACATGGTGAAACTCCGTCTCTACTCAAAATACAAAAAATTAGCTGAGCATAGTGGTGCGCGCCTGTGATCCCAGCTACTCGGGAGGCTGAGGCAGGAGAATTGCCTGAACCCAGGAGGCGGAGGTTGCAGTGAGCCGAGATCGTGCCATTGCACTCCAGCCTGGGCAACAAGAGCGAAACTCCGTCTCAAACAAAAACAAAACCCCCCAAAAAAACTACATACACATGGACTGAACCTGCAGAGGAATGGCAGGAAAAACAAACGAAGCCACCGCGCACCACATCAGAAACAGGCAGACTTTGCTGGACAGCCTCACAGGTGAACACGGTGAGTCCAGGGAACGAGGCTCACTGCACTGGTGCTCACGGAGGCTGCGCTCCTGTCATATCAGCTGATCTCTGATCTTCCCGCCTCTGTCTCTGTGGTCCTTCCACAGATCAGTCTGCTTTTCTGACCAAGCACCCCAGAGCTCTCAAGTCACGTTCTCTGAGCAGTTTATAGCTTTGAAGGCTGCCAAAACAGACACAACTACTAACGTTGAACGAATGTTTCTAAAAGATATAAACGCTCTGCAGAAACAAGAGTCCTTTAGGGTTATTGCTATAAAACATACACTTTAAACTGGAGACCATGAGGGTTAACTTTCGACGTCAGGGGCTGGCAGGACGTGGACACCCCCAGCCAGGTGCTGAACAAGGTGAAAGGGATCTGCTCTACAACCCTGTGTGGGGGAAATAAAAGTAAGCCAGTGTCCATTGAATGCAGCCAAGTGAAGCTCCCTTCCCACCTTACACAGCACCATTAGATGACACGGCTGAGCTGATCCTGCAGAAAGGTCCCTGGAGGGTTACGCCACGGTCATAACTAACACCACTTCCCATTTTGTTTGCTGGATACTTTTTTAATAAAGTGAGGTGTACATCACTGATATTTAAGAATGGCTATATGCACAAAAGAAAACAATCCTTTTTGGCTAAGGGGCAAGAAAATTAGAAAAAGCATGAGAAACAGGAAACGTGTGGGGTGAGGTGGGGCAGGAGCGCAAGGTTGCAGGCACCAGCAGCTCACTCCCTGCGGCAGGAACCGTGACCCTATAGATCAAGGGGGCATGAATGACACGGATTCAGATTTCTTTCATTCTAGACTTCAACCTAACCTTAACCTTTTGCTACAGCACCAATCTAACAGAGCAGCGCAGGCATTCCTAATCCAGCAGCAATGCTATTTCCTCCCTCAGGGCAGGTGCCTGGGCTGCCCCTGATGGGGGCCTCCAGGAACACCATCTGTCAGAAGGCACCAATGAGGGGCTCTGAGGTCCCTGAAGACCAACGGGTGCCCAAGATCTGCAAACAAATGTGACCTTTGCTTTCAACGACATTTACATATAAATAGACATAAATAAAATCCTCCATAATTTAGCTTACGTCCAGGAACACGTGGCTCCCAGATTTTCTAATGACAACAAAGTGTAGGAGCTGCGTGCGGTTCCTGACCTTCGCTCAGGTCTCACTGGCACAGAACAGATGGAGAAGCATCGCGCACACACTTCAAGTAAAACATGGTACATTCACACTGCGGACTCGGACTGTAGTGATGCTCACTGCAAAAAACCCCTTATTTAACCCTTAAAACAATGCAACACCAACTGCAATTGCTTAGGCTGTAAAAGCTCTAATGTAGCAGCAAAGGGTGTTTATAGAAAAATATACTTTTAAGAAAATAGCTGAAAAAATCTAAACAGATAAAGTATAAAAAGTTTAAAAAATATATCTTAAGACAAAATAACACATCAAACTCAACTGTAAAAAATTCACCCATCTAAATTAAAGGAGGGTGATGCAGCTTCGGCTCACCGTCCTCTACAGTGGGGGACACGAAGAGGGACAAGGAGCCAGGGCTGTGGGGACGTCAGGACTGGCCCAGAGGTGACAAGCCTTCCAGAACAGCCTCTGCCTGGCCCTCCACAGGGGGAAGAGCGAGTGGGACGGGCCTGGGGCCACAGACCCTGCTGCTGATGCGCTCTCCTGGGATTTCTCAGAACAGCAGACGGGCAGCAAGGCTGGGTCGCTGGTGGCAGGCGCACCCTCCACGGGAGCCAGTGCTCACGTGTCCACGCATCAAGACACGGCTGTGGGCACTCGGCTCCGGCTCAGGTCTCCACCAGGATCTCCACCACGTGGTCCAGCTCGCCCAGGTCGGACTTGCAGCTGGAGCTGGGGCCTGGGGTGGCTGGAGCCAAGTCTTCGAGCCCTTCACAGGGGCCCGGCCTGGCGCCCCCCACCATGCCTGTGAGCACTGCGTCCAGGTCATAGTAAGGGCTGTCCACGTCTGAGAACAGCTCTTCCATGCAGCCGGGGCTTTTAGTCTCCAGCGTTTCAAATATCTGATCAAGTGACTTGTGAAGGCCTCCTCTGTTTTCTCGAGGGCCATCCAACTCCCAGATGCCACTCTGTGGGTGCCTCGGCACCTGTGCTGAGGTGACTGGACAAAGGTTAGAAACGGATCCCTGTACGTGGCCGTCTCCCAAGCCAGGGGCAGGACGTGCCCCCTCCTGCTCCCATGCTGAGCGGCACAGGATCTCCGTGGAGACCAAGCGGTCGAGTGGTGAGTGCCCTGCCTCCTGGGGCGTCACTGAGCGCCATGTCCCATCCTGTGTCATCTCCTCTTGGATCTGCCGGACCGTGTTGGCAATGAGGACTGAGCGGCACAGGTTGGGCTCCACAAGCATGTGGCAGAGCTGCAGCTTCACCAGGGACATGTCCAGGAGCGACTGCCGCTGCAGGCTGTAGGAGGACACGGTCTTCAAGCCGGCCAGGGCTCCCTCCATGTCTTCCTCGTGGCCAACACATTTCCTCTTTAGTCCTCGTGTAAACATTGTGTCCTGTGGAAACCAAGGAAGACACCACTTAGCACATGGCAGACTCGCTAGCAGGCCAGGCCCCTTGGGTCTCATCCGACTGCCCTGACTGTCCTCGAGGAGCAGCAACTGCGTAACTGGCAGGGAAGTCAGAGCAGAGAGGTGGAGCCCAGTGAGAAACCCCCCCCCAGATAACTGCCATCCTGCCTAATCCAGCCACAGCCATGTTGGAAACGACAAACCTTTCAACTATACTGTAACAGTGTTCTCCAGCAGAAAAGATAAATGAACTAAAAGTAGGAGAAATACGTACAAGAAATATAAGCGTTCAAGAGCTTGGCTAAAAATCTGTATCAAAAAATCTAATAGTGGTGCCTACAAAAAGAAGAGACCCTTTGGTAAGGTTGAGATAAATGTGAACGGTGCCAGCCCGCAGAGGGCCGCAGGGCTGGGGCAGGGCCAGGCGCACACACCTGCCACTCCAACTTCCCTCAGGGTCCTGTCTGGGACAAAGTCACGCCTGCATCTCAGAAGGGCTAGTGTCCTCCCCGCTCAATGCTTTCACTAAAAGCCTCTCCATGTCGCAGGCAGCCGTGCTGGAATGCTGTGCCACCAGGAGCACACGGGAGGGACTGCTGGGCCATACGCTCTCCCCATGCAGTGAGTGTACTGTTTGGTGCACAATTCTCCAAGGGACACAGGGTCCTCTGGCAGAGCCCATGCGGCCCTGCGCAGCCCCTTGCTCCCACACCTGCCACGCTGCCTGCCTTAAGGCTCACATCCATTCCTTGGCCCCGCCCCCACACCAGTTCATTCCTCCCAAGGTGCAGAGGCTCTGCCTGGCCCCTTTCTATTTGACACATCTCAGGGCCAGCGCTCTCCACCCCAGGGCTCCGCTTGAACATAAGCCACCTTCCCTCTCATCCCAACTCCTCTCTCTTCACAGGAACCAGAAATGGCAGGGAGTGTGTGTTGTGGCAGTCCACGGCTGACCAAGGCGGCCTTTCTCAGCATGTGCCTCGGCGCCGGTGCTGCTGGTTAAAGATGCAGATTCCTGGACTCACCCCAGACCTGGGCGAGCTCCAAGCTGGCACCTCAGGCTCTGCCTCACTGGGACGGCTCCCCTCAATGCACAGCACGGATGCACTAGATGGCCACTGGCCATGCCCACTCTTAGAAGTAAAAGTCTGCACAAACTGTTTTTTTTTCAACTGATTCTAAATTGGGACATCTCTGAGGCATTAAAGGCAGAGCAGAGAGAAGGGTGGGCTCTGGCTTTTGACAGGTGCCACTCTGAGCCAGTGCCATCTTGTGGGGAGCTGGGAGGATGACAAGGGGCTCAGGGCCACGCTGGTGTGCAGTCTGATAGGACAAGCATGTCATGCAAAATTAAGTTTCTCTCTTCTCATGCTTGTAATGTAGCAAAAGGCTTTTATTTCAAATAATCTGTTATGCACAAATAGGGTTACAATCTTTTGAATATGCAAACTTTGGGATTTCTTTTTCTGTTAGTCAATCTGATGGCTCCCTGTGACCAGGGTGTCCCCAGGTGCTTTTGGAAAGCTGGGGTCTGAGAGGTGTGTGCTATCTCCACTCGGGCTCTGGAGACGAAGGATGGGAGGTTTTGCATTGCAGAACAACCAGCTTCCAACCTAACCCTCCCCAGGAGCCCCTCTGGAGGCTCCCACCTGCTGGTCCTACCCTTGAATAGACAGAACGCCCCCCCCCCCCGCGCCCGCCGTTCTCTGAATTTCCTTTCGGTGTCATAAATCTCAATGCCTGTGCATCTCACATGTCTACATTTTATAAAACTAGGTGACCTCTTGGGCACGTGTCCCAGAGGAATGAAAACCCAATGCTCATGCAAAAACATGTTCCATAATGTCCGAAGCATGTAGTGATTCCAAACTGGAAAAAGTCCCCTCCACCTGGGCATGGTGACACACGCTCTGCTCCACCCATGCCTCCAAACACTACTCTGCAATACGAAGGAATGAACTCTTGACACACAGGACGGATCCTTCCCTTGGAAGGATCCAGGGAATTATGCTGAGGGGGAAAAGCCAACCTCAGAAGGCGGCTTGCTGTGGGATCCCATTTATGCCACACTGTCGTGCTGACCTAGAGCTGAGGGGTGGCGTGGCCAGAAAAGGACCCACACAGGAAGGTCTCAGGGGGTGAGAGGCCTGCTCCTGGGCTGTGGGGGCGGTTCCACTGACAGCACAGCACCAGACACACGCACATGCGCCTGCAGCAGCCGTGTGATCACATGGCCTGGGGCCTGGCTGTGCATCCTACAAGGACGCCAACCCTGGGGAGCAGAGGAAGGGCACGAGGGACCTCCTGAACTCTGAAGGGCTCAGGGGACCTCCTGAACAATGCTCTGCAACCTCCCCTGGTCCTACAATTCTTTCAAAATTAAAATGAAAAGAACACTTATGTGACCATAGCTTATTTCCCCAGAGCAGCATGCAAGTGTCCCCACAGATGCACCCTCAGGCTGTGCACAACCTCTCACACCTGCGCACACCAGCTTCTAGCTAATTCTAAATGAAGGAGAGTTTACCACCAAAATTCATTTAAACATTTAAGTACTTGTGGTAAATATTCAAGTTCTTTGTGTCAGCCACAAATTTAACTTTTCAGAGGTTTTCATTCCAGTTGTTTAAATCACTGGCTTAAAACTGCTAAGTATATTGATAGTCAACATAAGACTATGTCAACTACAAAGGGACACCCTGCGCTGGGAAAATCAAGTCCCACAGCTTCCTCTGTGGAACTCACTACACCTTTTAGGTTTTTAGTTTCTCTTTCAACCATATCCCAATCCCAAGCCTGCATAACCATGGATTAATTTAGGGCCCAAACCAAATCCTCCTGAACAGCATGGACGAAGCCCAAGTTTACAGACCAAGAACCCCTGGCTGCCTCCCCTGACTGGAAATCCAGCAGCACAACCCCCATGATGTGGGGTCTGCAGGAGGTCAGCATGGCCGACCAGGACGACGAGGGCAACTCGCAGAAGGAACAAGAATACCAATGGGACGGGCCAAGAAGACCCACAGCCACTCTGGGAAGCGGCTCACACAGCTGCCCCAGCTCCTGGTGCCCTATAGGCCCCTTTCCTTTCCTGAGGGTCCTCAGAAATGCCAAGTCATGGGTCTGAACCCAATGACAGACCCTCCGCCCCTTTATGAAAGCCAGATGTGGATCCTAGAAGCCTCCCACCGGGAATCTTATAAGGGGATGACTTAAGTTCTTAGCCTGCTGCCGTCAGCAGTCCTGAGGGCAGCACTAGGAATGCATGACCGCCAGAAATCACCCTAATAACATCTGCTCTGAGCAAGGGAATATACCAACAAAACAATGGCGGAACTACATACAAAAACAGCACTCCCACCCATGATCTGCAGCAGTCAGTCTGAAACCAACCCTTTTCCTCCGGTAACCAGCCAGGAAGCCCGGCTGCTCAGAGTCAGACTTGCAGGAAGCTGGCTGCTTTCTCTAGGAACAATCCAGGAAGCTAAACAATAATTCCACAGCAAGCAGCCCCAAATGGCCAGGACATGATTAGAAACTGCGACCTCTTCAGTGTTGGTCCCTGCTTCCAGTTTAGGACTACCAGAGAAAGCCATACGTGTTCCCCTAAGCCCTCTCACAGGAGCCCCACTTTTTTTTTTTTAGACAGGGTCTCACTCTGTCACCCAGGCTGGAGTGAAGTGGCACGATCTCAGCTCACTGCCACCTCCGCCTCCCAGGTTCAAGGGATTCTCTTGCCTCAGCCTCCTAAGTAGCTGGGATTACAAGTATGCACCACCAGGCCCAGCTAATTTTTGTATTTTCAGTAGAGACAGGGTTTCACCATGTTGGCCAGGCTGGTCTCAAACTCCTGACCCTGGGTGATGCACTCACCTTGGCCTCCCCAACTGTGGGGCTTAAGGCCTGAGCCACCACACCCAGACAGGAGCCCAACTTCTAACTGGCCACCCAAGGCCCCCAGGTCAGCAGTCTCCATCAGCCCATCCTGAGCTTCCCTGGTTTCCACTGTAAAGCTCTCATGTCCCCTCCCCTGCCTGCGAGTCTCTGAGTCTCTGCCAATCACAAGGGAGAGGGCCACACCCTTGCTAGGGCAAGCTCTGGATAAACAGCCTCTGCCTGTTCTTCCCCTGGTTGCTTATTTCCATAGCTCACTGCAAACAATCTGGAAGAGTATCAAAAACCACAAAACAAATTCTCTCCCAGGATCCTATCCACTCAGAAAAACAGTCACCATCTGGGTTCCCCCTTCCCAGCCATTTCCCAGCACGTTCCTCTCTGCATACAGGAGGGAGGTTTTACACTACTGCCAATTTTCCCAATCACAAACGACACCAGGTTCTAACTTTAGGTGCTTCGGCATTTCCAGCATGTGGCTTCCTTAGCCTCAATTCTTTAGTTACTAGGGTGAAGCGCAGGTCCATTTTTAAGGGGCCTGATAAACACTGTCAACCTGCGTTCTAAGAGGGTGGGACACGACACTGACTTTCTCATACACTAATTTCTGCCCATTTGCTGGAAAAGCCTCCTCCTGCTCGGCCGAGTATCTGAGCCCCACAGCTAAGCACTCCTTCCCCCTCCACTGAGCTTCACCTCTGCGTTCCTACCCTGTGCCACAGCTGCTCTTCTGCCAGGACCAGACACCTTGGCCTCCTTGTGTAGGTCCTTTTCTGACCAGGCCACCCCTCAGCTCTGGGTCAGACAAGACAGGGTGGCATAAATGGGATCCCACAGCAAGCACCCTTCTGGGGTTGGCTTTTCTCCCTCAGCATAATTGTCTTGAGATCCTGCAAACTGTCTTGTGTGTCAAGAATTCATTCCTTTCTATCAGGGAGTAGGATTTGGAGGCACAGATGCAGCAGTGTGTGTCAACACACCCCAGGTAAAGGGCACTTCTTCCTTGTTTCCAGTTTGGAGTTATTACACACAAAGCTGCTATGCACATTCTGGAAATGTTTTCGCATGAACACTGGTTTTTCATTTCCATGGGAGAAATGCCCAAGAGATCACTTAGTTTTATAAACTTTATGCACACTAAATGCACAGACAATGAGATCTATGACACTGAAAGGAAATTCAGAGAACGGGGAAACCTTTTTTGTCTACTCCAAGTAGGACCAGCAGATGGGAGCCTCCAGAGGGGCTCCTGGGTAGGGAGCCTCTTAGCCTAGTCTCATCACTCTCAGTTGTAAGCATTCTTTTATTTTTTCGAGATGGAGTCTCACTCTGTTGCCCAGGCTGGAGTGTAGTGGTGCAATCTCAGCTCACTGCAAACTCACCTTCCCGGTTCAAGCAGTTCTCCTGCCTCAGCTTCCTGAGTAGCTGGAACTACAGGCACGAGCCACCATACCCGGCTAATTTTTGTATTTTTAGTAAAGACAAGGTTTCGACATGTTGGCTAGGCTGGTCTCAAACTCCTGACCTCAAGTGATCCACCCACTTCAGCCTCCCAAAGTGCTGGGATTACAGGCATGAGCCACCACACGTGGCCACAAGCATTCTTTTAAGACTTAAACAGGCCAGGTGCGGTGGCTCAAGCCTGTAATCCCAGCACTTTAGATGGGAGGCCGAGACAGGCAGATCACAAGGTCAGAAGATCGAGACCATCCTGGCCAACAAGGTGAAATCCCATCTCTACTAAAAATATAAAAAATTGGCCGGGCACGGTGGCACGTGCCTGTAGTCCCAGCTACTTGGGAGGCTGAGGTAAGAGAATCACTTGAACCCCAGAGGTAGAGGCTGCAGTGAGCTGAGATCATGCCACTGCACTCCAGCAAGACTGTCTTTAAAAAAAACAAAAAGGACTTAAACAATGGCCAGGCGTGGTGGCTCCAGCCTGTAATCCCAGCACTTTGGGAGGCCCAGGTGGGCGGATCACCTGAGACCTGAGGTCAGGAGTTTGAGATTAGTCGCACCAACAAGGCGAAAACTCACCTCTAAAATACAAAAAATTAGCAGAGCGTGTGAGCATAACGCCTGTAGTCCCAGCTACTCAGGAAGCTGAGGCAGGAAAATTGCTTGAACCTAGGAGGCGGAGGTTGCAGTGAGCCGAGATCGCACCACTGTACTCCAGCTTGGGCCACAGAGACTCTATCTCAAAAAGAAAAAAAAAAAAAAAGACTTAAAACAAGTTGAATGCATACAATGTGGTCTATTCTGACAATGGAATGCAACTCAGCAACAAACCTCAATGATTTACAAAACGGGGATGATTTCAAAACATTATGCTGAATAAATGCAGCAAGACACACACAAATATGTATTGTAGGATTCTACTGATCTGAATCTTCAGCACGAGCCAAGCTAGTCTAAGTCGTGAAAGCACAGAAGGGTCACCACCAGCAGGGTGGGAGATGCTACAAGGGGCCAGAGGGAATCCTCCAGGATGATGGGGATTTTCTCACCCTTGTCGGACTTGTGTAACCCAAGGACCTGGGTAAATGGACACAAGTCCTACAAGGGGTGAGAGAATCCCCATCGCCCTCTACTGCATCATATCCCATACACAGATCCCATTCTGGTGCCATGAGAATGTCCCTGTACTGTCACTTCAAATCATTCCTGTCAAATGTTCCAAATCTGCAGCAGCTGCTAATTTTGTGTTGTACCCAATTATTTGAAAACGCTGACAGGTTTATTACTACAAAAAGGAATAAAGCTGAGTTATTTTTTTACAATGATGTTACCCCAAAGAGCTGTCACCCAGAAAATGTGTTTAGGGGTAAAAAGGATAAGACTGGGCTCGAAGAAGCTGGCCCATGAGGATCACCCTGAATAGAGTTCGATCTGCGTTTGTGACAAAGTCAGCAAGAACATGGTCCTGACCAGCCCTGAGGGAGGCCTGGGCTGGGCTCAGCTCCCTGAGGGCCTCCTGTGTGACTCTGGCCTGAGGGTGTTTAACTCCTTCTAATACAGAAGGATGACGGGCCCTACACCAGTGGGGCTGGGGAGTCTAGCTTCCTGTTCAACTTTTTTTTTTCTTTTAAAGATGGAGTCTTGCTCAGTCCCCCAGGCTGGAGTGCAGTGATACATATCTCAACTCACTGCAACCTCCACCTCCAAGTTCAAGTAATTCTCCTGCCCTAGCCTCTCAAGTAGCTAGGATTACAGGCATGTGCCACCACACCCGGCTAATTTTTGTATTTTTAGTAGAGACAGGGTTTCATCATGTTGGCCAAAGTGGTGTCAAACTCCTGACCTCAGGCAATCCTCCCGCCTCCGCCTCCCAAAGTGCTGGGATTACAGGAGTGAGCCACCCTGCCCCGCCCACCTCAATTCTGAAGGTCTTTCTACACATTTAATCAAATGTCTAAAATCCCACCAACTGCTCAAGGGTGTCAACGGGACAGCCCCTCGGTCACCTCCCAGCACTGCCCTTAGGCTTCTAAACCAAGCACCAACCAGAGAAAACAAAGAGGGCCAGACTGAGGACATGTCTGACACGGCAGGTGAACAGCCAACAGGCCACTATGGACAGCAACCTAAGCCCACCCGGGCAGAGGCCAGGGGCAGCGCCGCAGTGCCGCTCAGGCAAGTGCAGTACAGCTCAGGGACCGGCCCCTCACTGCAGCAGCACTGGCCACCCCTTCGGGGCTCAGCAATCCCACTAAGCTGGCTGAAAATGCAGATTCCCAGAATCTGATCAGTAGGGCTGGAACGACTGGGGACAGACTCAACTCTGACCTAACCTGTCACCTTCACAGCTGGACGGCAGCCACTTTGAAGTTTCGGGTTTTAAAGCAAACCAACAATTTCAACTTCTATCACACATCAGATAGGCTTTGAAATATTTCATCTGAAAAACAGAGAGGAGCAAGGTCTGCACTCTTCAGAGCTACCGAATGGGAGCTCCTCCTTCCACTACAGTCTGCTGGAGACTGTTCATGAACAATGACTGATGTTAATTTCGGGTACTTTTGTTTTTCTGAGACGGGGTCTACCGCCCAGGCTGGAGTGCAGTGGTGGGACCCCCACTCACTGCAACCCCCAGCCATCGGGTTCAAGCGATACTCCTGCCCCAGCCTCCCGAAAAGCTCGGGTTACCATTACAGGCGCGCGCCACCACCCCGGCCAATTTTTGTATTTTTAGTAGAGACGGGGGTTTCACCATGTTGGCCAGCTGGTATCGAACTTCTGACCTCATGATCCACCTGCCTCAGCCTCCCAAAGTGCTGAGATTACAGGTGTGAGCCACCACGCTCGGCCAATTTCAGGTACTTTAGTTACTTGGAACGATACACACCCTTTTTTTTTTTTTGAGACGGAGTTTCGCTCTTGTTACCCAGGCTGGAGTGCAATGGCGCGATCTCGGCTCACTGCAACCTCCGCCTCCTGGGTTCAGGCAATTCTCCTGCCTCAGCCTCCTGAGTAGCTGGGATTACAGGCGCTCACCACCATGCCCAGCTAATGTTTTGTATTTTTAGTAGAGACGGGGTTTCACCATGTTGACCAGGATGGTCTCGAACTCCTGACCTCGTGATCCGCCCGCCTCGGCCTCCCGAAGTGCTGGGATGACAGGCCACACCCTTCCTTTTTCCTGAAAACGTGTTCCCGTGGCAGGTAGAGGAAACGTGCTAGCCCCTTCCAAGATGACGGCGGCCCCTTCACTGCGCATCGTGGACTTCACTCATCACAGAGCACGGGAGGAGGAAGTTCGTAAACGTTGTTTTGTGAACGGGCGCGCTTTTCTACGGCTCCCTTTGAGGACGGGTATCTGGGTCCTGCCGTCCCGAGCGTCCCACCCGAGGGTCACCGGAGAGGCAGCGGGGACCCCGCTTCCAGCGCGCGGTCCAGGCCCCTGTCGCGACGATCGCGCGGTCCAGGCCCCTGTCGCGACGATCGCGCCTGCGCGGCGAGGGCGTCCGGACACGTGGGGGAGGCTTGCCCCGGACCTCGGCGGGTCGCGGGCCCCGTCCTAGCCCACCGCGGGAAGACGGCGCAGGCCGACCCCGGGGTGCGGGGCCGGCCCGGGACTCACAGCGGCGCCCCGCGCTCCCTCCGCGGCCAGCTAGAGCCGAGGCGCGGGAACACCGCTGAGCCCCGGCCGCGCCCCGGCGAAGTCCCAGCCCCGAGCTCCGCCTGGAACGCAGACGGCGGCGCGGCCCCAGCAGCGGGGACCCCGAGGGGACGCGGCGCCCGGAGAGCGGCCAGAGCGCCCGTGGCAGCCCCAGCGGGAGTCCCGGGCGCCGCCCCCGCCCCCGCTCCTCCGCGCCCCGCAGCACAAAGGCGCGCGCCGCCGCGGCCGCCCTCGCAGTCAGCCGGGCCCGCTCACCTGACCCGCGAGGCCGCCCGCCGGGCCCCCCGCTCCTCCGCTCAGCCGCCGCCGCCGCCGCCGCCGCCAGCTTCCCGCCGTTGAGGGAGGAGCGCCCGCCGACAAGGGCGGGGCATGCGACCGCCACTCCGCGCTCACAAAGGGTCGTCGCTGCGCCGGCCGCGCGCCGCGCTCGCTGATTGGCCACTCGCGGGCCAGGGGCGGGGATTCTGGTTCAAACCTGCGCGGGCGGGGCCTCTGCGGCGAGAGTTCCCGCGCGGAGGCATCGACCGTTGGAAGCCCCGCGCCGGCCCCGCCACGCCCACGCCCCGCCTGCTCCCAGGTCTCCCCGCGCCGGCTCCGCCCCGCCCACGCCCCGCCTGCTCCCAGGTCTCCCCGCGCCCAGTCCGGCTCCGCCCCGCCAGCTCCCAGGTCTCCCCGCGCCCAGTCCGGCTCCGCCCCGCCTGCTCCCAGGTCTCCCCGCGCCCAGTCCGGCTCCGCCCCGCCAGCTCCCAGGTCTCCCCGCGCCCAGTCCGGCTCCGCCCCGCCAGCTCCCAGGTCTCCGCGCGTCTGGCCCTGAGCGCGCCTGCGCCTGGGGCTCACGTGGCGCCCTCGGGCGAGCGTAGCCCGGCAGGTGGGCAGGGGATGATGCTCTTTCGCTTGTGCCTGGCTCCACTTCCCCGCGGAGGGATGCGTGCCGGGGCGGGGAGGAGCCGGGCACGGCAGTTTCCGGGCGGCCTGGGCTCCGGAGTCCATCCAAGCCTCTCCAGAAACCGGGCCATCTCCAGGGTCTTCCCAGGTTGACACGTTAGAAATACAACGGGAAAGTAGGAAGCAGGGACACGTGGTTTAAATCTCTTAGTAGAAAGGATTTTAAATAGGATACAAAAGCCTGCAATCACTGACTGCAGCAACATTCTTTGAGCTCCCGCCGCAGGCTCGGCAGGTGTGGCTGCAGCTGAGAACCAAGTGCAAGTGAAACCTGGGTGACGGGCAGGGGTGGTGGAGAGGAATCCGCAGATGAATCCGCAAATACGGATGCGCCAAGGTCAATCGATAGTAAAGGCTGAAATGCTGTTGGAAAAAGCTGGGAATGGCGTGGGGGCGCTGCTCACATGGGACTCTAGAATGAGGGGCGTCTTAAGGCACCAAAAGGAAGAGTGGAAGAGAATTCCAGGAGAGGAATGGCTGGGACAGAGACAGAGGCAGGCTGCAGGACAGTGGTGTGATTATGGCTCACTGTAACCTCAAGCCATTTTACTCAAGTGATCCTCTCGCCTCGGCCTCCCAAGTAGCTGGGACTTGTACAGGAGTGCGCCACTACACCAAGCTAATTTTTTTTTTTTTTTTTTGGTAATTTTGTGGAGACAGGATATTTCCGTATTACCCAGCCTGGTCTCCAACTCCTGGCCGTAACTGATCCTTGGCCTTCCAAAGTGCTGGGATCATAGGCATGAGTCACCGCAACCACGAAGAATCACTGTTAGTAACAGATTTGGAGAAGGTGACAGGAAGGCTGGAAGTGTAAAATCCCATTAGGTTACCGCCCGGGTAAAAGCAAATTGGATTTGATAAGACCACCTGAGAATTGAAAGTTTGTGCATGTCAAAGGGAAAAGACTAATGGGGAAAAAGCTTTTCCTGGCTGTATCCCACGCAAAGGTTAAATCTTTTAATATACAGATATTCTGCAAGTGAAATCTAGACAACAAAAGTGGTCTGGACATGGTGGAACCCAGCTGTAGTCCCGGCTGCAGGAGGCTGGGGTGACTGAATCCCTGGAGCCCAGGAGCTGGAGGCTGCAGTGAGTTATGATTGCACCATTGCACTCCAGCCTGGACAACAGAGTGGGACCTCATCTCTTAAAAAAAAAGTGGGCATAGGGCTGGGCGCAGTGGCTCAAGCCTGTAATCCCAGCACTTTGGGAGGCCGAGGCGGGTGGATCACAAGGTCAAGAGATCAAGACCATCCTGGTCAACATGGTGAAACCCCGTCTCTACTAAAAATGCAAAAAATTAGCTGGGCATGGTGGCGTGTGCCTGTAATCCCAGCTACTCAGGAGGCTGAGGCAGGAGAATTGCCTGAACCCAGGAGGCGGAGGTTGTGGTGAGCTGAGATGGCGCCATTGCACTCCAGCCTGGGCAACAAGAGCGAAACTACGTCTCAAAAAAAAAAAAAATGTGGGCATAGAATATAAACACAGTTCAGAGCAAAGAACATACAAATACTCCTTACAGGTGAACAGATGCTCAGCCCCAACCAGAACAAGAGCAGTAGGAATTAAAGTTGTCCTGGAATGCTGTTTGCCACAGGTCAGATTGGCAAAGATCTAAAATACTTTCTGGAGTAAGATAATATCTTCCAGAGGTTATCAGTCTATTCTCACCCTGCTAATAAAGTCATACCCAAGACTGGGTAATTTATAAAAAGAGGTTTAGGCCAGGCGTGGTGGCTCGAACCTGTAATCCCAGCACTTTGGGAGGCCGAGGTGGGTGGATCACCTGAGGTCAGAAGTTCGAGACCAGCCTGGCCAACATAGTGAAACACCATCTCTACTAAAAAGACAAAACTTAGCTGGTCGTGATGGCGCGTGCCTGTAGTCCCAGCTACTTGGGAAGCTGAGGCAGGAGAATTGCCTGAACCCAGAAGGCAGAGGTTGCAATGAGCTGAGATTGTGCCATTGCACTCCAGCCCGGACAACAGAGCGAGACACTGTCTCAAAAAATAAGTAAAGATAAAAAATAAAATAAAAATCTAGAGAAATAAATGAGGAAGCCTAGCCTGTAAATCAGTAAAAGTATTAAGGAGGCGACCCACCTCTGTATCAGTTACCTTTTGCTGTATGACAAACTTTCCCAAACTTAGTAGATTCAAAAGGCAGCCTTTTATTTACTGCTGATCCTGTGGTTGGCATTTCGGCTGGGGTCAGTGTGCTCTGTCTCGTGAGGCTTCAGCTGAGCTCACTCAAGCGTTTGGGTCTTAGCAGGGATGACTGACTCATCTCTGCTCTGTCATCCTCCAGAAGGCCAGCCCAGGCAGGAGACCTTCCAGCGGCACCAATACACGGGCTCTGTTTACACTTTCCTCTGCTCGGCTCACAGGTGCCAGTGGCCAGGTGGCCGAAACACGTCCGGCCAAGCCCAGGGCCAGTGCGGACGTGAGAAGACAATTCCCTGGAGGATGTTATTATTATTGTTACTGTTATTTTGAGACAGAATCTCACTCTGTTGCCCAGGGTGGGGTGTAATGGCGTGATGCTCTCAACTCACAGCAACCTCCACCTCCTGAGTTCAAGCGATTCTCCTGCTTCAGACTCCTGAGTAGCTGGGACTACAGGCACCTGCCACCAAACCTGGCTAATTTTTGTATTTTTAGTAGAGATGGGGTTTCGCCATGTTAACCAGTCTGGTCTCGAACTCCTGACCTCAAGTGATCTGCCTGCCTTAGCCTCCTGAAATGCTAGGATTACAGGCGTGAGCCACCGCACCCAGCCTATTCTTATTATTTTGAGACAAGGTCTTGCTCTGTGGCCCAGGCTGAAGTGCAGTGGTGCATTCACTGCTCATTGCAGCCTTGACTTCCCCCGGCTGAAGTGATTCTCCTGCCTCAGCGTCCCAAGTAGCTCAGGTTACAGGCACACACCTCCACACCTAACTAGATGCTGTTGTAATCTACCACATCTTACCAGACGCTGGAACATATACTTGGCAATGACAGATAGTGGTGTGTACGACAGCAAAATTAAATGCCTACAGATGCTCCTCCACTTTAGATGAAGTAGGTCTCAAAAACCCATTGTAATCTGAAAATATCAAAAATGAGTTGAAAATGTATTCAATACATCTAAGCTACCAATACATGGCTTAGCCTAGCTCACCTGACACATCTTGAAACACTCAGCCTTAGCCTATAGTTGGGTAAAATATCTAACACAAAGCCCATTTTATTAAAAAAAATTGACTATCTCATGTAATTTATTGAATACTGTGCTTTTGTCACCATCATGGAAAGTGAAAAACAGTGGTTGGATGGGCACTTGAAGTGTGGGTCCCACTGGATCCATATTGCTTTTGCACCACTGTAAAGTCAAAAAATGTTAAGTCAGACAATCCCAAGCCAGGGACCATCTGTATCTACGAGACTCCTACAGGACATACTAAAATGAATAGTGAAAATGTGAAAGCTTTCTCCAATTGCCAGTAAAGAGACAAAGATTCCTATGGCCATCATTTCTACACAATGTTGTACTCTAGGACCTAGCTCTTCTAAGAAGGCAAGAAAAAGAAAGAAACGGTTAGCTGGGCGAGGTGGTGCGCACCTGTAATCCCAGCTACTCGGGAGCCTGAGGCAGGAGAATTGCTTGAACCTAGGAGGTGAAGGTTGCAGTGAGCTGAGATCGCACCATTGCACTCCAGCCTGGGCAGCAAGAGTAAAACTCGGTCTCAAAAAAAAGAAAAAGGTATAAGGATTTCAAAATGAACTAAAATTGTCATTAATTTCAGAAGGTTAGAATTTGAAGTAGAAAATCCAAAGGATGCTGAGCACAGTGGCTCAGGCCTGTAATCCCAGCACTTTGGGAATCCAAGACAGGAGTATCACTTGAGGCCAGGAGTTTGAGACCAGACTGGGCAACCTAGTGAGACCTTGTCTCTACAAAAATTTTTTTAAGGTGGGTGGATCACGAGATCAAGAGATTGAGACAATCCTGGTCAAAGTGGTGAAATCCCATCTCTACTAAAGATACAAAAAATTAGCTGGGCATGGTGGCGCATGCCTGTAATCCCAGCTACTCGGGAGGCTGAGGCAGGAGAATTGCCTGAACCCAGGAGGCGGAGGTTGCGGTGAGCCGAGATCGCGCCATTGCACTCCAGCCTGGGTAACAAGAGCGAAACTCCGTCTCAAAAAAAAAATTTTTTTTTAATTAGCTAGATGTAGTGATGCACACCGGTAGTCCCAGCTATTCAGGAGGCTTAAGCAAGAAAATTGCTTAAGCCAGGGAGGCTGAGGCTGTAGCAAGCCAGGATCGTACCACTGTCACTCTGGGTGACAGAGCAAGACTGTCAAGAAAGAGTCTAGGAATTGAGAGAGGAAGGAAAGGAGGCAGGGATGGATGGATGGAGGAAAGAAGGAGAGGGGGAGAGGAAGGGAAGGAGGAAGGAGAGAGGGAAGGAGGAGGGAGGGAGGGAGGGGGGAAGGAAGAAGAGAGGGAAGTAGGAAGGAGGAAGGGAGGCTTGAAGGAATCCCCAGATACATTGTTCAAATTAATAAAAAATTAATGTGTAAACAAATTGTATACTAACCCAAAGAGGATGAATGGGCTTGTAACAAGCAGGTGAGTCTCAGCCAATCATAGCAGCTGAATGTCCAGCCAGCCAGAGGCGGAAAGCTGCCAAAACATGACACAAGGCAAACACCAAATGCAACCAATCAGGTCACCTCTGTGTGTCATTTCCTCTTCTGCAGCTATAAATACAGCCTGCACAAGTTGCTGGGTGGTGCATTCTAAACCGTGTTCAGTCTGAGCTGTCTCCCGCGGATGTAAATGTTTTTTCTGCTTAATTAAATGCAGTTATATTTAAGATGTCTTGGATTTTTCTTTTTTAATACAGTCAATACAGGAAAATCAATTCTATTTGTAGATATAGGAAACCACTGGCTGCTGGGTGCTCTGGCTCAGGCCTCTCTCTAATCCCAGCACTTTGGGAGGCCAAGGAAGATCACAAGGTCAGGAGTTTGAGACCAGCCTGGCCAACACGGTGAAATCCTGTCTCTACTAAAATTACAAAAAAATTAGCTGGGTATGGTGGCTTGTACCTGTATTCCCAGCTACTTGGGAGGCTGAGGCAGAAGATTGCTTGAACCTGGGAGGCAGAGGTTGCAATGAGCCGAGATCACACCATTGCACTCCAGCCCAGGCAACAGTGCAAGACGTCATCGCAAAAAAGAGAGAGAGAGAGAGAAAAAGAAAGAAAAAGGAAAGAAAAAGAAAGAAAGAAAGAGAAAGAAAGAAGAAAGAAAGAAAAGAAAAAAGCCATTGGCTGGGTGCAGTGGCTCATGTCTGTAATCCCAGCACTTTGGCAGGGCAAGGTGGGCAGATCATGAGGTCAGGGGTTCAAGACCAGCCTGGCCAACAGTGAAACCCCATCTTTATTAAAAATATGAAAAATTAGCTAGGCGTGGTGGCAGGCTCCTGTAATCCCAGCTACTTGGGAGGCTGAGGCAGGAGAATTCTTGAATCTGGGAGTCAGAGGTTGCAGTGAGCCGAGATCGTGCCATTGCACTCCAGCCGGGTGACAGTGTGAGACTCCATTGCAAAAAAAAAAAAAAACCATAAAATAATTTTTTTAATGATGTCCTTTGCAAACCACCAAAAACATCAGCACCTAGGTATAAATCTAACATCACATACGCACAGCCTTCACAGAAAACCACACTACGTTGCTGAGAGAAATCTATCTAAACCAATGGAGGAATGTGCCAGGCACATGGATTGGAAGACCTGCTCCTGTAGAGAGAGAGATCTCAAGATTTATCCTCTGACTCAATGCCGTCCCAGTCACATCACAACTTGCTTTTATGGGATTGGCAAACTGATTCTTAAATTGTTACGGAGATACAAAGTGCCAAGAAGGGCCAGAACAACCCTGAAGAGCAAGACGGTGGTGAGCGGGACTATCGCTCTGCGGGCCTGTGTGGCAGAATCCACCAGCCCTGTGACTCAGCACTGCCGGTAGGGTGTGCCCAGGAGAAAGGCACACGCATGTTCGCACAAGGAAAGGTGTGTACAAGAACATTTATAGCAGGGTTATTCATAGCAGCCTTGTGCACGCTGTCAGAGTCAAAACGGAGTCACGTGACAATCCCCTGGCTAAATGGAGCTGGGGAAGGCCATGAAGGGAGGTCTCCCACAGATGATTTGCCTGATTACAGGAACTATCACGAGACGTTTCCAAACCACAGCTTACCGCACAAGTCACAAAAGGACAGCTAGCTGCTGATACAGGAACACTCGCCAACACGTGTTCTCACAAGCCCAGCCCAAAACTGCAAGAGCCTAACTCGCTCCCAGATTCCAAGTCCTACCTAGCCACTACCAACACTGGCCAGTCAGAACTCACCAGCTCAGGGCCATTGAAGTGGGAGGATCACTTGAAGCCGGGAGTTCAAGACCAGCCTGGGCAACATAGTGAGACCCTATATCAAAAAAGAATTTAGTTTAAAACTATGAAAAATAAAAATTCACCAGCTCTTATGAGATGCTGCCCTAATATACGTTCTTTCCAAATAACTTGTGTAGTAGCCTGCACTTTCCCTAATGAAAGCCTCACCTTTTCCCTTCATTCTCTGCACATACTGCAGACCACCTTTCATTTACCTCCCCCTGGTCTGTCCCTGTATGTACGTCCTGGCTTGCAATCCCACTTCTTACATATTATACCCAAAACAACCTTTTTATTTGAAATTAGAGATTCAACTCTCTGTTTTTTAGTTTTTGGGGGACAGAGTCTCGTTATGTCACCCAGGCTGGAGCGCAGTGGCGCGATCTCAGCTCACTACAACCTCTGCCTCCTGGGTTCAAGCAATTCTGCCTCAGCCTCCTGAGTAGCTGAGATTACAGGCACCCACCACCACACCTGGCTAATTTTTTGTATTTTTAGTAGAGACAGGGTTTTACCACGTTGGCCAGGCTGGTCTCGAACTCCTGACCTCAGGTTTTCCACCCACCTTGGCCTCCCAAAGTGCTGGGATTACAGGTGTGAGCCACTGTGCCCGGCTTCTCTGTATTTTTTATGGTGAAAGCTCCAACCTGAAAACAAGCCAAATATCTGTCCCCAAGAGAGTGGACACTGGAGGTGGGTGCATTCAGCAGCGGCACCCCGTCGTGAGCTGAGGTGAACAAGCCTGGCTTGGTCCTACAAATGTCGTTGAGGGAAAGAAGCCAAACTCCAGTAAGGACTGCTTGCACAGATGGAAAGCTCAGACAGACGGAGGGGCGCCGTGCCAGAGAAGGGCCCTCGGGCAGTGCGGGAGTCTCCAGGACCTGGCGCCCATCGCTGTCTTGATCTGAATGGTGGTGTCGAGTCACTGTTTTGGGTGTTTCCTTCCAGGGCAGTCTATGTTTTCACTTCAGTAAATAAGAGCAGTAAGTACTCTGTGTCTCACAAAGCATCTTGGGCTGGATCCCTGGGCTATCTGGGTGGTGCCCTGGTGGCTGGGGTTCAGGCCAGGCTAGCAGGCCCCAAGTCTGTCTTTTTGTTCCTTTGGAATTACCTCCCATGCATATGTATTACCTAGCAAGGAAGAAAAGCTTCTCTTTAATTTAAAAAAAGAAAATGCATTTGGCTTTTTAGCCTCACAGCTGAGCCCCTTCACTTGGGAGTAGCCTGGGTGCCCTTGGTGCAGCTCAGATTCCAGGCAGGACAGTGCTGTGGCCCCACCCACCCCTCATCACTCACCCTGACTCCTGGGGTCAACCCTGGGCCTGGGGGCTGTTGGGGTTGCCGTCGGGTGGAGACCTCAGGCCCACATGTACCAGGAAGTCCCCAGAGAACCAGTGAGGAGATGCTCAGGACTGACACGCCGCTCAGCCACCTTTTTCCTTTCCTTTATGTTGTTTAGTATCTTTCTCACAACAGCCATGGCCACCGGCAGAGCTGACGCTATTTAAATGGAAGAAAGTGCCCCCACTGGGGCTGGGCATGATGGTTCACGCCTGTAATCCCCCCATTTTGGGAGGCCGAGGTGGGAGAATCATTTGAGTTCAGGAGTTTGAGACCGGCTTGGGTAACGTGGCAAGAACCCGTCTACAAAATATCCAGGAATTAGCCGGGTGTGGTATATTAGCCTGTTTTCACACTTCTATAACGCGCTGTCCGAGGCTGGGAAATCTGACCCACTCTTCCTGACTTGGAAGGATCCAAATGAGAATTCCAAATTATGGGGAACAAGGAGTTTCTGAAGTGTCTAAAATTCCTCACAGAGGCAAAAGAGTTAAACAAAACCGAGAGTTACTCCTGGTTTCCGCGTTTGCTTCCTGTCCCACTTTCCCTCCACCCTTTCTCCTTCCCCTTTACCAAGACAAAAATGCAGAGAAGGTGTCTAATGACTTGAACCCCTCGAAGAACTCAGAACAGCCATGCTGCTCATCCCTTTTTGGGTGTTGTGTTCTCTATGGAGTTTCAAGAGTCATGGACGGGTTCCTTGCAGGCCTAGAGCTCTGGCTCCTGTTGCGTTACCTCTACTCTGGCTTTGTGGGGGTGCCAGAGATGACCTGTGCTAGGAGGATTCAGGCCTGGCATGTTGGCCAGGATGGTCTCAATCTGACCTCGTGATCCACCCGCCTCGGCCTCCCGAAGTGCTGGGATTACAGGCGTGACCCCCGCGCCCGACCTGCTGTTACTGTTGCATCCAACCATTTCTTTCTGTTACTGTTTTTGCAAACCAGTGAGTTTGTGTTAATATCTCATGGCTAGAGTTCTCAAGTGAAAATTACAGGATCTTTGTGTGTGTGTGTGTGTGTGTGTGTGTGTGTGTGTGTGTGTGTCTATGTGTACGTAAATGTATTTTGTCACGTGTTTTTGGCCACAGGTACCAAATTGGCTTAAAGTTCTATACCTAAATGCTTTTAAAGTTCATGTGACTTGTAAAATCTTTAATAGGCCAGCGTTAAAATTTTGGTAAAGTGATATTCAAAATGTTTTAAGAATTGTCAGCATACTATTTTTTCTTTTCTTTTCTTTTTTTTTTTTTTTTGAGACAGAGTTTCACTCTTGTTGCCCAGGCTAGAGTGCAATGGTGCGATCTCAGCTCACTGCAACCTTCACCTCCCAGGTTCAAGTGATTTTGCTGCCTCAGTGTAGCGAAGAGCTGGAATTACAGGCATGCACCACCACACCCGGCTAATTTTATGTTTTCAATAAAGATAGGGTTTCTCCATGTTGGTCAGGCTGCTCTGAAACTCCTGACCTCAGGTGATCTGCATGCTTCCACCTCCTAAAGTGCTGGGATTACAGGCGCGAGCCACTGCACCCGGCTATTTTATATATATATGCTTTAAGACTGAGTCTTGCTCTGTTGCCCAGGCTGGTGTGCAGTGCTGTGATCTCTACTCACCGCAACCTCCACCCCCTCCTGGGAGTGATTCTCCCGCCTCAGCCTCCTGAGTAGTCGGATTGCAGGTACCTGCCACTGTGCCTGGCTAATTTTTATATTTTTAGTAGAGACAGGGTTTTACCATTTTGGCCAGGCTGGTCTCAAACTCCTTACGTCGAGTAATCTGTCTGCCTCGGCCTCCCCCAAAGTGCTGGGATTCCAGGTGTGAGTCACCACACCTGCCCAATTTTTGTCTAATTTAAAGCTTATTTAAAGGTTATATATAAAACAAGGTAAAAGAAACCAGGAAATGAGAGACGTAAAGGAAGTTTAAAAGGTCATGGCCGGGCGTGGTGGCTCATGACTGTAATCCCAGCATTTTGGGAGGCCAAGGTGGGTGGATCACCTAAGGTCAGGAGTTCAAGACCAGCCTTACCAACATGTCAAACCCCATCTCTAGTAAAATATGAAATTAGCTGGATGTGGTGGTACGTGCCTATAATCCCAGCTACTTGGGAGGCTGAGGCAGAAGAATGGCTTGAACCCAGGAGGCAGAGGTTGCAGTGAGCTGAGATCATGACATTATACTCTAGCCTGGGCAACAAGAGTGAAACTCTGTCTCAAAAAAAAAAAAAAAAAGAAAGAAAGAAAAGAAAAGAAAGTTATAAAAAATAAAGAGATATTTTTAATATAAAAACAAAAGTTGGCTGGGCACGGTGGATCATTCCTGTATTCCCAGCAATTTGGGAGGCTAAGGCGGATGCCCTGAGGTCAGGAGTTTGAGACCAGCCTGGCCAACATGGTGAAACCCCATCTCTACAAAAATACAAAAAGTACTCAGGCATGGTGGCACATGCCTGTAATCCCAGCTACTTGGAAAGCTGAGGCAGGAGAATCGCTTAAACTTGGGAGGCAGAGGTTGCAGTGAGCCAAGATCATGCCACTACACTCCAGCCCGTGTGACAGAGCGAGACTCAATAAGAGGATTTATGGAAAAAAACGTTTATCATTGTCATAATTAAAGGGAAATTGTTTATAATGGTCTTTCTGGAGATTGGGTTTTGATATATAAAAACTTACTAAAAAATTGTTTAGAACAGGCTGGGTGCAGTGGCTCAGACCTGTAATCCCAGCACTTTGGGAGCCCAAGGCAGGCAGATCACCTGAGATCAGGAGTTCGGGACCAGCATGACCAACATGGAGAAATCCCCCTCTCTACTGAAAATACAAAGTTAGCTGGGCGTGGTGGTGCGTGCCTGTAATCCCAGCTACTCGGGAGGCTGAGGCAGGAGAATTGCTTGAACCTGGGAGGCGGAGGTTGCGGTGAGCCGAGATCGCGCCACAGCACTCCAGCCTGGGTAACCAGAGCGAAACTCTGTCTCAAGAAAAAAAGGCTAGAACAATGACACGTTCCTAAGGTATTGCGTCACTCTTAGTAAAGTTACGTGACAGTATAATTCTTTATGCAAAGTTCAACTCGTGCATCTCGCTCTTTTCAGCTTTCTCTCCCCTTTTAACAGGCCTGAGAGAATAGCTGTCCTTCAACTAGTGTTTAACTCCTGTAAGTTTTCTATTCTTCAGGTTCTGTTTATTGTGGCCTGATGCTAAAATATGTTTTGTCTTAGAGGTTTAAGGAAATGTCTCCTTCCTACATAATATTCTGTGCTCTTGGCTTTAAATTATGAATCCCAAAATTTTCAGTTATGACCCCAGAAACATTCTATGTCTCATTAATTCAAGTGGTTTGTCGTTAGTTGTGACTTGCTGGTGATCTAAACGGATCCCCCATGGGACAGCGGCGCACTGCAGAAGGTCTTTCCTTTTGCCTTTGAGTAACTGGCTTTTTACACTTTATTGAAGTAATTCTGATGTCATTATGACTAAGTTGTGATTTGCTTAGAAAATACTGAGATTAAAGTGTTTTTAAATTGAAGTTCTTACATCTGTGTGATTTTCTGTATGTGCTTCCAAAGCCCTTGTGCTGTTAAGTTACACGGCTTTGACTCCTGGGTCTAAAAAGGAGACCAAGTCCTGCTAAATCTTTTTCTTGTTTTCTTTTTCTGAGACAAGCGCATGAGAATCTATACGATATATTTTTTCTTTTTTTGAGACAGTCTTGCTCTGTCACCCAGGCTGGAGTGCAGCGGCACAATCTCAGCTCACAGCAACCTCCACCTGCTGGGTTTAAGCAATTCTCCTGCCTCAGCTTCCCCAGTAGCTGGGATTACAGGTGCGCACCACCATACCCAGCTATTTTGTGTTTTTAGTAGAGATGGGGTTTCATCAATGGCAGCAATTTGGGAGGGCCAAGGTGGGTGGACCGCTTGAGCTCAGGAGTTCACGACCATCCTGGCCAACATGGTAAAACCCCATCTCTACTCAAAACAAAAAAATTAGCTGGTCATGGTGGTGAGTGCCTGTAATACCAGCTACTGAGGAGGCTGAGGCAGGAGAATTGCTTGAGCCCAGAGCGCAGAAGTTGCAGTGAGGCAAGACTGTGCCACTGCACAATCCACTCCAGCCTGGACAACAGAGCGAGACTCTGTCTGAAAAAAAAAACTTGTATGGACTGTCATGCCCTCGGTCTCTCAGGTCATCCACCTGGCCCTCTTCCAAGCGTGCATTCCTTTCTTTCATTCCTATTCTAAAGCTCTTTAATAAACTTTCACCCCTACTGTGAAACTTACCTCAGTCTCTGCCTCCGCCTTATGCCCCTCCGTCAAATTCTCCTGAGGAGGCAAGAATTGAAGCTGCTGCAGACCCACTGCCAGCGGCTCAGGCACTTTTCACCGGTAACATGTCGATGAAAAGAGTCAAACTCTGTAAAAAATTTGGAGAGATTTATTTTGAGCCAAATATGAGTGAGCACGGCCCCTGACACAGCCCTCAGGAGGTCCTGAGAGCGTGCGCTCCAGCTGGTCGGGGTGCCGCTTGGTTTTATACACTTTAGGGAGACACGAGACATCAATCAAAGACATTTAGGAAATACATAAGGCCAGGCCCAGTGGCTCGCACCTGTAATCCCAGTACCATGGGAGGCTGAGGCAGGCAGATCACCTGAGGTCAGGAGTTCAAGACCAGCCTGGCCAACATGGTGAAACCCCGTCTCTACAAAAATACAAAAATTAGCCGGGTGTGGCGGTGCATGCCTGTAATCCCATTTACTCAGGAGGCTGAGGCAGGAGAATCGCTTGAACCCAGCAGATGGAGGTTGCAGTGAGCTAAGATTGCGCCACTGCACTCCAGCCTGGGCAATAGAGCGAGACTCCATCTCAAAAAAAAAAAAGAAAGAAAAAAGGAAATACATTGGTTTGGTCCAAAAAGGTGAGAAAACTTGAAGCAAGGAGTGGGGGGCACCTCATGGGTAACAGACAAACCACAGGAGGTTTGTGGCTTTTTAATATTTGTAGCTGTCTTGTTTAGGAGCAGCTATGGCGGGGGAGGTTTGCCTGCCAGCAGTTCCCCGGCTGACGTTTCACCTTGGCTTAGTGATTCTGGGATCCCCATATTTACTTTCCTTTCATATTAGCAGCCCCCAGAGCCCTCCCACATCCTCGTGGCCACGGGTTCTTGTGCTGTTCTTGGTCTCAAACTTCTGGGATGTATTCTTTCTCCACCAGTGGCACAATCATGGCTCACTGCAGCCTCAACCTCCTGGGCTCAATCCATCCTCCCACCCCAACCTCCCGAATAGCTGGGACGACAGGTACGCGCCACCATGCCCGGCTACTTTTTGTATCTTTGGTAGACATAGGATTTTTCTGTGTTGCCCAGGCTAGTCTTGAACTCCTGGGCTCAAGCGACCTTTACCCTGCAGCCTCCCAAAGTGCTGGGATTACAGTCGTGAGCCACCACGCGGGTCTCCTGAGGCCTTTATGATCCTTGCCAGCCTCCTCCACTCTCCTCTCCTCTCTAAGCCACTGGGGACCTTGGGCCAAATTTTGTGGCCCTGCCCAACCCTCCAGCCCCTCCCTCTGGGCTGCTGTACATCCCTGCCCTCCTCCCACTCCCAGTGTAGCTGGACCCTCTAATGCAAGTTGGCCACATTGACCTCTGCTCAGGAGCCCCCAGCACCCCGGCACCCCCCAGCCAGGTGCTCAGAGTGAACTCCATTGTCTGTGCCTGTGCCCCGCCTCGCCCCTCTGTCACTGCCTACTTCCTCGGCCCCTCTGCATGCCAGCCACGCCCTTATTTTTAAGCTCGCCAGTTCAGGCTGAATTTTAAAAACATGTGCCCTCCCGGATTCCCCTGCACCAGCCGCTGGAAATGGTGACTATAGGGAGGTTTCACTCCCAAGGTCGTGCCAGTGTACACGGCAGAGTGGAGCTTAACACTGATTCCTGAGTGGGCCTGACCTAGTCCCGGTAGCCTTGAAAAGGCTTGTGGCAGGAGGGGGAGTCAGGGAGGTCCAAGCATGGGAAGCCTTCAAGTTGCTGATGCTGGTTTGAAGATGGGACAGGGACGTCAGAAGGAATCTGAGCACCCCTACCCCGCAGCAGGGAGCAGCCATCAATGACACCCACAAGGGGACAGGACCCTGAGTCCACCTGCACATGCACCGGCTTCCACATCGACGGGAGTGAGCTTGGAAGGGGACCTGAGCCGCAGACGTGCTGCCCAACCCCAGCCTGAGCAGAGAACCAGAGGCTGCAAGCTTAGAAAGCGGGGCTGCTGGAAGCCACTCAATGTGGGTAACGGGAAAAGAAGACCACCACTGAGAGAGGAAATGCTGCTAGGTCAACTGTGACGGGGCTTGTTGGTGGAGCCCACCCGACTTATGGACTTAGAAGGGGGCTGTGCACGGAGGTCACCCCTCTGCACCTCTACCGCCCTGCCCAGGCCTCTGCACGTGGGTGTCCAGCTCCTCCTCCTCCTCTCAATGTCTCCTGGACACTGGAACCTAACACGTCTCAACAGAACTCTTGCCCCCGCCCGAAGTTTCCCGCCTGGTCACTTAGTCAGCTGCCTGGGACTCATCCCAAGCGTTGGGTTCCTCCTGCAGCCTCTTTCTTTCACCTCCACCTCCCATCTGCCTGCAGGGTCCTCAGCTCCACCTTCACACCGATCTGGAATCTGCCCACCTGCAGCCGCCTCCCCAGCTGCTGCTGGCTTCGGATGCTCACCTGGACCTCGAGCCGCCCCCAGACGTTTGTAGCTGCTCCTGAGAATCCAGGCACTTCCACGCCAGCCAGGGGCCCTTCAATGCGAGTTGGTGTACTGGCCTCGCTCAGGAGCCCCGGCACCCCCTCTAAGGTGCTCAGAGTGAACTCCGGTGTGGGTGCCTTCCCGGGCTCCGGCTCCACTGGATTCTCACTACTTCCCAAGCACCCGAAGTGCTCCCGGCCCTGGGCCTTTGCCCTGCCCCTGACCCAGATCAGCTGCAAGGTTGCTCCCACCTCCACTGGTCTAGGCTCAAAAGCACCTGCTCAGAAAAGCCATCCACAGCCCTGGGTGCAGCCCACTTCGCCCTTCCAGCAGAGATGACCCTGGCACATTAGATACTGGTCTTGTTGCTCTTCCTAAGAAAGCAGTGACCTGGATACGGTTATTGTCTCCATTTTCCAGATGAGGACGGCAAGGCACAGAGGGGTTGGGTCACCGGTCCAGGGTCCCAGAGAGGAAAGGGCAGTGCAGGGGTCTCAGCTCAGGCCCTGGGGTCACAGTATCCACACACGAATCCTCAGCATCACGTGTGTGTCTCTTTGCAGGCAGAGGGCAAATTTGCTTCCTGTCCAAGATAGTAAAGACAGCTTCTCCCTCCGGGGCAGACACTGGACAGGTTTGCTAGCAGTGCTTTAAAAGATCAGTGTTTCCCGTCTCAGGGGTCCTCAGCTGTGTGCACAGCATCCCCCAGGGCCACTCCTTGTCCGTGGGGCTTGGGGGCTGGGGGAAAATCACGCTCATGCTGTCGGCTGTGTGTGAGTAACAAAGTCTTTGTCTCAGACCCAGGTGTCTCGTCTTTTACCCACGCTCATAACACTGGCAGGCTCGCCTGTTCACCTGCAAACAGAGTGAAACCTCAGGCCCTTCATTTCTTCCTTTTTCCTTCTTCCCCTTTCCCTCCTCCTCCATGAGGCCCAGCTTTTAGCCTGCCAGGGGAGCCAGGCAGCAGACCTTGCCGAGGGCTGGGGATCGCACACATAAGTGGAAGCGTCGGGGATAAAGAATGTGGGGACTCTCCTTTTGGAGACGGGAGTTGAAGTTAGGAAAGTGGCCAGGCTGGACCAACCTCTGGCGGGGCAGATTCAAACTGGAGATGTCAGTCCAAAACCATTTCAATACAGATGCAGATGTATATCCCTATGTGTGTGTGTAGACATATTTTCTGCAGCTCTGAAAACAGTGCCCAGATCTTGGGTTATTATTATTTTGGGGGGATGGGATGGAGTTTTGCTCTTGTCACTCAGGCTGGAGTACAATGGTGTGATCTTGGGTCACTGCAGCCTCTGCCTCCCAGGTTCAAGTGATTCTTGTGCCTCAGTCTCCTGAGTAGATGGGATTATAGACCTGCGCCACCATGCCTGGCTAATTTTTGTGTTTTTAGTAGAGAGAGGGTTTTTCACCATGTTGGCCAGGCTGCTCTTGAACTCCCAACCTCAGGTGATCCACCAGCCTCAGCCTCCCAAAGTGCTGAGATTACAGGCGTGAGCCACCACGCCCAGCCTTCTCTACCATTTTGTGACACAGAATGAAAGCCCTCACCAGGACCATGCCCTTGAACTTCTCAGTCTGCAGAACTGTGAGCCAAGTAAACCTCTTTTTTTCTTATATATTATACGGTCTCCACTAATCTTTTATAGCAAGACAAAATGGATGGAGACCCACACATACAGCCATGAGAGAGAAGGGTGAGCCTGACCTCAGAGTGGAAACCTCAAATCCTCTCCCCAGAAATTATGAATAATTGTGTATTCATTAATCAGTGCAAAATGCTGACTAATTAACTTTCCAGTGGGGGACGGTGACTGACACCATTGTACCCAAGTGACAAGCATTGCCATCACCACGATGGCCAGAGTGGCCCTGTGGCCTCCGGTAGGATGCTAAGACCGCTCAGAGGGTTCCTCCTGGAAATACAGACCCACAGCAAACGGACAAGGCTAGAGCGAGGAGGGCCGTCCCACAAAGACCCACAAAGGATGTCGTCGAGACAGCCGGAAAATCGGCAGGGGCTCTGTGGAGTTGAAGGGTCACTAGTGGCTTCCTGCTTTTTCAAGGTTCACTGCAATTGCTTGGGAGAGAGTTTGCTTATTTCTCTTTTTTTGAGACGGAGTTTCGCTTCTGTTACCCAGGCTGGAGTGCAATGGAGCCATCTCGGCTCACCGCAACCTCCGCCTCCTGGGTTCAGGCAATTCTCCTGCCCCAGCCTCCTGAGTAGCGGGAATTACAGGCACGCGCCACCATGCCCGGCTAATTTTTTGTATTTTTAGTAGAGACGGGGTTTCACCATGTTGGCCAGGCTGGTCTCGAACTCCTGACCTCAGGTGACCTGCCTGCCGTGGCCTCCCAAAGTGCTGGGATTACAGGCTTCCTGCTTTTTCAAGCTTCACTGCAATTGCTTGGGAGAGAGTTTGCTTATTTCCAAAACACTCTCTGAGCGGCTTAGGGGAGCAAGCCTGAAGTCCGAAGGTCATTCTCAAGTGGCACAGAGAAGGCATAGCAGGGCCGTGGGCACGGCTGGGGAACAGTGTGACAGGTGCATCCAGGTCTCTCTGCACTGTTTGCCACTTTCTGTACCTTGGGAACTATTTCAAATCAAAAGCTTGATGAATGCAATGTCAGGGTCTTCCACGAAGGCCTGTCCAGGCAGCTAAGGGGTAGGGAAAGGGCTGCAGACAGCCGGTGAAGGCCTCGCCACGGCGGGGCCGCAGGTCCACCCGCGCCCTTTGCAGATGTTGCACCCTGGCGGCCGCGGGCGGCAACTCGCGGGAAAGCGAAACCCACCCGATCCATTCGAGACCCGCCGCCTGGTGCCCTCTAGGGCCATTCTTGGGAACAGGCGGACCCTTCGCGGAAGACCGTCCGTCCCGGCAGGATTCCCACTGGGGAACCCAAGGAGGAAGCAGAGTGATCTAACCATGCTTTTGAGCGCGGCTCTGTGCCAGGCTCATCTTGGGCGCCGGACGTGCATTATCTGTGGGGCAGTCACCATTCCCAAATTACGGATGAAGAAAGGAGGCACCAAGTGCTGGAATCGCCTGTCCATAGTGAGCTGTCCCTCGGGAGCGCCCGCCGGCGACCCTTCAGTGATCTCATTCACACCTTCCCTACCAAGAGCAGGGCTAGGGCTGGGACTGGCGCACGCCTGTGAGCCCAGCACCCTGGGAGGCCAAGGCGGGTGGACTGCTTGAGACCAGAAGTTCAACACCAGTCTGGGCAACATAGCGAGATCCTATCCCTACAAAAATTTAAAAATTAGCTGTGCAGCTGGGCATGGTGGCACATGCCTGTGATCCCAGCTACTCAGGAGGCTGAGGTGGGAGGATCGCCTGAGCCCAGGAGGTGGAGGCTGCCATGAGCTGAGATTGTGCCATGGCACTTCAGCCTGGGTTACAGAGCAAGACTCTGTCTCAAAAGAAAAAAGTCCTCAATATGCGATGCCCCCTTATGTTGTCCCCTCAAGCCATGTCCCTCCCACAAGGCCAGGAGGCTGCGGGGCCACAAGTATGTGGCCTCCCCAGGCTGTGCTCCCCTGGACCAACTCCAGGCAGGAGGATCCCAGAATTCCCAGCAAAACGCTCCCTGACCCCCTGGCTACGCAGCCTGTGCCTGGGCTGTCGCTGCATGCCAGGCAGAGTGGGGGTGGTCGGAGGCGGGTGGGTGTGGATGGGTCTCCTGGGACACAGCGCCTTCCGGAGAGCCTGCAGTGCTGCTTCTGAACCGCTCCTGCCACTGGCAGGTGTCTTCCTCGCAGTAGGACCTGGGAGAGCCATTCTATAGGTCGGGGATCTGGGTGGTCCTCTCTCCCTGTCACGGTTTCACAGGGCAGAGGACAGAGCAGATGCCGGTGCTGCCCCTCCCAGGCCCTGTCTGAAGAGTGTCTGAAGGGGCAACTGTGGCCTGAGCCTGGAGGGCAGGGCCCAGTGCCCGAGGCAGGGGTGGCCCTCGGGGCTTCCTTCCTCATTCCTGCCTCTGTGTGGGTCGCAGTGGGCTTCACTGTGGCGTCCTCACCACCTGGGGAGCCCATCGCGGAGGGGTGCCTGAGCGAGGGAGTGAGCACAGACTCCACACGGGGCTGCTCCCAGCGCTGGCGACCTCAGACGCTCCCACCAGCAGCACGAGCCGGATGACAGGGCCAGGGCCTGTGGTCAGTGAGCAGTGGCTGATGACAAAGCCATGCCATGACCCTTGCTGACTGCCGGAGCAGCTGCAGGTCAGTGAGGAGCCAGGCAGGCCTGTGACCTCCGCCTGCCCAGCTGCTGCCCTCCGCCCACAGCCCCTGATGGTCTCAGCATCAAGGGCCCGCTGGGCCTCCCTTCCTGGGTGCCTGGTCCCATCTGGACATCACCCTGGGCAAGGTCCCCGTAGCTGCCCCTCCCATCAGGTGAGCCCCGCCCCTCGGGTTTGACTGTGAGTGGTTTGTCTTTGCATAGGGCTTCTCCACCTGATGGTGACTGTCCTGGGTCCTGCAGGCCTGGTGTCCATTTTTAAATTTCGCCACAGATGTTGCTCCCAAGCACCCTCTGGCCTCCCCGTGTGCGATGGTGCAGTCCTAGCTCACTGCAGCCTCCACCTCCCAGGCTCAAACGATCCTCCCACCTCAGCCTCCTGAGCAACTGAGACTGCAGGTGCCACCTCACCTGACTATGCATGGTGACCTTCCTGCCACTGTGACATCAGCCAGCCTGGGCAGTGCCTCACCTGAACCAGGTATTCTGGCTGCCTCGGCCCAGCCCTGCTGTCCCTACTGGTGGGTGAGATGGCGCCCAGTCTGCAGGCTGGGATCTGGCATGGGAATGAAGCTGTTATTTGTGTCAACAAAAGATGAGAAAGTGGACTCTGGCCTTCAGAGCTGTGAGAGAACCATTTTGTTGTTGCTGATGTTGTTTGAGACGGAATTTGCTCTTGTTGCCCAGGCTGGAGTGCAATGGCTCAATCTCAGCTCACTGCAACCTCTGCCTCCCGGGTTCAAGTGATTCTTCCACCTCAGCCTCCCAAGTAGCTGGGATTACAATTGCACACCACCACGCCCAGCTAATTTTTGTATTTTTCGTAGAGACAGGGTTTCTACATGTTGGCCAGGGTGGTCTCCGTCTCTTGACCTTGTGATCTGCTCACCTCCGCCTCTCAAAGTGCTGGGATCACAGGCGTGAGCCACCACGCCCGGCTGTTTTTTTTAAATACCAAAAAAAGAGACAAGGTTTTTTCCATGTTGTATTTTTCTGATGACTCTCTCAAGAAAGACGGTGATTGTGGCTGGGTGTGTGGTGGTGCACGCCTGTAGTCCCGGCGATTCAGGAGGCTGAGGTGGGAGGATTGCTTGAGCCCAGGAGTTTGAGGCTGCAGTGGGCTATGATGGTGCCACTGTACTCCAGCCCAGGCAACAGAGCAACAGAGCAAGGCCCTGTCTCTAACAAAATAAATATATATTTTTTTTTAAAAAAAAGGAAGAACAACTGCACAGCTGCCTTACACAATGAAAATGCAGCTCAGACTCACCGCCCTGCACAGCTACACTGGACGCCTCTGTGCTGTACTGGGTGCTGGGCTCCCTGTCCAGGTGGGGCACCGGCCGGCTCGGTGCACTGAGTGCAGGGAGGAAGATGGACCCCAATGGCCCCGCAAGGTCGGTGTCATTGACCCCATTTTACAGATGGAGAAACCAGGTTATCACTGTGACCCGGCCTAGTCAGGGCCTGTTGGGGCAGAGCCAGATCTGACTTGGCCCCAAGGGTACAGGGAGCTGGCTGTCTCTGTCAGACAAGCAGGCCAGCTGCTGCGCTCCCACCTCAGTGAGGTGCTGGGGGCGTGGACCCCACCTGGTGCAGACACCTCACCAGCTTCTCCCCGAGGATGCAGCTGGGGACTCTGGCACCCCTTGGCTCTGCCGTGGCTGTGTCACACCTGTCCTGCCACCTGGTATTCTTGATGTGGATATTTGGGGTCCCCATGGAGGACACCTGGGCTGCCCTCTGGGAACCGGAACAGCTGGCCACCCTGCCCCACAGCTCCCGAGGACCTTCCGGCTCAGCACAGACCCAACCCCAGACAAGAGCTTCTGCCCCCTTGGAGGCGAGGGCTGCCCTATGCCCTACTGGGTGCTGCCATGGTGCTGGGTGACCCCTGGCATGCTGCCCACTGGCGTTCTGAGGCAGAAGCTTGGAGGGCCTATGTGTGCCACTGCATCCGGGCAACACTTGCAGAAATGCCCAGAAAATAAAGTCATCAGTACTGATGCGAACAGGGCAGCCACCAGGTACCTCTGCCAGCAGCCCTGCTGCCTGCCCACAGCTGAGGGAGCGAGCCAGGCGGGCTGCTGATGAAGAGGCCCCGCTGCCTGCCACATGCTCTCTGGGCTCCCGGCAGCCTGGAGGCATCGCTGTGCCCTTGGCATGCAGCCACCTTCCACGTGGGAAAGCCCAGGGCCAGGGGTCACTGAGGGAGTGGCTTCAGAAATGAGAAGTTGGGAGTTTGTCTTCCAGAGGGGACACGGGCACTGTGGCTGGGGGGGTCAGTGGACAGGAGCCACATTGCTGGCCCCAGGACCCCCAGCCTGCCAGCCTCCGCGCCACACAGTGGGCTCAGCAGGATTCCTCCATCAGCCTCTTGGGGGAGCATAGTGACCCCGGAAGGTGCACAGGCCCAGAGAAGGTGTGGTCTGCCAGTGCCACAGGCGACTGCAGCTCCTCTGTGTCCCTGGTGTGGATCAGCCTGGCGACGTCCGTCCTCATGGACCACTGTTTCCACCCCTTGTGGATTCTGGACACTTCTTGGCGGGAATGTTCTGTGGCCAGCACGTAAATGATGGGGTCAGCCACGCTGTTGACGGTGGACAGGCACAGAAACACCACGGACGCTGTGTACAGCCTCTCCTCCAAGGCGCACATGGAGTTCCTGTCTCCTCTGTAGTAGGAAAAGGCGGCAGCTTTGACGAGGAGAACCAGGTGGTACGGGGCGAAGCAGACCAGGAAGATGACCACCACCGCGATGGCCGAGTGCTTGACCTTGGCCTTCTGGGCGGCGCTCAGACCCACGCTCAGCTTGATGCTCCTGAAGATCCGGTGATTGGTGAAGGCGATGATGGTCAGCGGGATGGCGAAGCCAGCGGCGAACCTGGCGTAGTAGTACCCGGCGATCCTGCTATCTATCTGCAGCATGTCGAAGCAGGTTTCCTTGTCTTCTGCCTCAAACACCGGGTAGTGAACGACCCCCACAAGGATAAAGATGCACGCGGAGATGAGGATGGCGGTCCTCTGGCGGCGGTGGCCCCGACTCTCCAGCGCATACACCACGGCCACGAAGCGGTCGCAGGAGATGCAGCACAGGAAGAGGATGCTGACGTAGATGTTACAGAAGAAGACGTAGGCGGTCGCCTTGCAGGCCAGCAGGCCCAGGGTCCAGCGGTGCTCGTTGTGGATGTAGATGACCCAGAGCGGCAGCGTGCCGGCGTACAGCAGCTCGCAGAGCGCCAGGCAGAGCAGGTAGACGGCCAGCACGTTGCCCTGCAGCACCTGCAGCAGCGCGAGCCACGCGGTCAGGCAGTTGGCCGGCAGCCCCAGCACGCACACGGCGCTGTACACCACGATGAGGACCACCCTGCTCTCCTCAAACGACACGTTGCTGCAGGTCTTGGTGGCGAGGCCCACGGAAGTCCACAGGGTGGTCACTGGGGTGGCGTTTCCTGTGGGACAGAGACAAGAGTGAGGACGGGAGTCCCTGGAAACCACGAGAGAGACTTTACTGTGGGAGGAAAGGTCAGAAGCTTCATGGCCCCTCAGACCAGACACGCGCAGGTGTTTAAAACGTTTGCAGGACGGGCGCGGTGGCTCACGCCTGTAATCCCAGCACTTTGGGAGGACAAGGCAAGCGGATCAAAACCACCCTGGCCAACATGGTGAAACCCCATCCCTACTAAAAACACCAAAAATTAGCTGGGTGTGATATTGAACCTGTGGTCCCAGCTACTCAGGTGGCAGAGGCAAGAGAATCGCTCGAACCCAGGAGGCAGAGGTTGCAGTGAGCTGAGATGGCGCCACTGCACTCCAGCCTGTGTGACAGAGTGAGACTCTGTTGCCTGTGTGTTTGAAAAGAATGTTTATCCTGTGATTGCTGTGAGGGCCCTTCTAAGCAGTCTGTTAGGCACTGCTGCTACCCCGCTTCAGTGCTGTTCCCGATTTGCCACCCCTCCCCGCCTGGCCCCAAAGGTGGGCACTTCCCTCCCCTAATCTCTAGTCTCCCTACGTCTTTCTTTGCCTGTGTGAACTGTCAATTACTAAAAAAGATCATTAAAAGCTGTGGGGATGGCGGATTTGTCCGCTCCTCCTTGTATTCTCCCAGTGCTTGCTTTATGGATTCGAAGCTGTTGTTAACGAGGCATAGGAGTCATACGCGGCTCTGTCCTCCTGGTGGACTGATCCTCTTCTCACTATGTCAGGTGATACTCCTCCTCGCGGTGGTAGGCAGAATAATGACCCCACCCAGAAGATGTCTGAATCCCAATCCTTGGGACATGTAGAGATGATGGGTTACGTGGTAAAGGGGAGCTGAGGTGGCAAGTTGAATGAAGATTGCCAACTAGCTCACAGTCAAATAAAGAGATTATTCTGGATCATCTGGTGGTCCCGATGTAATCACAAAGGCCCGTAAGTGTGCGAGAGGGCAACAGGAAAGGAGACCAAAGTGATCTCAGCAGCTGCCCCAGTCACAGCTCTCCGGGCTCAGAAACTCATCCCCTCCAGCCGGGGGCTGCTGGCGCTCATGCAGGGTGTGCAGCGGCGTGACTCCCAGAACTTTGCCAGCGCCTCAGGCTCTGGTGTCCCGGCTCCACAAGCTGGCTGTGTTCATGCTTCTGTGCCTTCTCTGGTTACAGACCACGGAGCCCTCACCTCCAGGTCAGCAGGCAGCGGTGGACACACCTGGCCTTGACCCCCGGGGGATGCTCGGTGCGTCTCCACAGTTCCCTGGCTACAGCAGCTCCAGGGGAAAACTTCAGCTGTGCCCTGGCGTGGGGTGAGGGTCCCAGCACCGTCCAGCCCCCTGGCCTCAGGAGCCTTCCACAGGAGGATGTCGTAGGTTCTTTGACCTCCCTCCTGGACTTGAGGGCCTGTTGGCCTCCAGCACAATGGGGCAAGTCACCCGGAACACGGTCGGCCCTGAGCCCCCATTGTGCCACTCACTTGTTTTTTTTTTTGAGATGGAGTCTCTCGCTGTTGATGCCCAGGCTGGCGTGCCGTGGTGCAATCTCAGCTCACGGCAACCTTTGCCTCCTGGGTTCAAGGGATTCTCCTGCCTCAGCCTGGTCACCTGTTTTGTCCATTTAAGAAAGTCGGCCAGGCACGGTGGCTCATGCCTGTAATCCCAGCACTTTGGGAGGCCGAGGCGGACGGATTGCCTGAGGTCAGGAGTTCAAGACCAGCCTGACCAACATGGAGAAACCCATCTCTACTGAAAATACAAAAATTAGCCAGGCGTGGTGGCGTGCGCCTGTAATCCCAGCTACTCTCGAGACTGAGGCAGGAGAATCGCTTGAACCTGGGAGGCGGAAGCTGTAGGGAGCCAAGATCGTGCCACTGCACTCCAGCCTGGGTGACAAAGCGAGACTCAACCTCAAGGAAAACAAATTGAAAAATTGTGGCAAAATACATATAGCAAGGAATGTACCGTGGTAAGCATTTCTGATTGGCACATTCACCTTCTGCAACCATCATCGACTTCCTGAGGCATCTTCCCGAATGAAGGAGCTTTCTCACCTGCCCCCAGGAAGCACTAACTCCACATTTGCTCCCCGCCACCCAGCCTCCACTCCACTCTGTGTCTGTGTGCTGAGCTCCCCGCCACCTCCCCACGTGCGTGGGCATCTGTGCATGTCCTCGGTGTGCCCCTCCGTGTCTCACTGGCTCCATTGCCACAGTGTCTTCAAGCTCCCTCCCGTCTCAGCGTGTGCCAGGATGGCCCTTCCTTTCGAAGGCAGGCCGGCATTCCATTGCATTCAGTGTTCCTTCGGGGGTCTCACCAAAAGTATAACAATAGCTATATTCCATGGTGGCCTCCACTGTGAACATCCTCCAAACCTGGCATGTGCCATGTTCTGCTTGTCATTCCCCTGCCCACGGACGCTGGGCTGCCTCTGCACCTTAGCTGAGCTGCTGGGAACTACACAGTTAGGAACATGACGGGGTCTGTTCACGTCACTGCTTTCCGTTCTCCCGGGTCAGACCCAGAGCTGGAATTGCTGAGTCTCACAGCAGTTCCGTCTCATCTGGGGCGCCCCTCGCTGTCCCCCACGGTGGCTGCGCTGCCCCATCTTCCGCCCCAGTGTGCAGGGCTCCCGTCTCCCCACAGCCTCCATGCCCTGTCTGGTTTCTCTGGGTGTGAGTGGCCTGCCCCTGGCTCACCTTTCTCCCTGGGAAGGCGAGAGGGTGGGTGTGACTGAGCTGCCTCACGTCCAGTGTGAACACTTCACTCAAGACGGGGCTGTGGCGGGGGGCAGTGGAGACAGTTCTCGGGTGAGGGTGGGAGGCCCAGTGCCTGTGTCTGCACACACTGTTCTTCACCCGGACCACCCTTTTCCCATCAAACCAGTGCGCCAGCCTTGCTGTGTGAGTCCTGAGCTCAGAGGCAGTTTCCGCCCCCCACACGCCTTGTCTCCATCAGGACAGTTGCACGCCCCGGGAGGTAGAGCGTTCCAGAATCCAAAACACAAGGAGAGACCCCGGCAAGACCAGGGTGGCCAGAGGGGCCCCTCCCAGCCTTAGCCCACACAGAGCCGCTGTGGTGCCTCCCCAACCCCACACGCTGTCACCCGTGTGGTCTCAGTCAGGGCCTCAGTGCTCCTCAGTCCCACACCCCCTGCTCCAGGCCTCACGAAGCCTTGGGACCTTCACCTCTGGACACCAGGTCCTTGCTGTCTGTGGCTCTTTGCCCATCTGGTGAGAAAGCTGTCCTCCACTGCCCCACACCCACGAGTGACCTCCTGGGAAGAGCATCTTCTTGGTGGGTCAGAAGTAGGAGCAACAGTACCAGGGGACACATGAATGGGGAGAGGTGGCGGTCAGCTCATGGCCCGGACCGTGCAGGGCTCCTGTGGGACCTGTGGGACAGCTCTGACTCAGTTCTGCGCCACCCTCCCAGGAGCCACCAATTGTGCCCTCATTTCTGTTCCTGGCTTCCTAGAACTTCGAGAAAGAATTGTGAGATAAGTCCATTTCTCCATGGAGCGCCTCTAGATTTATTATTGCTGCGCTAGTTTTTATCTTGATAATCTGTTTTTATGTGTTAATTTTTGAATTATGAGACAACCTGCTTCCTAGAAAGCTTCTTACAGGCTCCCTCTTACATGTTCAAAGTCGGAGAAGGCGCTCTCACCTGACATACTGTGCTGGTTCCGATCTCAGTGTGGCTCTAAAATAAGCTTTCTAAGTACATGTCATGCGTCTTGTTGGTCCTATCAGGACGTTCGCTCTGAGAGTTTAAAATGACCTGGAGAAAGAGTGGGTTGAAATCGCTTTAGGGAAATCAGATTAAACCACAAATTAATTCATTGACAAAACAGCTAGTATTTCCTCATTTACTAAGTGCCTCGTTGATTTGCAGGTGTTTTCTAAAGTCAAGGATCTGCCATTGCCTCCCACAGGATAAACAGAGGCAAGGCTCCAAGCCGGCAGGCGTCAGAACGTCACGTCACACGCCATGACTTTATGCGATTCTATTTGTTGTTGAGACGGACTCTTGCTGTGTTGCCCAGGCTGGAGTGCAGTGGCGCAATCTCAGCTCACTGCAACCTCTGCCTCCCGGATTCAAATGATTCTCCTGCCCCAGCCTGCCCAGTAGCTGGGACTACAGGCACCTGCCACCATGCCCAGCTAATTTTCGTATTTTTTTAAAGACGGAGTTGCGCTCTGTTGCTCAGGCTGGAGTACAATGGCTGGATCTCGGCTCAGTGCAAAATCTGCCTCCTGGCTTCAAACGATTCTCCTGCCTCAGCCCCCCAAGTAGCTGAGATCACAGGCACACACCACCACACCCAGCTAGTTTTTGTATTTTTACTAGAGATGGGGTTTTACCACATTGGCCAGGCTGGTCTCGAACTTTTGGCCTCAGGTGATCCACCTTCCCAAAGTGCTGAGATTATAGGCGTGAGCCACTGTGCCTGGACAATTTTTGTATTTTTAATAGAGACAGGGTTTCACCATGTTGGCCAGGCTGGTCTTGAACTCCTGATCTCAAATGATCTATCCACCTCGGCCTCCCAGAGTGCTGGGATTATAGGCATGAGCCACTGCACCCGTCCTGTGTTCGATTCTTGTTTGTCAGCTATATCTTTTTTTTTTTTTTTTTTTTTTGAGATAAAGTCTTGCTCTGTTGCCAGGCTAAAGTGCAGTGGTGCGATCTCAGCTCACTGCAACCTCCGACTCCCTGGTTCAAGTGATTCTCCTGCCTCAGCCTCCCAAGGAGCTGGGACTACAGGCATGTGCTACCATGCCCAGCTAATTTTTGTGTTTTTAGTAGAGATGGGGTTTCATCATGTTGGCCAGGATGGTCTTGATCTCCTGACCTGGTGATCTGCCCATCTTGGCCTCTGAAAGTGCTGGGAGAGAAAAGAAAGTTGATGAGCTTTCACAGAAGACATAAAATCAGCCCTAAAGGCTGGCTATGGTAACTCACACCTGTACATCCCAGCACTCTGAGAGGCTGAGGTGGCAGGATCACTTGAGTCCAGGAGTTCAAGACCAGCCTGGGCAATATAGTGACACCCCATACCCACAAAAATATAAACAGGCATGATGGCACACACATGTAGTCCCAGCTACTCAGGAGGCTGAGGTGGGAGGATCGCTTGAGCCCAGGAGGCGGAGGTTGCAGTGAGCTGAGATTGCACTGTTGCACTCCAGCCTGGGCTACAGAGAGACTTCGTCTCAAAAAAAAAGCTCCTAAAATGTGAAAAATGCTCAACTCCACTTCTAATCAAAGAAATGCAAACACAAACATCCGAAAGGCAGTCCTTTAAAATCTTTTTGGCCTAACACGTTGGCAAAAAGAAAGAACTTTTAAATTCACAGTGTGTGAGCAAAGGTGGTGTCCTACGGGACTGATAGGGTGTGACCGGCTTGCAGCAAAGCTTCCAAGCATGTTTCCGAAAATCTTAATGCTTTAACTTTTGACCCGGCTAAACCCCTTCTAGGAATTTTTCCTGGTGAAGTAACTACCCGAGGTATAGTGTGCACCTGGCCTGGAAGCTGTGTCACCCACGGCATGAGGGGTTGGAGGAGGGAGGCACGGGGGTGGGCAGCAGACGGCTCAGGGTACCCAGGGGCCTGTCACTCTGCTTCATTCCCTAACGTGAGGTGCCTCGAAAACAGGCCCCATCCTGAGGAGCCACAGGGGGTTTGCAGGGAGGCGAGTGCCCTAAGCCCATCCTCATGTGTTTATGCCTCGCCCAGAGCCCTGCTGTTTCTGGACCCCGTGCAAGGATGGAGGCTGAGCCTGGCAGCTGCCTTACTGGCTCCAATCCTGCCTGCCTGGTGCCAGGCCCAACCCCACTCCACACTGCCCAGTGCTGCCCTCTGTCAGCCGAGACTCTCACAGGAAGCCAGTAAGTGCAGTCAGTCCCCTCCCAGGACAGGCGGTTTGGCCAGAGGGGCCCTGAGCCTCCTGATTCTGCCCCTATCCTGCCAGTGGCTGGAGTCAGTATCCACTCCTCCCTGCATCTCGGGCAGCCCCCTGAGTGGAGATGGCGGACAGCCCCCTGGGTGTAGATGGCAGGGTGTCCCCCTGGGTGGAGATGGTGGACAGCCCCCTAGGTAGAGGTGGTGTGGTGTCCCCCTGGGTGGAGGTGGTGTGGTGGCCCCCTGGGTGTGGTGGCCCCCTGGGTGGAGGTGGTGGACAGCCCCCTAGGTGGAGGTGGTGTGGTGTCCCCCTGGGTGGAGGTGGTGTGGTGGCCCCCTGGGTGGAGGTGGTGGACAGCCCCCTAGGTGGAGGTGGTGTGGTGGACCCCTGGGTGGAGGTGGTGGGATGGCGCTAAGGGTCTTCAGACCCTCCCTCGGGGGCTTGTGTGCCCGGCGCTGCCCTCCCAGCTGCTGCTTCCTCAGGATTCATGTGGCTGTGTCTTCTGGCTGCTGTGCCCAGCTCCAAGGCCCAGCAAGAGATGCAGGGTTCTCTGGTCATGCCCAAAACAGAGGGGGTCAGTAGGAAGCAGTGAGCTGGAACCAGGAGGGCCACGGAAGGCCGACCCCGGTGGGGGAGAGGCCACGTCGGCTGGGGGCACGCCAGAGCCTCCTGGGACCAGTCCAGCCCCTCTGAGCCCCAGGGCTGTGGGGGCTTCCCTCCTCAGCAGCTGAGCCCGTGCAGTGGCCCTGGAGGCCTGCACACTCCTGCTCCCTGGTGTCTACTCCAATTCTGCAGCCAGCCCTTCCCTGCCTTTCAAATTCTAAATAACACGAGGCAGGGCCTCTCCCCGCAAATGAGCAGGAGTAAGCCCGCTGAGGCCCCTGGGCCCCATCAGAACGGCTGAGCCGCCCAGGGAGGGGCTCCCAGGGAGTCTGCCTCCCTCACTTTAACTGGACCAAGGGTCCTGCAAACCCTCCCAAACCTGGGAGGACACACTTTTGCTGGTACAGGCTGGGCCACCCAGTCCTCCCCCATGCCAGCCAGCAACCCTGGGCACAGTGCTGCAAGCCCTTCCGCAAAACCAAAGGAAGTGGCAGCTGAGTTGAAAACGCACATTCCCCTCCCGGCCCAGCGAGACCAAGACCGGCAGTCTCTCGCAACGAGGCCCCTCTGGGCTCCAGGCCCATACGCTGAGAGCAGAGACTGGCCCCGGGTGGGAGCCGGAGCCACCTGCCTGTCAAGCCCATCCCATGTGGCCCACACAGCCCGGGCTGCCGATGTCCAGATCCTGGCACGGGCCTAACCTTTGGGCACCACAGACTGGAGAGGATGCCTGGAAAGAGTCAGTGGGCCCAGCAGGAGAACAAGCCGGGGAGGGGGCAGCCCTGGCACCAGCCTCCCACCTGGACACGGGTCCTGCACCAGGTCCCACTCCTCACCACCACCTGGACATCCCAGTTCCCCTGCATCAGGTCCCACTCCTCACCACGCACGCCAGCCAGGCTTGGGCGCCAGGGGAGCTCTGCACCAGCCTTTGCTCCTCAGACCACCTCCAGGCTTTGCCACCTCCTCAAGGGCCTTCCTGGACCAGGATTCGGGGTCCCACCAGCACCTGCCCACCACCCTTGCACCGCACCTGCCGCTCCTGCTGCCTCTGGGAGCCTCTGCCTCTTTTCAAGGTGAGTGAGCCCAGGATGGGGGCTCAGGGTCCTCTTGCCAGCCAACCCAGAGGCCCCACCTGCCAGCTGCCATGTCCTGGCCTATCCCGGTCAGTGGCCAGGGCTGTTTCCTCCACAGAAAGGGGCACAGGGCACAGCAGGTCGCCTGCACTTCAGGCACTGCTCTTCCTCAGGGAGGGTGCAGTGGGGCCTGGGGCCTCTCTCGGCTTCCCCGGGGCTGGGTCTTCAGGTGGAAGGACAAGGCCGGGCAGAGGCTTCCTGCGTTGTCTGACATCAGGAAGCAGGTGCACCCTCCTGGCGTGGGAGGAGCCCTCCAGCTGTGCATGGGGACGACTTCTGTCCCAACTGTCGGGCCCATTGGTGGGGCTCCTGTCAGCTGCAGAGGGCGTGGTTGGGAGGAATGAGCCCTGTGGGAATGGCCCCCCGTGCAGCCTCCCTCTCCTCAATCAGCAGCAAGGTGCCCCAGCCCAGCATGCCCACAGCACCAGCAATGCCAGCCTGGCCTGGTGGACTCGGGGGCTCTGTCTTTGGTCTGCTCTGAGGGACTATGACAGGCTGAGCCCCCCCCATCACTATCCAACTCCAACTGGATTCAGGGCAGCGTGGCCAGACACGATGGCATGGCTAGGTCCCTCGGATGACTCCAGCCACAAGACCACAGTGTGGGCGGGCCCAGGTCAGCCTGACCACCCCGTCCACCCACCCGAGCCCCATCTGCATCTCCGCCCCTGCTGGCCCTGGCCCTGCCTCCACCTCCCCTCAGCACACGACCACGGCCCCATCTCCCAGCCTCCATGCTGGGCCACTGTGTCCTGTCCTGGTCCAGCTTCATCTTTAAGCCACACCTTGGCAGCCCCCGAGGCCCCTTCTGCTGCTCTCTCTCCCGTGCCCAGCCTGCCTCGCCTCACCCTCAGCACACACTTCTGTGCTTCCTCCGTGGACCTGTGTTCATCCCTTCTTTCTTTGTTTCTTTCTCTTTTCTTTCTTTTTTGAGATGGAGTCTCGCTCTGTCGCCCAGGCTGGAGTGCTGTGCTGCGATTTCAGCTCACTGCAGCCTCTACCTCCCAGGTTCAAGCGATTCTCCTTCCTCAATCTCCTGGGTAGCTGGGACTTGACAGGCGCACCACCATGCCAGGCTAATTCTTTTTTTCTCTATTTTTAGTAGAAACAGGGTTTGCCATGTTGCCCAGGCTGGTCTCAAACTCCTGGGCTCAAGTGATGTGCCCACTTCAGCCTCCCAAAGTGCTGGGATTACAGGTGTGAGCCACCACTTTCTAACTTTTTATTACGGAACTTTTCAGACAGACAGAAAAGGACGGAGAAGGAGCCCCGGCCCCCGCCATGTGCAGGGAGCAGTTCCTCATTCCACCCGCTGGCCGCAAACAGCTCCGAAGGCTGCTGAGTTCTGTCTTGTGGACTTGCCTGTCATTTCTAAGCTCTTTCTCGGTTGCTGGGCATTCCTGGCCATTTCCATCTTTCACTCCCACATGCTTTGGCGCCAGGCAAACCTGTGACCTCGTTTCTGCGTCACATTTGAGACAAACCCCAGGGAGGGAGCTGTTGAGTCACCAGGTCCGACACCCGGCTCCTCCAATTTGATAGATTTTTTTGGTTTTCTTTGAGATGGAATCATGCTCTCGTCGCCCAGGCTGGAGTGCAATGGCTCGATCTCACTACCCCCTCCACCTCCTGGTTTCAAGCAATTCTTCTGCCTCAGCCTCTGGAGTAGCTGGGACTACAGGCACAAGCCACCATGCTCGGCTCATTTTTTTATTTTTAGTAGAGATGGGGTTTCACCATGTTGGCCAGGCTGGTCTTGAACTCCTGACCTCAAGTGATCCACCCGCCTTGGCCTCCCAAATGCTGGGATTACAGGCATGAGCCACTGTGCCCTGCCCCGATCTGATAGATTTTTAAAATGTATCTTTCAGAGATTGCTGGTGAGGTGAGTCTTTCAGGCATTCTGAGTTCTTATCTTATCCGATCCCCATCCTGTCTTCGTCCAAGACTCTCTGCCCTCCCACCTCTCAGGCCAATCTCCTGACACGTCATTTTGTGCCCAGCCCGACTGGCCAGTCTTCAGCGTTAGTCTCAGCCCCTGCCGTGGTATAACTCCACGTCCTGCACTTGACAGAATGCACTCCCCCCCCAACCCACACACAGACACTGTGCCGGGTGCGCATGACGCCGCCCTGGAGGCCTGTGACCTGCCCAGCCCCAGGATCTTGCCACGCGTCTAGGCTGACTGCCCCTCACCCCGGCACAGCCCCCGACACCCTGCTTCTCCCTCCATGTAACCCCCAAAGCAGCACAGTCCCCAGAGAGAAGCCCGGCCCCTCAATGCCCCCACCAGTCACAGAAGCAAGTGGCCAAGGAGAGGTTCCAGGGACAAAGTCCTGCCCATGACTCACCACCGTCTGGACCAGTAACCAAGGCAAGCCTTTTCCAGAAGCAAGTCTTGGGGAAGGTGGCGGCCCCAAAGATTTAATGGAAGCCGTTGTCCCGGTCCCCCAAATCCTCCGGCCCCACCACACCTGTGGTCACTGGGGGTCCTCAGCTCTCTCTTGGGAAGGACCCCAGATTGCAAACCCTCAACAAAGCCTCCGTCTTTACCAACCAATCACCTTTGCCTTCAGGTCCCCTGCCGCCCATCCCCTGCTCCCAGCCCCCAGCCCCATCCCAGGGCCTGGCCCCACAGGCTCCCTCCCCAGCGCCAGAACCCAGTGACTTACCCAAGGTCCCGCCTGCGCGGCTGGCCTCGCACCCTCCCTGCAGTCCTCACTGAGGCTTCAGGAAGTAGCAGGGGTCCAGCTATGTTCCCTCTAGAGCTCCCCTAACCACAAACAGGGCTGAGCTTGGGGTTGGCCAACCAGGGCTGGGGTATCTCACTGGTGATTACAGCGTGGCCTCGTCACCTTCCTGGGGGCAGGAGTGGCAGGAAACCCCAGACCCACCTCTCTTGGCAAAAACCGTGCTTATAACGGGCTCCACTCACTCAGGAGCTCCCAGGCAGGGGCCGGGACCTTTGTGTCCCCAGACAGGCACGGCAGGACACACAGCACGCGGGGTCCTGGAAAGACAAATCCAGCTCCTCTGCAGCTCAGCCTGGTGCGGCCGGCTCTCGGGGCAGGCAGGCACAGAGCAGGTGGCTTCCCAGAGGCTATGTCCTCCCACCTGTCTGGGTGTCAGGAGTGGAGTGACGGAGTGCACTCACTGCAGCCCAGGACCAGGATGGTACCTGCATGTCCCGGAAGGCCAGGCACAGACCCTGCACACCAGCGACCTCCCCTCCCCACCTCCCTCTCCCTGGGGCAGGGCCTTGCAGGAAAAGTAGTTGACACACGCTCCACATTCCTGCCCAGCCCTACCCCAAGCCCTCCTTCCTCCAGAACCGAGGCTGGCCTGCCCAGGGCCCTGCGGGTGGGCTTCTCTGCGAGGGGCCTCTGGGAACTGGAGGGTGGCAGGTGGGGCACCTGGGACAGTCTCCCTCACTGTGGTACTCCTGGCCCTGATGGGCCTGATGTCCTTGGAAGATGACAGCTGACTGTGGACAGCATCCACAACCCCACTCACCCCCAGGCTGCTTCTGGGTTTTAGGGCAGAGACTCCCCGGATGCCCACTCCCGTCCAACCCAGGCTCTTTCTGCAGTGGGGGCAGGGCCGGGCTGGGGGAAGGAGCTGGGCCCACAAATGTCTCCAAGTGACAATGCCCAGCACTGCGGCAGGGACTCACTGAGCTAAGACCTCACGATGCTGTTTGGGTGGGCTCAGGCAGGAGAGCCGGGTGGAGGCTGAGCCCCCAGCCAAACTTTCCCCCAGCCACGTGGATCACAGCTGCTCCCGCTGCAGACCGTGTGGCTGGAGGCTGCCTCTGCATGGCGATTTCGGAGGCTTTGCGTATGTGGCAGTGGAGTCCCTCGAAAGCTGGGCTCGCCCCACCCCAGCGGAGAGGTGCAGGTCTCAGAGCAGGGACCGCCTTGGCTTTCCAGAAACGCTGGCCCAGGGGGCTGTGATCCTGCGGGGATCTGGGGCAAACACGCCTCCCACAGGCCACTGCTCCTGGGGCCACTGGCCTCCCAGGTCTTTGGGCCAGGACAGCCCCACCCTTGGAGCAGCAACAGGCAGAGCGCACATTGGCCGCGAGGGTGATGGCCAGGGACAGCTGTTGGCTCCTGTCAGTGGCCCCAGCAGCCCCCGAGACCTGCCCCTCCCTGCGCCCCACCGGGTGGTCTGTCATGCTTGCCAGGGCTCCTCTGCACCCCCAGCTGAGGGGTCCAGGAGTGACTCCCGGACCCAGCTCAGGCCCTTTTCACCCTCCATGCCTTCTGGCCTTTGCCAGGCTGTCCGAGAACAGCTGATTCAAATGAGGTCAGCTGAATCCCCTTCTTGAGTCCTTCACTGGGGTCTGGGAAAGGAAAGTTGGGCCCCTTGTGTGGGAGGAGCTGTGGGTATGAGCTGGGGGTTGGCGGTCATGTATGGGCTCCCCTGCCTCTGCCACACGGAGAATCAGGCTGGGGTGGGGGTGGGCAGGAGCCTGGGGGTACAAACACTGGGAGCCTAGTGGGTGTGGACCGGCCCCGCCGAGTCCCACAGGGCCTCCAGGACCAGTGGGGTCCGCCCCAGGCTGTGCAGCACCCAAGGTGTTTTCTCTGAGAAGCCATCACAGAGCTGGCTCTCCCTGCCCTGACCCCGGCAAAGCGGTTCATACGCAGAGAACCCCTCCCAGCAAGAGAGCAAGTTTCAGACAGGAAGTCACCAGAACATCCCAGGGCTGAGTCAGGCTCAATAACATTCACTGCGGCCCAGGCACGGCAGTGGTGAGGGCCCAGCTGCAGACACGGCGGCAGCTTCACCCCTGCTGTGTGCACCAGAAACTGCCCTGACGTCCAGGGGTTCACCAGCCATTGTCCTGGCGCGTCTGGACCTCTCCCTCCAGAAGCGAGCGTCAGTGATTGCTTGCTAACTTGTCCAGTCAGTCTGCGAAGGCCTGGGCCCAGGGAGACAAGACCAGGGAGAAGGGAGAGGAGGTCAGAGCGAGACATGTCAGGGGGCAAAGCTGGAAGGACCTGGGACCATGGGGCAAGGGAACCCGGAAGAGCCCTGAGCATGGGGCCAGCGAGGCTGCTCCACCTCCCGGGCTCCCGGGCTGACACAGGGCCTGCTCTTGCCTGGCACTAACAGCCCTGAGCAGCCAGGTCTGGAAGCCTGCCAAGGTCTGTTTGGGGCCCTAGGCAAGGGGGAAAGTGTGGAGAATGGATGGTGTGGGGAGCAGGCAGCCAGGCTCGGGGAGGGGTGGGGGCTGGGGCAGGAATCCCCAAATGCACCTCCGATAACAGGCGGGTGACAGGGAGTGAACACGGCTTGATGGGGGGTCTCAGGCACATCTAAGCCTATTGCTCAGGGTGGTGTGCCCTTGCCAAGACAGGGCACCAAGACAGATGCAGGCTGCCCAGCACAGGATCAGCAAACATCCAGCACTGAGGCGACCCTGGAGGGAGCCACCGTACACCATGCCTGCAGCGCTCTGGGCAGGTCTCCATTATGGAGGCAACTGGCCAGGCCAGACACCACTGGGCAAAGCTGAGTGGAGGGGAGGCGAGGGCAGAGCAGCAGACAGAGCTGTGGGGTCCTAGGACCCCCATCCAGGCTCACACAGAGGTGGCATTTGAGCTGCCCAAGAGTCTCAGCCATAGCGAAGCTCCTGGGCAACAGGGCAGACAGACAGGGTGGGGCCAGGTGGGCACAGAAGGTGCTAGGACCCAAAGGTCATGTTGTCACTCCCGCCCTGGGGGTCCTTCTTGTTTGACTCAGGGACCCAGGAAGGTCGGGGCCACTGTGTCCACTTTCAGCTCTGGGCAGAGCTTGGCCAGAGGAGGTGCCTGTGAAACTATTTAGACAGAAAGCATCACTTCCTTAAGTCTTTAAGTCCTTTCTGTCAGAGGGGGGCCTACCCTTTCTTTTCCTCTTTTTTTTTTTTTTTTTTTGAGACTGAGTTTTGCTCTGTTGCCAGTCTAGAGTGAAGTGGTGTGATCTTGGCTCACTGCAACCTCCACCTCCTGGGTTCAAGCGATTCTCCTGCCTCAGCCTCCTGAGCAGCTGGGACTACAGGCGCACATCCCACACCCGGCTAATTTTTGTATTTTCAGTAGAGATTGGGTTTCACCATGTTGGGCAGGCTGGTCTCAAACTCCTGACCTCAGGTGATCCACCCACCTCAGCCTCCCAAAATACTGGGATTACAGGCGTGAGCCACCGCGCCCAGCTGGCGCCCGCCTTCTTTAACCCACAGGATCGGCTGTTGAAGCGACCTGGCAGTTGTCTGTAACTGTCCCCCGCTGGATTTGCTCGGCTGAGTCTTGCCTCTCCCGCCTGTTTCCTGTAGCTGGGGCTGTGGTTTGAACCTGTGCCCCAGAAGCTCACATGTTAAAAGAGGAATCCACAATGAGAGTGTTTCCAGATGGGCTTCTAGGTCATTCTGTTAATGAGGTCAGGAGGGTGGGCCCTCATCCAATAGGACAAAAGGACTATGGCCTCACGGAAAACTCCCGGCTTCTAAAACAGATGGGAAAGGTGTCTTTCCACTATGAGCTTCCCAGTCTGAAGTATTCTAAAAGAAAGTGGGCCAAGACGCCGAGGAAGTGGGTTTGAAAGCCTTGGTGAGGCTCAGGGCAGCCTGTCTGACTGGGGACCTCTGCAGACGTCACCCCATGCCAGGAGGCCCACATGGCATCAGTCCGGCTGCTCCTTGGAGGGTGCGGGTGCTCAGCGTGGGAGGCCTGAGTGGGGTCCCCTGGCACCCTGGTCAGCCTGTCTGGAGCCTGCCCACCCACTCAAATCCCACTCCACCAGCTGCCTCCTTAGATGTGCTAAGGGGCAGTTTTCCAAGAAAGAGCTTCCCCTCATCCCCGGGGGACTGCGTTGGCGCCTAACAGAAGCACGTGGCCCCTGCAGTGGTGAGCAGGATTCAGATTTATTTATTTATCTCTCAATTATTAAGCACTCATCGATATTTATTTTATTGTAAAACCGACACAGCCTAAAAACTACCATCTTAGCCATTTCTAAGTGTACAGGCACCTTCACCTGCTGCACGGCCACCCCACCATCCGCCTTCTCAAACGTCTCATAGTGCAAAACGGAACCTGTCCTCGATACAGGCACTTCCCACTCCTCCCTGCGCCCAGCCCGGCAGCCGCCCTTTCACCGTCTGTCTCTACAAATGCAGCTACTCAGGTTTCCTCGTGAGAAGCGCGATCACACACGCTTTGTCCTGATGCCCGCCTTGTTCTACTTAGTGTGATGTCCTCGAGGCTCATTCCTGTTGCAGCACGGGTCAGAATTTCCTTCCTTTTTAAGGCTAAACGACATCCCCGCGTGTCTCTGTTTAGCCATTCCTGTGTTGATGGGTGGATGTCTCCTGGCTGTTGTGAATGATTCTGCTGTGAAACAGGGGCGTGTGGGATTCATGGAATTTTAGGTCTTCAATGTGCTTCTGTCACACCTAGTCACAATTATTGCTATTATTGTTCTGAGATGGCTTCTCTCTCCGTCACCCAGGCTGGAGTGCAATGGTGCAATCTCAGCTCACTGCAACCTTCACCTCCTGGGCTCAAGCGATTCCCCTGCCTCAGCCTCCCAAGGAGCTGGGACTACAGGCGCATGCCACCACACCTGGCTAGTTTCTGTATTTTGGGTAGATACGGGGTTTCACCATGTTGGTCAGGCTGGTCTTCAATGCCTGACCTCAGGTGATCCGCCTGCCTCAGCCTCCCAAAGTTCTGGGACCACACCTGGCCCCTAATCATTCATTATTCTTGATGATGCTCAATTGTCCCAGATTTGACAAGTGGTCCACTCTGCCTCTGTGCTGACAATTACGGGGCAAATCCTGTGCCATGTCAGTTTCCAGGCATGGAGCCCCCCTCCGTCAGGTGTGTCTGTATTCATGCTTCGTCAGAGCCCTCTGTTCGGACGGTGGTTCCTTCCCTCGGAAGAAGTGTTCCCATCCTTCTCTGACCCCCTGCTCACTCTCTTGGGGGAGGGCTCTGTCCTGGCCTCCCCCACCCATGGGTGTTGGTGATGCAAGCGGGGGGTGGGGACAGGATGGCAGGCCAAGCGGGAAGAAGAAAGGCAGAAGTGTCCTGGGGTTTCTGTGGGGGACAGCGACTCTCGTAAGAAGGCAAGAGGCCCCAGGTTCCAGCCAGGGAAGGGGTTTTCAGGGAAGTTTTGGAGAGAGAAGAGAAGATAGGGGCTTTCGAGAAGCGTCAACCCAAGAACTGGATAATTCTGAAACTCCTTGACCAGGGCATACCTCAGTGTGAGTCATGAGTTGCAGTTTCAACAGAGTCAGAATGTGTCCTAGTGAGGCCCAGGAGAAGCTGCCTGCGACCCCAGAAACTCCAGGCGACCATGCCTAATCCACCTAACCCATGAGAGTTTTGTCTTCCTCGGGGCTGACAATGGCAGCATCCACAGCCATGGGAAGCCTCCAGCCTCATGGTCCCTGATGGCAACTCGAGCTCCAGCTTTCACATCTGTGTTCCAGGAATGAGGAAGGAGCAGAGGAGAGCAACGCGGGGCCCCACCCCTGTGTGGAGACATCTCAGAATTCCCACCCAGTTCACTGGCTCCATCTTCCCTCTTTCCATGTGACCACGCCTGGAAGCAGGGGAGGCTGGGAAATGTAGTCTTTGATGTCACTGCACCAGCTGATGCTGGGGGCTCTTCTAAGCAAGAGGGGGTGCAGTGTCTGGGACGTGTGCCATGATGGCACATGCTGTCACCAGCTTCTCTTCCACCCAGCGAGATCAGGTCCCTGGCAGCTGAGTGAAGTGCATACTGGCCAAGCCCAGGGACTCAATTACCCCAAATGAGGAAAGGGTCAGGGACGTTGAACTGGGAAGAAGGAGGCCAGAGAAGCTGGGTGTATGGGAGAAATAGTTTTTCCACTAGACTGTAACTCACAATGCCTCTGGCACCTCACTTCAGGGTGAGGATAAGGGCCCGGTTGCCCGAGACTGCCCTGACTTCAGACGCCAGGCACGTGGGGCGGGTACGTTGGCTATGACAAATGTGAGGCCCGGTGACCCTCTCCTCAGGCTCCATCATGTGCTAGAACAGCTCACAGAGACTGGAACAGCTGTTTGCTTCCTCCTACTGGCTTTTCATGCTCTCCCTCAGCAGAATATTTTATATTATACATTTTTTAAAATTTTACATTTGGAGACAGGGCCTGGTGCTGTCACCCAGACTGGAGGACAGTGGTGCAGCCTTGGCTTACTGCAACCTCTTTGCCTTCTGGGCTCATGCAAGCCTCTCACCCCAGCCTCCCAAGCAGCTGGGACTACTTGGCATGAGCCATCACACTCGGCTAATTTTTGTATTTTTTGTAGAGATGATCTGGCTATGTGGCCCAGGTTGGTCTTGAACCCCTGAACTCAAGCAATCTGTCCGCCTTGGCCTCCCAAAGTGCTGAGATTACAGGTATGAGCCACTGTGCCCAGCCACTTCTGGCTTATTACTCAAGGAGACAACTCAGCCAGCAGAGATGCCCAGGGCAAGGTGTGGAGATGGCGCGTGGAGCTCCTATGCCCTCTCTGGGCACCACCCACCAGCCCAGGCACTCTCGGACCCCCATTGTTCTTTTTTTTTTTTTTTTTGAGATAGAGTCTCACTCTGACGCCAGGCTGGAGTACAGCGGCGCAATCTCGGCTCACTGCAACCTCTGTCTCCAGGGTTCAAGCAATTCTCCTGCCTCAGCCTCCTGAGTAGCTGGGACTACAGGCACACACCACCACGCCCAGATAGCTTTGGTATTTTTAGTACAGACGGGGTTTCACCATGCTGGCGAGGATGATCTCGATCTCTTGACCTCATGATCTGCCCACCCTGGCCTCCCAAGTGCTGAGATTACGGGTGTCAGCCACTATGTCCGCTGTTCCGGCTTTTCCCAGAGGCTCCATCACAGAGGCTTGGTCTCCAGCCCGATCCCTTCCCCAAAGCATGGGGGTGAGGCTGAGAATGTCAAGCTTTTCACTGTGGTTTGGTCTTGCTGGTGACCAGCCCCCGTCCTGAATCCACCAGGAGCCCAACAAGAGCTGCCTCATTGAAATAAAAGACCTGGGGGTCTTCCCCTGTGGTCCCCTCACATCCCCCACTCCCCCGCTCCAAGAAGGAGGCTGTGTCGCTGCCTCCTCTGCCCCAAGTGAACAGTTGCCAGATGAAGGAATGAGCCCAATTCCAGGCTCCTGCTCCCTGCCCGTGGGATCTGGGCGAGTTGCTGGATGCTTTGGGCCTCAGTTTCCCCTTCACAATCTGCCTTTTCGTGGGGTCCTTGGGAGCTCCCTGTTGTTGGTTACCCCAGTGAAGCGGATGGAGGCTCAGCCCAAGGGTGTTTCCAGAAAGGTCGTCTGCTGGAGAGGGGCTGGGAGCATCCCTGGAGACAGGAGCTTTGGAACCGCTGCTGGGGTGAGACCACTGGGAGCAGAAAAAGGGGCTTCCAAGAGGCAGGAGGGTGCGGACAAGCCAAATCCCTGGCAGTAAACCATGGACCCTGTCCAAGTGCAGAGCTGCTCCAGGGTTTGCCAGCATCAAGAGGGGGCTGCAGGGCACCCTACAAGGCATGGTGGCTACAGACAGGTGGAGCAAGGCGACCCTGGCCCAGCAGCCAAGGCCCTGAGCTGGCAGCCGAGGGAGGCCTGGGGCCATCGTGGGCAGGAGCCAGCCCCCAGCCCCTCTCTACCTCTGGCTTCTCAGCTCCCTGCTCTCCCCTCAGGATGGGAGACCTGGCCCCCAGTCCAGCCTTGATTTCTGAAACAGTCCTAGGACGCGACTCTGGCCCATCAGGTTCTGGAGCCCACGCTGGACCGAGTGGCTCCTTGTGTGGGGGGAGCCCCCACAAGAGCCAAGGTAAGGGTCTGAAGCCTCAGTATGTTCTCATATAAATGTAGAATTAGAAACGAATTATGGTTATATAGTTATTTCTATATATGTATATTCATATGTAGTCACACAGCTATACACATCTATATAAGCACAGAATCTTTAATCTTACTAAGTCTCCGCTTAAGAAGCATGGGACTGAAGTGGCATCGGAAAAGAGGTGACCCTAAGGCAAGCTGCTCTAAGCCTCTGGCACGCCCGCATAAGGGCCGCTGGGGGACGCTCGGCCGTTCGGCAGTGCCGGCGCTGGGAAAGCCCCGCTGGTTAGGCAGCCAGGGAAGCGGGCGTCTCCTTCCTCGAGGGAATGAGGAGAAAACTCCACCCTTCCAGTCTTTTGCGGGAGGCCTGGGGGCTGTCAGGGAGGCCCGCAGACTTCGGGGCTTAACTGTCTCTGTGTGAGGCTGTGCTTCAGGGGTCACGCTCCGTGGCCACGTTCAAGTTCCGCTTCTGCACCTGGTTCCTCTTTTTCTTAGAAGATGAGAATTCGTAACGTGACGTAAATGCGAACAACCTTGCTACTTCTTGACAAGCACGAGAAAAGTGGGGATGCTTGGGTTTTGTCCTCACCTGGGCTCCTTCAGGTCCTGGGCCCCTGTCTCCAGGACGCAGGATTTTCCTGACCCTGTCACTGACCCCCATGACCTCATCCCACCCGCCCTTCCCCGCTTTGAGCGCATGATTAAGTCAGAGCGTCCAGGCCCTCGGGCCACTGCCGGACCCCGCGCTTCGGCTGGCAGTGGAGCCTGGGCCCGAACCCTCTTCCCTCTACCTCTGTGTCTGCGCCAGCAGGGAGGGGCTCACAGACCCCTGCAGGGCTGGACCCCACAGCTCCTCTTCCGGGCTGCCCAGGCCTGGCCAGGTGAATCTGGGTCCCTGTGTCCAGCCGGGCCCCAAAGCCTGCCCCCCACCGGCACCCCCGCCTCCCCATAACCTCCCCATTTCCTCCAGTAGCCTCGGCTCCCGAGGTGACCATGCATCCACGGCCCCCCCGGGATGTGCTTGTCATTCCCTTGCCCTCTCTGCTTGGCGCTGGGTTCAGCCAAGGTCTGGGCCTGGTGCCCCCGGGAGCCCCCAGGTGCAGGGGGTTTTCCCCTGTGGTCTTGAGCTCTGGGCTGGCAGGAGTGCTCCAAGAGCCCATCTGTTACCTGGAGGGTCCAGGGGAGATCCAAGCAGGCCCCGGGGGGCTTCCTGGAGCTGGGCTTTGGCTGTCCCGTCTCTGGGGCTGTCATTCCCAGCTCTCCTCTCTAGGAACTAGTGGGGAGGAAGACCCTGCAGCTGTGGGAGACCAAGGTTTGGGGGTCTACCCTCAGTGTGGGGGTGACACTTTGGTGTCATGTGGCCCCCTGAACCCCAGAGCTGGCCCCTGAAAATTCTCCTTCATCGCAGAGTATACCCCTCCACCTGCAGCTCAGGGCTCCAGCCCCAAAGCTCACCCTCCTCAGACACCCTTCCCTGGGCCCCAAGGAAGGGCTGGGGCTGGGGCTGGGGGGGCTGTCCTTTCACAGCGTGGGGGGCTGTCCCTGTTCAGAGTGTACTTCCCCAGACACCTGACTGGAGCCTGGCTGCCCTCTGCCCCCTGTGGAGCTGGCCCTTGGGCACATCCACTTGCCCTGCATCTGCTCCTGCCCCTGGCCATCCCTGGCCTCCATCCTTTTTCCTCCCTGGCAGGGGAGCAGCAGCAGGCAGACAGACCCCTGTGACACAGTCCCTGTGACACTCGCTGAAGGCCGGGAGCCAGTTGAGGCCAACAGGTACCACATCCAGGGCCAGCTTCCAGGACTCAGGAAGGAGTGAGGCACAGCTAGCTGCCATGGCTAGGTGGGGCCAGGGAGTCTGCTGACTGTCCCACCACACCCCAGGGGCATCTGCCCAGGCATAGCTCTTCTGCTGGGTGCCAGGCCCCAGTGGGGGGCCCACAGTGTCGCCACAGGTGGGGGACCTACCCTCCTCCCGGCCCTGGGCCTCCTCCACAGCGCCGCTGCCCGGAGCTCCCCCAGAGCCTCCCTTCCACCCCACAGCCCCTGCCAAGCTCTTGGGGCCTATTCTCAGTCGATTTTAGGAACTGCTTGTTTTGCCCTAATGGTGCCTTGAGACAGGAAGGGCCCAAGACAAGGGCCACCCCCAGACTTCAGGGTGGAGGCAGGAACAGGGGTGGGGGCGGCGGGGCAGGCTGCTCCCCACAGGTCCTCCTGGGACTCAGCAGAAGGGCACCTGCTGTCCCGCCGCCATCCAGGCCAGCACGAGCTCAGCACAGAAACCTTCTTGGGAGAGCTCGGCCCAGTGGCTCCCCACAGGCACTTCCCCTGCCTGTGCCAGTGACAGGGTCCAGTGTCCCCGTTCCACTGAGGGGACAGTTAGGTCTCTGGAGACATCTTTGGACGTCACAGCAGGGAGAGGTCCCACTGGCTTCTAGTGGGTGGAGACCAAATGTCCTGCCACCACAGAGACGTTTCCCACCCCAGATGTCTGGACACGAAGCCCTGGTAGCCTTCAGGCAGCCAGGGGAGGGCGAGGGGCAGTCCTGTTTCAGAGTCAGTGCTCCTGACGTCCCCACGGGAGAGCCGGCAGCTGGGAGGGTGGCTGGGAGGCTGCCAGAGCCAGGAGCCCATGTGATAGAGGGGCTGCCCTTGCGTCCCGGCCAATGTCATCCAGCTCGGGGGAGGCCCGAAAGGTGCAGTGCCCAAGCTGGCAGCTGAGCCAGGACAGTGACCCAGACAGCCCCGGAAGACAAGCAGCCCCACGTGGAAAGCACCCTGGCTGACGTCACAGTCAGCACCCACACCAGAAACCTTTCAGTTCCCTCTGCAGGCTGTTGGGGTTCCAGCCAAGCTCAGCTGCCAGGGTTCTGGTTAACAACCCAGGGTCAGGGACCTCAGGCGCCTGGGCTGGGGTCCCCTCACCTGTCACTAATGGAGGAGGACCAGTGGAGTGGGGCTGACCCCACAGAACTGGGGGTTTCTGGCAGACAGACCTGCAGGCCTCCCACCCGCGGCAGCTCCTGAGAGGGGGGAGCTCTCTGACTCCAAGGACCTCAGTCCTGGGAGGGGCTCCTCCCATCAGCAGGCCCTGGAGAAAGGCCACTGTCAGTACCCTGGGCGTGCAGGCCAGGACGAAATCCTAGAGCAGGACGGGAAGCTTTGCAGAAGGCCTGGGCTTGAGTGGAGGCCACTGAGGCAGGCCGGGGCAGCCCAGGCGAGGGGACAGCCAGTGCCAAGGCAGGGAGGGGGAGGAGGGACGCAGAGTGGGCAAGGCCAAGGGCCAGGGGAGGCTGGGCCAGGAGACGGAGAGCAGGGGAGCAGGAGGGCTTGGGGCTATCCGTGGGAGAGGTGGACTGGGGGATCTGACATCCCCAAGGCCCAGCCACCCCCAGGAGAGGTGAGGCCTGGAGGACATCCAGCCTGCGGCCCCGGCACAGGCATCGACGGGGCTCAGAGAAGACTGAGGCCAAGGGTCTGGAGGATCCCAGGGCCCAAGGCCTAAGAGGCCACGTGAGGCTGACAGGGCAGAGTTGGAGGGCCGGGGAACAGGGCGTGCATGTGAGCAGGCATGCCAGTGTGTGCATATGTGTGTGTGAGGGTGCACACGTGTGTGGGTGTGGATTTCTGCTGCCTGCTCTGACCGGCCCACTGCAGGGCAGTGGAAGACACTCCTCTTGCCTCACAGAAAATGCAAGGGGTGGGGAGCAGCCTCCACTTCCTGCCCCGTCACCCACAGACTCCACAGCCTTGGCCTGTGATCCCTGCTCAGGGGCGTGGCTTCCTTCCGGGGTGGAGGAACCCAACAGCCACCTGGACAGGGCCTTGCCCGAAGTGGCATCTTCCAGCTCTGCTCCTGCTGGCACCCGTCTGCTGCCTCACCCACCTGAGGGATCTCGTCTGAGCACACACATGCACACTCACACACAGACACAGGTGCATACACAGGCACGCACTTGCATATGTGTGTACACACACACACACACACACACACACACACAGGGACACCCATAAACGACCACACGGCTCCAGGCAAGCCTGGATCCCGGGGCCACCTTCCTGCTGTGAGACCCCTAGCAGGCTGCCTGGAGTCTCTGGGCTGGGCTACCTTGGGGCAAGACGGGGGTGTAGACCGGATCCATGGGGACAACGCCTTGTGCAAACTGCTTAGAGGTGCTGGGGGCATCTTCCCAGGTGCAGCCTTGGGCTCCAGCTCTGGCCGGGCACTGGGCTCGCCCCGACTGCAGCCAGCCAGCCCGTCAATCCCCCACCTTCGAAGCGGCAATTCCGTCAGCAAAGCGCCCTTCCTTTGGCTTTGAGGTGGACAGGCTCTGAGGTTGCTGTCTGCTGGCCTGTTACTTCACTCGAAAAACAGGTCCTTCCTGCCCCAGGTGTCTGCGCCAGAAGACTATCTTCTTTTCTTAGAATTGCTTTGTTTTGCATTAAAAAAATCATAATATCCGTATCAAGAAACTCCTCTCTGGTGTTCAGCTCTTCAGGCTTTCCCAAATGCAGTTACATTATCCACTCCCTATTCACGATGCAGGGCACTCCCATGAACCACCCCAAAATTCCCTTCTGCTGCCCTTGTGTGGTAGGTCCTGTCCCCACTCCCAACCCTGCTCCCACCGATCTATTTTCCTTCTCTCTAGCTTCGCTTTTTCTGGAATGTTCTAGTAATGTAATTAATCGATCGACCAACACGCAATTTTTTTTTAATTTTTATTGCGTTTTAGGTTTTGGGGTACATGTGCAGAACATGCAAGATAGTTGCATAGGTACACACGTGGCAGTGTGTTTTGCTGCCTTCTGCCCCTTCACCCATATTTGGCATTTCTCCCCATGCCATCCCTCCCCTGCTCCCCCCACACTGTCCCTCCCCTATTTCCCCCAATAGACCTCAGTGTGTGGTGCTCCCTTCCCTGTGTCCATGACCAACACGCAATTTAATCAATGCATTTAATTAATGCAACTAATAATCAGTTAATATGCACAGTAATGCTTATTAATACAGAGTAACCTTTTTAATCTGGTTTCTTTCACAAAGAAACATGCACTAGAGACGCCTCCATGATATTTGAATTGATGGTTTTTCCTTTTTATTGCTGAATACTGTTCCATCCCACGCACGGACTGCAGGTTTCATCTGTTCACAGGCTGAAGAACATTGGGTTTGTTTCCAGTTTTCAGTGAGTGTAAATAAAGCTACTGTGAAGATTTATGAGCGTGGGGTTTCTGGGTGAGAAATGGCCACATTCTTTTCCACAATGGCTGCATGCTCTTGCATTCTCGCCAGCAGTAAATGACAATGTCCTGTGCTCCGCATCTGCGTCAGCATGTGGCATCCGCATCTTAACTTGTTTGATTATTCTGTAGCCATTTAGCGGCTGTGCAGGGGCATGGCATGGGTTCCGATCTGCGCCCGCCTAATGAGATACTGTGCTGAGCGCCTCTTCACGTCTTATTTGCCATCTGTACACCCTCTGTGGCTCCGCTGGTTCAGACTTCAGCCTTCTTTCTTTTCGCCTTTCCTTTTCTCTCTGTTTTTCTTTTTTAAGGCAGAGTCTCACTCTGTCTCCCAGACTGGAATGCAGTGGTGCAGTCATAGCTCACCGTGACCTTCAAGCTTGGGCTTCAGCAACGCTCTTACCTCGGCCTCCCAAGAAGCCGGGACTCTAGGCACACGTCACCATGCCCAGCGAACTTTTCATTTGTATTTCTGTAGAGACAGGACCTCTCTATGTTGTCCAGGCTGCTCGTGAACTCCTGGCTTCAAGTGATCCTCCCACCTCAGCCTCTCAAAGGGCTGGCGTTACAGGTGTGAGTCGCTGCACCCAGCTTTAGCCCATTTTTAAACCGAGTTATTTGGTCTTTGACTGTTCGGTTCTGGATTCTTTATATAGTCTGAATGCAAGCCCTTTATCTGATAAACGACCTGAAAACTTCCCACCAGTCTGTGGTGCTCATTACCTCGTAAATCTGCAGTTCGGCCTCTTTTTTGCTCATATTATTTGTGTCTTTTCTTTCTCTGTCCGTTCTTCCCAGAACAGTCGATCCATTTTGTTGGTTAATTTTTTTCCAAGAGGCGATTTTTGGGCCGGGCGCGGTGGCTCACGCCTGTAATCCCAGCACTTTGGGAGGCCGAGGCGGGCGGATCACCTGAGGTCGGCAGTTCGAGCCCAGCCTGACCAACATGGTGAAACCCCCGTCTCTACTAAAAATACAAAATTAGCCGGGCGTGGTGGCGCGTGCCTGTAGACCCAGCTACTGGGGAGGCTGAGGCAGGAGAATCGCTTGAACCCAGGAGGCGGAGGTTGCGGTGAGCCGAGATCGCGCCACTGCAGCAAGAGCAAAACTCTGTCTCAAAAAAAAAGAACCAATGTTTGTTTTCAGTGATCTCTATTACATCTTTGTTTTCTGTTTCATTGATCATTTCACTGACTTCTGATCTGATTTTCAGCTTTCTGGGCTCACCCTGTTTTCATCATTTCTTTTTTTACCTCCCAACTTCCTCTTTTTACACTTTGTTTTCTAAAGCTTAAGGTATAATTTACATACTGTGATTCACTCGTCCGGTGTGCACAGTTCTGGTGGAGCCACCAGCACAGCTGAGCTGTAAAACACTCCATCTCCTGGCCGGGTGCGGGGGCTCACGCCTGTAGTCCCAGCACTTTAGGAGGCCAAGGCGGGTGGATCACCTGAAGTCAGTAGTTCGAGACCAGCCCGGCCAACATGGTGAAACACCATCTCTACTAAAAATACAAAAATTAACTGGGCATGGTGACACATACTTGTAATCCCAGCTACTCGGGAGGCTGAGGCAAGAGAATCACTTGAACCCAGGAGGTGGAGGTTGCAGTGAGCCGAGATTGTGCCACTGCACTCCAGCCTGGGCAACAGAGTGAAACTCTGTCCAAAAAAACACAAAAAACAAAAAACAATTCTGTCTCCTATAAGATTCTCTCATGCCTCTTCACGGCCAACCCTGCCCCCTAACTTTCTGAGATGGAGACAGCTTACAAACCTTAAGGTTTCTTCTTTCCACTGTATCTGCAGCAGTCTTCCTGGAAGCCCTTTTTTTGCGGCCCCCACAGGCTTGGGGGGCAATGTTTTCATAATCATCTAGTTCTGTGTTTTGGTTTTTTTCTGAGATGAAGTCTTGTTGCCCAGGTTGGAGTGCAGTGGTGTGATCTCGGCTTCTTGCAACCTCCGCCTCCTGGGTTCAAGCGATTCTCCTGTCACAGCCTCCTGAGTAGCTGGGATTACAGGTGTGCACCGCCACATCCAGCTAATTTTTTGTATTTTTACTACAAAAAATACAAAATGAGGTTTCACCTTGTTGCCCAGGCTGGTTCCAAACTCCTGACCTCAAGTGATCCTCCCACCTCGGCTTCCTAAAGTTCTGGGAATATAGGGGTGAGCCACCACACCTGGCCCAGTTCTGGGTTTTTAAGATTTCTATTGTGATCTCTTCTTTAGCTTATGTTGTTTAGCAGTGTATGCACGTGTGTGTGTTACGAGTCTTCTCTATAAAGAATTTCCCCAACATTGCAGATATTTTCAAACCCATCGCAAGGTGAAAAGAATCACACAGTGTAACCCCCTCACCACCTGAATTCCACAGTTAATAATTTACTGTACCTGCTCCTTCACACATCTCTGCATCTACCCATCCACCCCTCTATCCACCAGTCCGTGGTAATCGTTATCTTTTAAATATTCATGCCTGTAATCCCAGCACTTTGGAAGGCCACGGTGGGCAGATCACAAAAACTCCTCTGTCCACCCCTCCTCCCACCATCCATCCACCCATCCTTCCCCCATCTCATCCATCTACCCCTCTGTCCACCCCTCCATCTCTCTACCCACCCATCCCCTCCTCTATCCACTCCCCTCCACCCTGGTATGTTACAGGGACTTATCACTTTGGGTTAGGCTGGGCCACCACAGGGCCTGATGGTCCGACTTGGGTAATCACTAGGGGGAGGGAAACTGAGGCATGAGGCAGCTACCTGGGTTTGGGGAGGGCTGGGTTTAGCCTGGTTCTCTGAAATAGATACACTGAGCTGTGAAGCCTTCCTCTTGAAGGGTTGAGGTGGGCAGTGCACAGGAGCCAAGCGGCCCAGGGCGGGTCGCAGCTCAGGCCCTTCCAGGGTGTCGCTCCTTTCCCCCTTGCATTACAAGGAGCCCTCCTGCCTGGGAGCTTGTTCTTTGGAGGGTGCTGAGCCTCAAGTTGCCAGTCAAGTCAACATTCCTGCCCCACTGGCTTGGTTCCAGGGCTCTCACTTGGGTAGGGGAGCCCTGTAACCGCCTCGCACGTTCCCCTGGATTTGTTGTTATTTTGCACCCCCAACACCTGCCAATAAAGACGGTCTACACTGAAAAAAAAATGCCCTCCAGTCATCCATCCACCCACCCATCCAACCATCTCTATCTATCCTTGTACCCACCCATCCATCCTCCATCCACCTATCCCTCTACCCACCCATCCACCTATCCCTCTATCTGCCCTTCCACTCCCCTATCCACCCCTCCACCCACCCATCTATATCCATTCATTCCCGTATCCACCCACCCACTCCTCTAATTCATCCATCCATCCACCCTTCTATCCATTCCTCTCTGCACATCTCCATCCATCCATTTATCTACCCACCCATCCCTCTATCCACTCTTCCTCTCCTCTGTCCACCCCATCCATCCATCCTTCCATCCATCCACCCCCACATCCCTCTATCCACCCCTCCATCCATCCATCTCTACCCATTTGTCCATCCTCTGTCCACACGCTCACCTCTCTATCCATCCGCCTCTTCCCCCTTCCTTTTCCCTACAAGCCCCATGTCCTAGGGGGCTGACTCCAAGTGGGGGTGCTGCTTCCAGGCTCCATGCCTTAGTGAATCGGGGACCAGCAGAGAAAGGCCTGATAGCCCGACCTCAGGGCTGCCATGGATCGTTGGTGCCGCCTGCCACCACATCCATCCACCACAGGCTGAGGGCAGGAATGTCATTTTCTCCATGGGCATAGGGCTCCTCCCAGGAGCCAGGCAGGGGCCAGGCCTTTCTTTGGACTGTGCAGAGGGTGCACCCCCAGGCCTGGTGAGTGACCCTTTTCCACACAGGTTCAGAGAGGGCTCTCAGAGGAAGGCGTCAAAGCCAGCCTTGCAGGATGCTGGAGGGAGAGCTTGGGGAGGCTGCAGCCCCGGCAGCTGGAACCAGGGGGCAGTGAGGGCAGGCCATGGACATCCTTTTGTTGAAGTGGACATGCTGGGTTTGCATCCATCTGAGTTACTCTGTGATAAAAGTCGTCCAGGCTGTCCAGAGGTCTGCGACAGTGTTTTCCGTCATCAAGTGATGTGTCTCACAACACCCCACCTGCCAGCCCCAGGGCCGGGCTGGACTGGAGAGGGGGCACCCTCTGTCCACTAATCACTTTCTAAGCCGCCACAGCCTGGGTCAGTCATACACTGTGGTCTCTGGGGGTCCTGGTGCTCTGGCCTGAGGCCCGAGTTCTGTGCTGTCACACCACCCCTCCTCTGGCAAGCAAGGCCCACGGAGAGGGTCAGGAGGCAGCTGGGTGCTCCCCTGGGACACAGGCCTGCCCTCTGCCTTCACTTCCCACAGCTGACCAAGCCCACCACGCTCTGGGCCTCACCCTTCCACACCCTGGACCCCAAAGAGCCCTCATGAACACCGACAGGAAGAGCAGGAGGGGCCGGCATCGAGTCACTCTAAGAACCCTGCCCCATGGCGCTTCCCTCCAGCTACCTCGGATAGCCTGAAACCAGCGAGGGAAGTCCCAGACCCTGGGGGCGACCTCATGTTCTTCCTGTGCGATGCTGGAACTCCAGGCACTGCCACAGCTCAGGAGGGGGTCCCACCAGCCCTGCTCCTCCCTCCATGGAGCTGGCCCTGGGAGGGCAGGCAGCTGGAAGTGCCCCCTGCACTGGAGGCAGCAGCCCCTCAGACTCTGTGCCTGCAGCCCAGCCTTCCAGTGACTGATGACCCAAGCTCAGCCACTCATTGGAAACTTTCTTGATTCAGAGGAACGCCCGCCACCCTCAGCCGGAAAATCTCTTGGTCCCCTGGTCACTGACTGACGTACCCCCAACCACAGCCACACAACAGAGAGTGATGTGGGGGAGTCCTGTGCTTCCTGGGGCTGGTCACGGCTCCCTGACTCGGTTTCCCTCATGGGGAGAAAGCACCAGAGACCTGTGACCTCCCTGCTCTCCCTGGGCCTGGCTCCCAACGGGTTTATGCAGTGAGGTGCAGACCCTCAGTAACCGTGTCCTGGGCCTCCCCTGCTTAATCCCTCCCATGTCACCTCCCGTTTCCTGTTACTGCCAAGCTCCAGGGCCTGAGGCAGGAAGACAACCCATCCATCCAGCCAGGCCATGCTGGCAGGAACTGCTGGTGGGGGAGTCTGGGCATGCTCAGTGGCGCCCCCAAGAGCTAAAAGGGACTCTGGGGGATGGCCAGGCCCTGGTGGGGGAGGCACACTCCCACTGCCCAGCTCCAAACCCCATGGCCAGGCCCTGACCTGCAAGGCCCCAGCCTCATCAGCTCCTCCTCCTCTAACCAGGCTGATGGTCAGTTTCTCTTCCCCTCCAGAGAGACCCAGCTTCCCACAGTCTGTTTCTCTGGGGGACAAGGGGAGGACCTGCAGCCTGAGGATTCTCGCCAAGATTCCTGCCTCCCATTTTTTTCCCCTTTTTTTTGAGACAGAGTCTCCATCTGACTTCCAGGCTGGAGTACAATGGCCTGATCTCCGCTCACTGCTTCCTCTGCCTCCCCGGCTCAAGAGTGACTCTCCTGCGTCAGCCTCCCCAGTAGATGGGACTACAGGGACCGGCCATCATGCCCGGCTAATTTTCGTATTTTTGTAGAGACGGGGCTTCACTATGTTGGCCAGGCCGGTCTTGAACTCCTGACCTCAGGTCATCTGCCCACTTTGGCCTCCCAAAGTGCTGGGATTACAGGCGTGAGCCACTGCGCCCGGCCCAACTCCCATTTTCTTGGCAGAAACTGAGGCACAAAGAGCCTGAGAAAGTTACTTGAGGTCACACAGCACATCAGAGGCAGGGTGCAGGGTGAGGGTGAGGGTGAGAAGTCAAGGGACCAGAAACTTCTTCCACCTGCTCCCTCCGAGAGAGCAGCCTCCCTGTCCCCCTCTTGCCACCGTCTCCCCAGGATAAGGCGAGGATGTCAGGGGCCTGGGTCCCCACTTGTGACCCCACCGGGCCGCTCCTGGGAAGGGCTGTGCAGGCCAGAATGGCAGACCTCAGCCGGTCCCGGAGCTGCCCTGCCGCCTGGTGGCTGCTCAGCGCCCGCCCGCGCTCCAGGGCCTCCGCCCTCCAGCGCCCCCGCCTGCGCCCGGGAACGCGCGGAGAGCAGCAGCGCTCAAGACCGCAGCCGGGAGGTGCTGTTCGCCGCAACCTCGGCTCCAGCGCTCGGGGCCGCTTCTCTCCCGGGTGCAGGCGGCTGTGCGCCGGGACCCTCTGCACGCCGTCCCCTGACGAGGCTCCCTCGGCCACAGTCCCCTCCCCTCCATCAGACGCGCTGCAGGTCCGGAGCCTCGGTTTCCCGAGCAGGGAAATGGGCGTGCTGTGCCCACGGGGGCAGGGAGGAGCAGGAGGCCGCCCTCGGCCTGGAGGATTCGCGCGGCCTCCGCCGTCCAAGAGAACCCCTCTCCCCGCGACCCCCGGTATTCTCTTCCCCAGCCCCCCAACCCCGGCCTGGAACTGGAGCCTCGCAGCTCCCCGCCCATCGGTCCAGCGTTCCCTACCCCTTCCCCCCGGTCCCCTCCGCGCCTCTCCAACCCTCGCCAGGGCACTCCGGCCCGCCCCGTCCCCTTCAACCTCCGCCCCCCGCCGGAGGCCTCCCTGGCCCTTCCCGCCCGGCGGGGCAGCCTCGCGGCGGCGGCACCCGCGCCCACCCTCTGCCGCCGCGGGCTGCAGCGCGCCCGGGCCTGTCCGGGCCTCTGGCGGAGCAGCGGCGGGGCGGGCCTGGGGCGGGCGGGGAGGCCGCGTCTGCGCGGCCCGTAGGGGCCTCCGCCGAGGCTGCAGCGAGCCCAGGCAGGCCGGGCGCTGGCGCGGGGCGAGCCGGCGGGGGCGGAGAGCTGGCCCCGCGCTGGGGTTCCTGGGTCCCGGCACGCACGCGCGCTCCCCAGGCGCATCGCCCTCGGCCTCACCTCTGCCTCTTCTGTGCAAAGTCAGCCCGAGGCGGGTGAGGCTATTGTTCCCACGTTTCAGATGCGTCCCCAGACACAAGTGAAATTAGTCTCCAGGCTCCAGGTGCCACCCGTCCTCACGCAGAGGTTTGCACAGAAACAAGCGCCATTCCTGACCTTGGGGACGTCGCGAGCCCGACTGCAGGCATGCAGGGAGGTGCTGAGAATTCGGGTGCACGTGCCAGCACCCGGTGCCCCAGGGCTCCCCTCCCCATGGAGCCTTCCCTCAGCCCCCTCCCCGGAGAAATGGCGGGCCCCCTGGAAGGAGGTCGAGAGGGGACCGGCTCCCGCCCGGGCCTCTCTTCCGGGAATGGAGAGGTGGGCGGAGGAGAGGGGTTCCTGGGCCACCAACCCCGTCCCAGGCCCTGGGTGCCGCCCCCCACCCCTCGGGAGTCGAGCTCTCTTCGCCAAACCACCCGCTGGCCGGGGCGGAGGGCTGGGGGCGGGGGCGAAGCCGAGCGCGCTGACACAGGCGTCTGGAATTCCTGGAGAGCCGGCCGCGGCCCGTGACCCCTTCCGCTCTGGGCCAGCCTCAACCAGCGGGGCCGAGGGGAGGACAGGCTCCCCCCAGGGAGGTGGGGCACGCACTCACCTCGTTCCTCCTGCTGGAGCCGGCCCTGTCCTTGTGCCTGCATCTCAGCAGAGGTACCCTCTGTGCTCGGGACCCAGGCAGATGTGACCTCCCCTCACCCTACAACCACCAGACACAGCCCAGGGCAGACCCTGCCCAGCTCCTTCCCCAGGGCCTTGAGCACATTACCAAATGCTCTGTGCCTCAGTTTCCCCATCTCCGCAAAGGGCGCTAATGGCCATCTCAGAATGGTTCGTTGAGATTCAAAGAATCTGGAACAGTGCCTTGTAAACGTTGTTATAATTGCATGGAAGGTGAGCTGAAAGCCAGAGACTCCCACACCATAGAGCCACCCGCTCCCCGATCCGCTCCCCACCCCCGCCCACCGCTCCTCACACAGTGTCCTCCATCATCACGCCCTGGGTTTCGGAGGTGCAGAGGGTGCCCAGCGAGGAGCTTGGGGAGCCTCACACACTCACACTGGCGTGAAGGAGCGTGTGTGTCACGTCTGGCAGTGTGCTGTGTGCCCCTCCACGTGCAAAGGTATGTGCCTGTGCGTGAGTGCTGGTGTGAACACGTGTGTGCCCTGTGCCCATGCAGGGTGCAGCGTGTCTGTGTGCTGGCATCGATGTGTGCTGGCACATACTCTGGCCAATCCACTCCTCGGGTGTGGTGTTGTGTAAACAGTGGAGGTCTCAGATGCCAGCCCTGGGGGGACAATGGGCCCCTTCCCCCAGGTTTGGCTGGCCCAGCTTGTCCCCTCCCTGATCAGCCCTTGCCAAGGAGTGCTTTGCCATCTGGGGGCTAGAGGGAGTGTGGCAGGCTCAGCGCCCTGCAAGGGCAGGCCTTTGCCCTAAGAGCAGATGGTCCCCAGCTTCAGGCCAAGAAGTCCCCAGCTCAGGTGACAGCAGAGCCTGAGAAGGGGGGCCAGCCACATCAGCCATCCCCAGGGAGCCCCCAACCCCCAACGGCGCTGGGCACTCAGGATGGGGCACTCTGCAGGAGCCCTAAGAACTGATAGTCCAGGGAGGTGGGGTCCTGTGTGCAGACACACTGCGGGGGCGGGGGACTCTTGCTGCAGAACCAGGAATCCCAGGGTGCATGGAGCTCCCTGCCCAGGTTGCTGGCGAGCCCCTGGGGTGAGTAGGCCTGGCTGCCCCTCCCTGATCAGGCTTAAGCCTGCTTCTCAGACGCCCCAACCCACTGCCCTCACAGCAGGGTAGCAGACGGAGCAGGGGGCCCCAAACTGACGAACTAAGACCTGTCCTTTCTGTGCCCAGAGACCAGGCAGATGGCTTCCCACCGGACCCAGAGCCCAAAGGGGTCCCATGGGCTGACCCACCCCGCCACATCCCCGTATGCCTCCACCCTGCTAGGCTTCCGAAGGCTGGGGATGCCCCTCTCCTGGTTGAGGGGCTGGGGTGGGTGAGCCAGGGCTCCCACCGACCCCTAGCCTTGTCCCTTCTGCCCCAGGTTCCTCAGCACCTGCCCGTCACAGCCTGACAAGGAGCCGATGCTGTGGGAGGCAAGCTGGTGGCTGGGATGGAGGCTCCTCATTCATTCACATCTCCAGCAAACAATCCCCATGGCTGCCCCGTGCCAGACCTGGCCTGATGCCTGGATGTGTGCAACTGGAATGATCAGGGTCAAGTAGTGTGGGCCTCGGAGGGTCACAGAGAGGGTCGAGAGGGCAGGGTGGCCTCTATAAGCACCCAGGGTGCAGGTCTGAAGAGGGGTGGGCTCAGCTGGCCACAGCTGTCACCAACACACGGACATCTTAGGACTGCCCTCCGCTTCCCCCAGCCTGGCTGCCCACAGTCCCCACCCCAGCAGTGGGCAGTGTGTGGTCACCTGCCCTAGGCCTGCTTCCCCTGCCGCCATCCTCCAGGGGACGGTGTCCCTGGGCCCTGATGGCCTTCAACTGCCTCAGGATCCCTCCCAAGGTCCTGAAGTGCAGCCTCCCCTGCAACCTTCTGGTAGGACCAGTGTCCTCCCCAGGCCCTTCATGCATGGACCAGTCCCCAGGGACATTGCTTCAAGCCAGCAGCCTGTGGTCCTCCCAGCACCTGCTCCCAGGCTTGTCCTCTCCCCGACCTTCCCCTTCGGATCCTATCACCCAAGGGCAGAGAAAGGCACTGTTGCACCACCAGGGGGCGCCCTGCCTCAGGTGTGGGCATAGGATGCAGCAGTGCTGCTTATCTGGGAGGCCAGGGGCTGGGGACAGAAGAGGCTAACCCACTCCTGGCTGGCACCTTCTGGGCTTCAGGACAGCTCGATCAGGTGGTCACTGTGAGTCCACTCCCCAGATCAGGAAACAGGCCAGAGAGGGGGATGCCACCAGCCCTGGCTCTTGGGAGTGTGAGGTCTGGGTCTCCAAGATCTCGCCAAGCCCACCAACATGCTGGGTGGCTTTGGGGAAGTCATCTGACCTCTCTGAGCCTCCATTTCCCCACCTGTAGAGTGGGGGTGGGAAGGCATCATTGCTGGGGCTGAGCAGGAGGCTACAAAACAGAGCTTAGGTCCCTGTCTCCAGCAGGCACCTGGCTGGTCTCCAGCCCACGGGAGCAGGAACCACGCCCCCCAGCACAGGCACCTAAAGGCTGCTGTCTCCACCAGCAGGTGACCCTGCGCCCGTGGTGGGGTCCACAGGGCTAACTCAGCCCTGCTCCAGCCCGCTGGGGACAAACCCTTCTGGGGAGGGTTTGGGCTGTGGCCGGGACAGGGAAGCTGCTTTTCTGCTTTCTGCTCTGTGTGTGTGTGGGGGGGGGGGGCCTGGGCCCAGTGTGACCCCAGCAGGGATGCCCCAGCTGTCAGGCTCTCCCTCCTGTGGCCCCTGCTGTCCCCAGATGGAGGCAGAGACCCCCAGCTCAGAGTGCCCCGGGATTCGGGCATGCCCAGTGCTTTGAGCCACAGAGACCCAGGCCCCAACCTTCTCAGGACCCCAGGGCCTCCTGGGCCAATAGGGCGGAATCCCCACCTCCTGGCAAGGTGTGGCCCTGTTCGGCAGCTGAAGCCCTGGTGCCTGAGGCCATCAAAAGAGGTCAGAAGGGGCAAAGACCATGGCTCAGCCGGGAGGAGGGTGCTGCCCGCTCTGTTCAGGCAGTGGGCCGGGTGCCAGCAGCACCACGTTCCCACGCTCTGTGGTGCCAATCTTGGCACCCCAGCCCTGCCCCACCCTTGCCTTGCGGGGACCAGGGCACCCAGAATGTGGCTGTGGATTCCGTCCCCTGGGGCCACGGATTCCTGTCTCAGTGGGCGAGGGCAGAGGACGGCTTTCCACCCTTTGATCCTTGCCAGCTCAGTGAGCCAGGCCACGCCCAGGCCCCGCCAGCCAGGCCACAGAAGAGGCCAGGAGGCAGGCCCAGGCGAGACAGGGCTGACTCCCCCAGCTCAGGAACCCTAGCTCCCAGGGCCTGGTCCTGCTCCCCAGGTGCCCCAGAAGCTCCTGCTTCACCTCTTGCCAGCTGGGTCCAGGACCTGGTGCCCAGGCTAATCGGTCAGAAAAGACCAGCACTGGGCAGTGGCCCAGTCCCCACCTTCAGCATGAGATGGCCACAGCAGCCCCTTCCCTCACCTCCCCAGTTTGCCCCAGGGCACAGAGTCCCAGCTCCTCTCTGCAGTCTCACCTCACCTGCTCGCCCTCCTGCCCTAGCATCCCCCATTCCACAGCCACAACTGCCCCACTGGGAGACTCCTCCAAGGTGCCTGGTACTGCTCAGGACATCAGCCTGCTCAGCATCAGGACAGACCCCAAAACGTCCTGGGCTTCTGACCACAAAGGAGTCAGCACAGGCTGCATGCTGGCCCGAAGCTCAGAACCCTCAACCCTAATGTGCTTGCCTCCTGCTTCCCCAGCCACGGGAGCCGCTGACAGCTGCACACCTCCGTGGGTCCCCACCTGTATTCAAGTACCACTGAGCACTCCAACCAGTGGACGAGGGGACCAGGGCTCGCACAGGAAACAGGGTCACCCTCTGAGTCTGGGGCAGGGGAGGGGAGTCTCAAAATCCCACGTGGGAGGGGCCCAGGGCCAGGTGTCCAGAGAAAGAAGGGGCTCACAGAGGGGTCTCGCCAGGCTCCTGAGAGGCAGGAGGATGGCCCCACTCTGCCAGCCGTCCTGATCTGCTAAGTGGAAATTACAGTCATTAGCGGCCCCTCCCAGAGGCCCGTGCTGCCCGGTAGGCTTGGGACTTGCCCCATCCCCTCTGCCACATGTGGCCCAGGGAGAAGGCGCTAACGGTGGGCGCGGGCTGCAGGGTGAGGTAAAGCCACATAGTCACCTGGCCTGCGGGGCGCCCTGGAGGGTGGGATCCCTGGGACCCAGCCCTGCGCTCCTGCCCACTTGACACGGCGGGCACCCTCCTTCCTGGTGGGTCCTTACTCCCAGCCCCAGCCTCTCCATGAAATTGCTAGGGTTTGAGGGGGGTCCCTTTCCAATGGGGCGCCTCCTTATGCAGACATAGGAGAGGGGAGTGGCCAGGCTGGGTCCTCAAGGTGCCCAGACTGGGGGGCGTGTAGATGAGGAGGCACGTGCACACTGGGGCGGCCGCGCTCCCTGGAGGAGGGGGCCCGGGAGCTCCCTGGATCCAAGGGTGGATTCCTGAGCAAAGCCTCCGCGGGTGGAGAAGGCGAGTTTGGCGGAGGCCGCGGGGTCCGAGTCCTGGCACGCGCTGCGCACCCCGCTCCCCTGCGCCGCGGGCGGGGCTGGGCCGGAAACGCGCGGCGGCGGCGGATTCCTGCGCGGTGGGACAAGCCCGCGCCTGCGCGCCGCCCGGACAGGGCACGTCGCCCGCTCGGGGGGTGGCAGGCCTGGGAGGAGGGACCCTGACCCCCCCTCCGCCTGCCGGGGCGGGCCGCGAGGCCGGACGGGGGCGGCGGGGGGCGGCAGAAGGCGCCTTTGTGTGCCGCGTCCCCGAGCGTGTCGCGGCGGGCCCGGCACCGGCCGCGCTCCAGCGCCCGCCCCCGGCCCCGCGCATACCTGGCGAGGCCGCGAGGGGGGTCTGCGGGCCGAGCCCCGCCTGGGCTGCGCCGCCGCAGGCGGGAGAGGCTGAGGACCCTTTGGGGAAGCCCCTCCGACGGCTGAATCCCCAGGGCCGTGCCCCCCTCCTGACCACCGCAGGCCTGGACCCCCCAGCACGCTGCGGGTGGGACCGGCAGGGACCTGGAGGGTGGCTTGGCTGGCCTGTGCTTGGGAGCGAAGTCCCGGGGTTTGGTCCCCTGAGGGGTTGGTTGGACGTCCCGGAGCAGGTGGCTGCCACCGCGGTGGCCACAGCGAGTGGCCGATCGGGGTCCCTGCTGAGCCCGGGAGAGCTGTCGCGGAGGGTCCAGTCTAAGCTCGGAGAGCGAGGGGCGAGGGCAGAGCCGTAGAAGTGTGGGCGACCTGCGTGGTTTGAGAGGCCCCAAGGTTCCCGGCAGGGCGGGGACGGCTGGGGCGGGGCCAGAGCAGAAGCCACGTGGAGCGGGCCTGGGAGAGTGCGCGAGGAGCCTTGCGTCAGAGCCTGCCTCCGGCCCTCCCTCCGACCCCCACCCCATTCATTCCTGTAACAAATCCCTCCCGGGAGCTGGCACAGCAGTGCGCGGGGACACACGAGATGCTCACCCTCTGTGCGGTCCAGGAGCTGGACTCAGCCAGGACTCTGCAGGGGTCAGCAGGAGCAGGGCCGAGGGCCCTGGTGGGAAGGTCCTGTCCCTCTAGGGAAGCCTGGGCCCCTGGGATCAGATGGAGGGCTGGCTGGGCTGCCTGGGCTGCGAGGTGTTTCCTCTCAGCCTGGAGCAAGGCCACCGCTCCCAGCGCCTGGCCTCCTGACTCCCGAAAGCTCAGCTCAACCTACATGTGCCCACCCTCTGTCCCCCAGGCCCAGACTGGACACTGGTCAGAACAGTGCTCCCAGAGGGAGCCAGTAACAGAAGGAGCAGGGTGAGAGCATGAGGGTGGGGGAGGGGCAGAGAGGAGGGAGGGGCAGGAGTGTCTGGAGTGGGTCTGGACCAGAACAGGAAGGGCATTTCAGGCAGAGGGGGCAAAGGAGCCAAGGTGCACCAGGGAGAAATGCCTACTCTGTTCCCCTGCAGTGCAGGTGCAAACCTCAGGATGGAAGATGAGGCTAGAGGAAGAGGCCTGGGCTGGAGCATGGCCAGGAGGGCAGTGGGGAGCCACGGAGATATTTGAGCAGGGGAGTGACAGGGCCAGATTTGAGTTTTGGAAGGATCACATCTTAAGCCGTTAAACAGATTTCTAGGATTTTCAGTTCCTTCGTTAATTTATTTATTTACGTTGGGACAGAGTCTCACTCTGTCACCCAGGCTGGAGTACAGTGGTGCGATCTCTGCTCACTGCAATCTCTTGAGGCCGAGTGGTTCTCATGCCTTATCCTCCTGAGTAGCTAGGATTACAAGTGAGCACCACCACGCCCAGCTAATTTTTTTATTTTCAATAGAGATGGGGTTTTGCCATGTTGGCCAGGGTGGTCTTGAACTCCTGGCCTTGTGATCCACCCATCTTGCCCTCCTGAAGTGCTGGGATTACAGGCGTGAGCCACTGTGCCCAGTGGATTTTGGATTCTTCTTCTTTTTTTTTTTTTTTTTTAGACAGATTTTCACTCTTGTTGCCCAGGCTGGAGTGCCATGGTGTGATCTCGGCTCACTGCAACCTCCACTTCCTGGGTTCAAGCAATTCTCCTACCTCAGCCTCCCGAGTAGCTGAGATTACAGGCATGCACCACCATGCCTGGCTAATTTTATATTTTTAATAGAGACAGGGTATCTCCATTTTGGTCAGGCTGGTCTTGAACTGCCGACCTCAGGTGATCCGCCCATCTCAGCCTCCCAAAATGCTGGGATTTACAGGCGTGAGCCAGCATGCCCAGCTTCATTTGTTTGTGATGGAGTCATGTGCTACCACGCGCAGCTAATTTTATATTTTTAGGTAGAGATGGGGTTTCACCATGTTGTCTAGTCTGGTCTTGAACTCCTGACCTCATGAGATCCACCCGCCTTGGCTTCCCAAAGTGCTGGGATTACAGGCGTGAGCCACCACACCCAGCCCTGGATTTTGGATTCTTCATAGGTAATATCAAGCGCCCTCCAGTTTGGCCAGCTTCATGCTCCATTATTGGGCTCACCATAGACCTTCTAATCCTGATTGTGTTGGCTGGTGTTTCTTTTTTAATGGTGTTTAGTTTTGGAACCTGAATTTCTTTAAAAAGGATCAAGCATGTGCATGCTCCCAGACGCCTGGTTGCCAGATGCACTTCCACATGAGCATTATCCCCTGAGCTGGAGGGAAGATCCTACTATTTGGTCTGCATGCCATGCCAGCTCCACCTTGCATTCTGGGGGCCCAAGTACTAGCTCTCACCAACAGCAAGAGGTGTGATGGACATTGGAGGCCAGACCCTAAGACCTCCATGTGCCCCCTCTGCCTCTCCTGTCTGCAGCTGCAGTCCACACCAAGGGCGGCCTACAGAGGATCTTGGGCCCTCAGACCTCCACCTGCTGCAGAGCTGCCACCAGTCAAGCCCTTGTTTCCAGCTTTCCGTGCCCTAAATAAACTTCCGTCAGGTTTGAGCCATCAGCATTCTATGGTGGGTGTCGCTGCTGTGAGCCTGCCCTCATGCACGCAGGCTCCTCTCAGGTGAAGGCGATCTGCCATGACATCCTTGTTAGAGAAGTTTCCCACCTGCTGTGTGCAGCCCGCCTGCGTGCCGTCACGGTTCTTTATGCAGCTGGCTCCTCCATCTGTTCCTGTGTGGTTTCTTCTTTGGGATCCTTTATTATCTCTCTTTTGGTGCTGTTTCCCAGGGAATTAACTGCCAGAAGTTTGGTCAGTCCTCAACTATCCTGTTCACCCTTTTCTATAGATTTAAACAGACACTGAACCCTTCACCTGGCATTGGGGCATAAGGAAGGGCAGGCTCGGCCCCTGGCCCTGATCTACAGCAGCTGCGTGGCCTTAGGCCAGCTCCTTCCACATTTTCTGGCGTCATCTGCACAGAAAGGCACCTCCCTCACAGCAGGACCTGCCTTGGACGCTGTCCTTGAGGAATGGGGGAGGATGTAATTCTTCCTCCTCCAGGACGGCCCTGGCTCACTCCGAGTGCTGCTTCACTGCTCAGGTGGGTGTTGCAGCTGAATTTCCACGTCTCACTGGGCCTGGCAGTGCTTCCTGACAAGCAGTCTGACATTCAGGGCACGCTTCTTGGCCAAATTGACCCCACGCCCTTGAGAAGCTCCAGAATGAGTCTAACAAACCTCACCGGAGTTGATACATCCCTCCAAGGTGGGGGTCAGGCGACTCCGCGGGTGGCACAAGGGTAAAAGGTGTGCTCCCGGGGTGCATGGGCCACACACAGGTAGCCCCTGATGGCCATTCCAGAGCCACATTGTGCCTCGGGCTCCTCACCCAATTTTTAGCTCCAGGAAGGCCTGCTCAGAGATCGCCCCCCGGACAGAGGGTGGGACGAACTTCCATGGGTTGGAAAGGACCTCCTGGAGGCTGCTGCTTGGAAGGTGGAAGGCTCTGTGCCTTCAAGGAGCCAGCCAGGTTCCTGTGCAGGACGTACTCTGGGCAGACGAGGAGGGGAACCACACCCAGAGGCTGGGGGGCAGTGGCTCCTCCAGAGGATCAGCAGCTTGGGGCCTGGTGACACTGCAGAAGGTTCCCCTGCACCTCTGGGCCTCATCGTGCTGTTTCACAGGGCACTGCCCACCTTGGGCATGGTGAGCCGATGGTCAGAGCTATCCAGGGCTTGGCAATCCGGCTTGCTGGGTGTGGGCAAGGAGCTCAGGCTGGGGCTATGGGGGTGTACTGCTGTGGGGTTGGTGTGTCCCATGGGAGGCGAAGGGGCTGGAACCTCTTAAAGGAATCTGCCTGTGTGCACAGCTTCTGCACGTCATGGGCAGGGACCCAGACACAGCCTGATCTGCTGCCAATGCCAAAGACCCTTCCCTAGCCTCAGTCTCCCCATCCAGGGAGTACTGGGCATTCTTCCCTGGCCAAGTCGTGGAGAAGGTTGGAGGCTAGAGGCTGAATTCTGCTCCAGTTCCAGTTGCCACGGGGCCATGGGGGGCTTCAGCATGCATTCAGGGAAGCAGAGGCCTTTCTGGGGAGGGAGCCAGTACTGGTGCCCATGGTGAACCTGCCAGCACAGTCTCTGCCTGTTCAGCCTCCCCTGGGCCAGCTCCAGGCTTTGCCAGGCCTCCTTGGAGCCTGCACCAGCCACGCCCACCAGGCACAGGCCAGCACCCACAGAGGCTGGCAGGTCTGTGAGCCCAGGATTAGGGCCCCACAGAGGCAGACCCAGGGGTCCCAGAGGTCATAGACTCAGCCCATGCAGCCTGCTCGTGGCCCACCAGGCCACCTGTGTGGCCACCATCCACATCCCTGTGGCCACGCCCAGGGCCCACCTGGCTCCCATCCCATGGGCACCCCAGGGAGGTCTTCCTCTCTTCTCTACCCACAACTCTTCACCCTCTCCCTGAGCCCCCTTCCCTCACCTGGGATCTGCTCCTTCCTCCTGGACACCTCATGACGCCCACAGCACGGTCTCCATCTCTGTGCTACAGACCCCATGCTCTGTCCCCAGCCCTGACTCTCCTCCAAAGTGCGACGCAGGTCTCCAGTGGCCTCTGGACCTCCACCTCTCAGAGGCACCCCTCCCCTGGCAGTCCAGGCTCTGGAGCTGCCCCTTTCCCTCCCTCCCTGATCAATTCCACCTCCTAAGCATCTGTCCATTCTGAGTGCTGCTGGCCCCTCTTCCAGTGCTGACCTCGCCCCTCCTGTCCCATTCCAGGGTTCCCACCTCAACTCGACTCCATCCTGGCTGCCAAGAGAGCATCTCAAACACACATCTGACATGCCCCTCCTCTGTTCTAAAGCACGCCATAGCTCCCCAGTGCCTGGAAAATCAAACCCAAAATCCCATTGTAGCCACAACCTCAATAGAGCCCACACTCCACCAAGCCATGCCTGGCTCTTTACTGGTGCCCCCACCCCCGTTCTGCCCCCATGCTGAAATTCAGGTGTCACTGCTTCTGCAAACCGTGTCCTGCCACTGCCCCCCTTCTGAGTCCCATACAGCTCCACACCCACCTTCGTGCCCCTGACCTGGCCTGTGTCTGAATCAGCTGAGAGGACCTTGCCTCTCTGGCCTTCCCTGGCTGGGTTTCAGGGCCCTGCCATTCTCAGCCCCGGGCCTGGGTCAGATACTGTGTCTTCCCAAACCACAGCAAGAAGAGCCCCTCAGCAAGGGCCTGCATAATGAGATGCTCAGCCCATAACTGGGAGGCAGCATCCCAGAGTGGGGAGTGACTGACTTGGTGTCACACCCAAGGCCCAGGGGGCTAAGCAGAAGGGAGACGCCCTGGGCCTGTCCCCCCCAAGCCCTCCTGGAAGCTCAAGCTGCCCTCCAGGCTCAGGGAGGAGCTGACTCCATTTTCTGCAGGTCTGACCCCTGTCCCCCTGCCTCCCAACTCTATCACACACACACACACACACACACACACACACACACACACACACACACACACACACACACCCCTACCTGAAGCAGCTTGGCTGAGCCAGGCGTTGGGCGGGCAGGCTCCAGCACGCCCCGGCATCCCGGCCCCGTGGCTGGGAAGAGCCCAGGCAGGCCTGGTCAGCATCTCAGGACCTCGGGCCCGGGAGGTCTGAGCACAGAGCACCAGCACGGCCCACTGACCCAAGCCGAGCCGTAGGGCTGAGGAGCCAGGGCTCCCTGTCCCTGAGCCACGTAGCTCAGCAGGGGAGGGGCTGCCCCAGGAAAGCCAGGTCCCAGCACTGCTTATGGGGAGGGCGGAGGGGCCCGTGTGGTGCTGCGGGCCAGGGCAGTTCAATGTAGCACTGGCCAGCTGGGGTGCAAGGCAGGCCTGGAGGGGCCACGACACCTGCTGCAGCCCAGAGCCTCCTCCGGGTCTCCAAAGCCGGGGAATGTGGGCACTGGAACCTGGTGAGTGCGGCCAGAGCAACGGTGGGCCCAGTGCAGCAGGGGCCCTCCCCCTCCAGACAGGCTGAACGGCAGCCTCTAGCCCAGTGTTCCAGCATGGCCTGGAATGAGATTTCAGGTTGCTTGGGTTTTTTTTTCTTACAAAAAATAGGTGGATGTCAAGATTAATTCTTAAATATTTTATAATTTTGGTTCTTTTGGAAAATAATGTCTGCCCTGTGTTTTTACTGGCTTTAAAGAATGCCATTGACAGTGGGACACAGTGGCCCACACCTGTAATCCCAGCACTTTGGGAGGCCAAGGGGGGCAGATCACTGGAGGTCTGGAGTTCCAGACCAGCCTGATCAACTTGGAGAAACCCCGTCTCTACTGAAGATACAAAAATTAGCCAGGCGTGGTGGTGTGCACCTGTAGTCCCAGCTACTCGGGAGGCTGAGGCAGGAGAATTGCTTGAACCCGGGAGGCAGAGGTTACAGTGAGCCGAGATCACACCACTGCACTCCAGCCTGGGTGACAGAGCGAGACTCCGTCCAAAAAACAAAAACACGCCTTTGACTTCTTGGTGTTGGGCCCCTTGCTGAGCTCTGATTGTACTAACGCTAGCTGTCGGTTATCTGGGGAATTCAACGTTAAGCGTTACCGTGAACGACGCGGGAATATGAGGTTGCCTCCCTGGATCGAGCTCCTCGGGGCTGATTTCGTTTCCGGCCTTGCTGCATTGGCCAGGACTTCCAGAATCATATGGAAGCTCCTGAGCTGGAGGGAGGTCACGGGCAGGCTCCCGGTTACGCCCGCCGTCGGTGTGAGGAAGACACTCCTTACCAAGTTAGGAAAATGCCCTCTCGCTCTTATTCTCTACTTTTAAAAATCTCTAAATCATAAGTACACTCAATGTCATTGAACGCCATATTCTACATCAATATAATGATTACAAAACTTTTTTTTTTTGAGACAGGGTCTCGCTGCGTCACCCTGGCTGGAGAGCAGTGGTGTGATCTTGGCTCACCACGGCCTCCACCTGTAGGGCTCCAGTGATCCTCCCACCTCAGCCTCCAAGTAGCCAAGACCACAGGCAGGCGCCACCATGCCCAGCCCCCACGATGCCGTGGTGACTTGACTTTTCTTCTTGAACCTGGTGAATTTCTGTGTTCACATTTCTAATTTGAACCCTTCTGATACTCCTGAGATAATATCTTTTCTTTATGTGACCTTGGTATTCTGTTGGATTTTGGTTAGCTGATACGTCAAGATTTTTATAAAACTGGCTTCCAATTTGCTTGTGTTCCCCTTTCTAGCTGTCTGCTAGCTTCATAAAATGGGTGGGCCCACTTTCCCTCAACTGCTTTTTCCGAAACAACTTACATATCCTGTGGATCATCTGTTCCCCACTGGTCTGGCATGTGGGTGCTGTGAATGCTGCTATGCTGGCGGCTTCAGGAGGTCTGTACGGGCGCGTGTGGTGAGATACAGGTGTGCTTTCTCCTTTAATTTCTTTCTTTTTTTTGAGATAGAGTTTCACTCTGTCACCCAGGCTGGAGGACAGTGGCGCAGTCTCAGCTCACTGCAACCTCCGCTTCCCAGGTTCAAGCGATTCTCCTGCCTCAGCCTCCCGAGTCACTGGGACTACAGCTGCACACCACCACACCTGGCTAACTTTTTTATTTTTCAGTAGAGACGAGGTTATGCCACGTTGGCCAGGCTGTTCTGAAACTTCTCACCTCTGGTGACCCACCCACCTCAGCCTCCCAAAGTACTGGGATTACAGCTGTGAGCCAGGGTGCCTGGCCTCGTTACTACTTTAATTTATTAAATGATTATTAAATTCCATGACTTTCTATTTCTTTTTGTCTCAATTTCAGGATTTCTTTTCTGCAGCCTCCTTCAGAGGAAAAGCAGTTTCCGTGTTTTAGATTTTCTGTGAATCCGTGCATTTCTCCTAGGTTTTCTAATCCGTTCGTGTGTGCTGTATTTTAAAAGTCTTACAGTTAAGCCGCGCTGTCATAGCTGTAGTCCTTCTCCCCCCTTTGTGCTGTATTTTGCTCTTTCCTTCTGCTCTTCTCATTAGTCTTAAAATACGCTTCTTAGACGGTCGGCTTGGATTTGGTTTCTGTTCTCTGCTGATCTGCATCGTTCTTCCTTGTTTCTTTCTATATATTTTGTGTTTTTATATATTCTTGACTTCATTGATTTGTTTTCAGTTTGTCTTATTTTCAGATAAACATGTTCAAAGCTGCATAATTTATTCTAATGCCTTTAAAACGTGTTCCGCATATTTTAACTGCTAGAGAATTTCATTATGATTAAATTCTAAGTATTTTTCAATTTACCTTATAAATTCCTCTTGAATCCAAAGGTTACTTAGGACTTTTAACAAAAGTTTTCGACTACGGCTTTCTGTTTGCGTGATCTGGGGTACTCACTATGCTGCCTAGGCCAGCCTAGAACTCAAGTGAGCCTCCCTCCTCAGCCTTGCAAGCAGCTGGGACTACAGGTAAGTGCCACAGCACCTAGCTTAAATATGATCTTTTTTTTTTTTTTGAGATGTGGTCTCACTCTGTCGCCCAGGCTGGATTGCAGCGGTGCAATCTTGGCTCACTGCAACCTCCACCTCCCAAGTTCCAGTGATTCTGCTGCCTCAGTCTCCAGAGTTGCTGGGATTACAGGCACCCATGACCACATCTGGCTAAATTTTGTATTTTTAGTAGAGAAGCGGTTTCACCATGTTGCCCAGGCTAGTCTTGAGCTCCTGAGCTTCAGCAGTCTGCCTGCCTCAGCTTACCAAAGTGCTGAGATTATAGGCGTGAGCCGCCACGCCCAGCCCACCACTCATTCTTGACCTCTTCCCCTTTGTCTTTCTCTGTTGCAGAGTCCTGGAAGTCAAATGCTCTATTTCCCAGCCTCCCTTGCAGCTAGGAGCAGTCATGTGACTCCATTCTGGCCAATGAGATACAAGAAGCACTTGCGGAGAGTTGCAGTCAGAAAGCATTTGCTTCTCCAGTAACGTGTAGGACCAATCACCATTCTGCTCTTCCCCTTTCCTCTTGATTTGAACACTCCATTGCCATCGCGTTTGGAGATGAGGCAGCCATCTTGCAAGTAGGAGGCAGCAAGGCTGAGGAAAATGCCATCCTGCTTCAGACAGCAGAATGGAGAGAGAAGCCTAAGATGGCGACAGCACAGTCAAACGCTGAGTCAGGACTGAGGCCCCTGCCCCTGGGTCTCATGGGAGAAAAACAAACCCCTGTTTGTTGGCCTCTTGCTAATTTGGGTTTTCTTTTACTGGAAGCCAAGGTATTTCTAACTGATGAAACCAGACACACACGTGCATGGCACACATGCATCATGGGTGACCGTGTGCTGTCCCCTTAGCACCTTGAGTTTTCCACTGGACCATCAAGTTTGCAGATCATTCTTTATCAGTGCCTGGCAAGGTGTCCTGTTCTTGTTTTCTTGGTTTTTTTGTTTTGTTTTGTTTTGTTTTGTTTTTAAAACAAGGTCTCACTCTGAGGCCCAGGCTGGAGTGCATTGGCACAATCATAGCTCATTGCAGCCTGGACCTTCTGGGCTCAGTAATCCTCCAGCCTCAGCTTCCCAATTAGCTCCTGGCTAATTTTTACATGTTCTTTTAGAGACTGGGTCTTGCTTTGTTCCCCAGGCTGGTCTTGAACTCCTGGACTCAAGTGGTCCCCCAGCCTCGGCCTCCCAAACTGCTGAGGCTGTACGTATTGCCACTGTGCCCAGCCTCATTCTTGTTAATGGTAGTAGACCCCCACTCTGTGTGTGTGACGTGATTTATTTCACCGGCCTCATTGGCCTTTTCAGTTGTTTCCAACATTTGCTATTGGGGTAGGAAACAGAACTCAGCTCTGGAGGTAGCACTCAGACCCTGGACCAAAGTGAGGACCAGCTAAAACAGGTGCAGGGCAGAGGCACTGCCCCACAAGACACATCCACCTGTGTGCCATGCCCATTTACCATTACCATAGCAACACCTAGAAGTTATGGCGTCTTTCTGTGGCAATGCCCTGACAACCCAGAAGTTACCACCCGCATTCTAGAAGTGTCTGCACACACTACCCCTTAGTTTCCATGTAATTAAAAGTGGGGATAAAGCAGGGTGCAGAGCTGCCTCTGAGCTGCTGCTCTGGGCACACTGCTGATGGGTGGCCCTGCTCCACAAGGGGCAGTTCCTCTGCTGCTGCTGTGCACGGCTGCTCTGCTATGCACAGCAGCTTGGCTCCAAATTCTTTCCTAGGTGAAGCCAGGAACCCTCCTGGGCTAAGCCCCAGTTTGGGAACTGACCTGGCCTGAATCACTATTATAGACAATGCTACAAGGAATGACCCTGGACATACCTGATGTCATACACGTGAGCACATGTCTGTAATAACCCGGGACATACCTGATGTCATACACGTGAGAACATGTCTGTAATAACCCTGAACATGCCTGATTTCATACATGTGAGAACATGTCTGTAATATCCCTGGACATACCTGATTTCACACACGTGAGCACATGTCTGTAATAACCCTGGACATTCCTGATTTCATACATGTGAGAACATGTCTGTAATATCCCTGGACATACCTGATTTCACACACGTGAACACATGTCTGTAATAACCCGGGACATACCTGATGTCATACATGTGAGCACATGTCTGTAATAACCCGGGACATACCTGATGTCATACACGTGAGCACATGTCTGTAATAACCAGGGACATACCTGATTCCATACATGTGAGAACATGTCTGTAATATCCCTGGACATACCTGATTTCATACATGTGAGAACATGTCTGTAATATCCCTGGACATACCTGATTTCATACACGTGAGAACATGTCTGTAATAACCCTGGACTTACCTGATTTCATACATGTGAGAACATGTCTGTAATAATCCTGGACATACCTGATTTCATACAGGTGAGAACATGTCTGTAATAACCCTGGACTTACCTGATGTCATACATGTGAGCACGTGTCTGTAATAACCCTGGACATATCTGATTTCATACACGTGAGAAAATGTCTGTAATATCCCTGGACTTACCTGATGTCATAAATGTGAGAACATGTCTGTAATATCCCTGGACATACCTGATTTCATACACGTGAGAATGTGTCTGTAATATCCCTGGACATACCTGATTTCATACACATGAGCACATGTCTGTAATAACCCTGGACTTACCTGATGTCATACATGTGAGCACATGTCTGTAATAACCCTGGACATACCTGATTTCATACACGTGAGCACATGTCTGTAATAACCCTCGACCTGATTTCATACACGTGAGCACATGTCTGTAATAACCCTGGACTTACCTGATTTCATACATGTGAGAACATTTCTATAGGGTAAATTCCTAGCCGTGAAGATTGTTGTCTTTCGATGTTCAGTCCCTGGATCTGAGAACAGGATGTGCCTTTCATTCACTCCAGTCTCAAAGTGTTCCTCCTTCTCATTGTACATGTTTCTTTTGTTTTAAACTTGTTTTGGTGCTACTGTAAATTGGATATTTTTTCTCATTAATATTCCTGCTAGCAAGTCATTTTTTATGTAGAAGAAGGTGAGTTATCGTGTTACTTTTGTTCCAGCCACGAAACTTAAATCTTGTTTGGAATAGAAATTAAATTGACTGTCTTGGATTGTCCAGGACAATGTCGTCTGCAAAAAGTGATATTGTATTTCCTCCTTTGCATTTTCTTCATTTCTTTCTCTCTTCTGACTGCAAAACAATTAAATAACAGTGATGATAGAAGACACTTTCCTGAGTTTTCACCTTGACCGAGATGCTTCTAGTATCTTCCCCACTTGATACAAGGGTGGCCTCGAGGCTGACATAAATGTATGGCAGCAGGTTGAGAACATTTTATTGAGAATGCAAGTTGATTCTGGCCACGACGAGCAATGAGATTTATACTTACCCTCCTTCCATAAACAAGGATAAAGTTGGTCCAGTGTATAAGGCAATTATGTTCAGGAATCGGACAACTGGCAGGACTGTGATCCCTGAGAGAAGGTACGTACCTGAAGTGAGTCCGAGTTTGCCCTGTCTTTTTACCTTGGGTTTTCCCACCAAGGCTTTCCTACCGAAATAAAGCCACAGCAGAGATCATCAGCCAGAGACCACCGGCTGGGAAAGCAGAGGTCAGTGTTTGGGCTGCTGAGGTGGCTATGATTGGTAGAGCCGGGCACTGGAGAGGACGGTGTTATGCAGAATGAGGGTGCAGAGCCTGTGTGGGGGTTCCCTCGGATCCCTGGACGAGGCCAGGCTGTGCATGTGCAGAGGGTGATCCTCCACAAGGCCTCGCAGGAAGCCGCTGCTGCAGGGCCGAGAGCTGACGGAGAAGCCCGGCAGAGTGCAGTGCTGCGTGACGTTGCAGTTCTTGCCCAGCTGGGGCGGAGAAACCTCACTGAGCCCCTCATGCAATCAGTTGAGAAATCCGAAAGGCCAAAGGGATGAGACTCGCACTCCCGAAAAAGGGCCAAAGCACAGGACTAAGTACAAAATGAAACAGAGTCACCTTTCCAAAGCATGAAAGCAAGCCCGGAGTGCTGTCAGCAAAATGATGCAACTGGAAGCTCTGGACTCTCCTTTTCCCATCAACACATCAACTCAACGATAATTCATGGAGATTCCCTTTGCAAGAAATCCAGAAACTAGTTGAGAGTCTCCTGCACTCCAGGTGAGCATGAATCTGCTCACATTGAAACTGGTAGGAAAATTCAAGACACTCCTTGGCATAATCCCTACCCCCAGCACAGTGCCATACAACTGACAGGAAATCCCCTAGCTCCCAACTTACCACGGAGTGAGCAAGAGACGAGCTGTGTATTCAACACCTCAACTTTTCTGAGGGCTGCCCAGGTGGCTGACTTCTGTTTAGCCTGTCTCAGAGTGCTAATGGGACCTGGCATAACCCCGCTGCCTCAGGGCGGTGAGAACAGACATGGTGGGATGATCTAGAGTGCAAGTAGTCACCAAAGCCCAACTCAGCACAGAGTGAATAGGAAACACACACACACACACACACACATGTACATGCAAACACACACACATATACACACACAAACACACACACACAAACACACCTCAGATCCAAGCTTCTCCCTAGGGAAGGAAAGAGTTGAACAAAACACCCAACAATCCAATTTTCTGGAGGCTACCTGAGGAGCTTCCTTTGGTCACTTGTCTAAAGTGCTGACAGGACCTGGCATACTCTGGACACCTGGAGGTTGCAGAATAACGAAGAAAGTGGGGTGGGCCAGCAGGAAGTTTAAAGAGGCCCCCAGAATCTTTGGTTTGGCTGGTTGGTGATGGTCTTCTCCGGTACCTGGCCGGTTCCTGAAAATTTGACAGAGGCCTGCTTTGTTTAATGTTCAGACAGCAATGCAGAAAGGCAAGGAAAGTGAAAAAACAGGGAATAGTGTTTCAAAGGAATAAGATAAGTCTCCAGAAACTGACCCTAGTGATGTGGAGTTATATGATTTATCAGACAGGAAATTTAAAATAACTATCAGAAAATTGCTTGCTGACGACAGGAAAACAATGTATGAACAAAGAGAGAATTTCAACAAAGAGACAGAAAATACCAAAAAGTTCTGAACAGAAATCATGGAGCTGAAGAATATAATAACTGCACTGAAAAACTCACTAGAGGAGTTGAACAGCAGACTGGATCAAGCAGAAAAAAGGATCCGTGAACTCAAAGAAAGGTCATCAGAAATTAATCATAGGAGCAAACAGAGAAAAGAAAGAGAGAGTAAATAAAGTAGACACCATCAAGACACTGCTTATGGGACACCATCAAGCAGATCAACAGATGCATTAAGGAAGTCCCAGAAAGGTAAGGGGAAGGACCATTATATTCAAAGAAATAATGGTTCAAAACTCCTTAGATTTGGGGAAGAAAATGGGCATTCAGATTCAAGAAGCCCCAAAAATCACAAACAAGAGGAACCGAAAGAAATTTACACCAAGGTACATTAAAATCAAATTGTCAAAGACAGAGAGAATTAAAAAGCAGCAGGGAGACCGGGCTCAGTGACTCATGCCTGTAATCCCAGCACTTTGGGAGGCCAATGCGGGTGGATCACGAGGTCAGGAGATGGAGATCAGCCTGACCAACATGGTGAAACCCTGTCTCTACTGAAAATACAAAAATTAGCTGGGCATGGTGGCACATGCCTGTAGTCCCAGCTCTTCGGGAGGCTGAGGCAGGAGAATCACTTGAAACCAGGAGGCGGAGGTTGCAGTGAGCCAAGATTGCACCCTCTGCACTCCGGCCTGGAGACAGAGCAAGACTCCATCTCAACAACAACAACAAAAATAGAAAGAAAGAAAAGAAAAGAAAAGAAAAAGCATCAGGGAAAAGTGACTCATCACATTTAAGAATTTCCATGAGAAATTAAGAAATAAGCTAACTTTTCAGAAATCTTGCAAAAATGAAGATGAGCAACATACTTTCCAGACAAACAAAAGCTGACACTATTCTTCACTGCTAAACCTGCCTTACAAGAAGTAATGAAGGGAGTTATTTCACTGGAAATGAAAGAACAACGAACAACATGATAGCGTAAGAAAACATAAAATTCTTTGACAAAGGTAAACAATAGACAAATACAGAATACAGTGTTACTGTCATGGTGCTGGGTGAATCACTTTCAGTTCTAACATAAAAGTTATGTGACAGGATTGTTGACCGTAACTACAACTAAAAATATTTGAATGGGTGCATGACCTAATGTTAATCGTGGTATCAGTGGCATAGAGTGGGAGGAATGGTAAAAGTGTAGAATTTACTTATGTGATGGAAGTTAAGTGTTACTGGCTTAAAACACAGTATTTTAATTATAAGATATTTTATGTAAGCCCTATCGTAGACACAAAGGAAATACTTGTAGAAGTTACACAAAAGAGGCCGGGCGCGGTGGCTCAAGCCTGTAATCCCAGCACTTTGGGAGGCTGAGGTGGGTGGATCACGAGGTCAAGAGATCGAGACCATCCTGGTCAACATGGTGAAACCACGTCTCTACTAAAAATACAAAAATTAGCTGGGCACGGTGGCGCGTGCCTGTAATCCCAGCTACTCAGGAGGCTGAGGCAGGAGAATTGCCTGAACCCAGCAGGCAGAGGTTGCGGTGAGCCGAGATCACACCATTGCACTCCAGCCTGGGTAACAAGAGCGAAACTCCGTCTCAAAAAAAAAAGTTACACAAAAGAAAAGGAGAAAGGAATCAAAGCGTAGCAACACAAAAATATCAGTGAAACACAACAAAAGAAAACATGAAAAGAGGGTCACAGCCCAGGAAAACAGGAAAGGAAGACAGAAACAGGGAGACAAACGCTGCCCAATTCCGCTTACACGAGGGACCTGAAGTAGACTCGTAGAGTCAGGGAAGACAGTTTTGTTGTTTGCCTGCCAGGAGCTGAGAGGAGAGGGGAATGGGGAGTTTCTAATCAATGGGCGTGAAGTCTCAATTATGCAAGATGAATAAGTTCTAGTGATCTATACACCATCGTCCCATAGTTACAGCACTACAGTGTGCTACACTGAAGAATTTCTACACAGGGTACATGCTAAGTGTTCTTATCACATAAAAATAAATATTTTAGATGAGGAAAACTGAGGACATCTACAAGCATATTCATCGTGGAAAACTGAAGCCTCAGAGAATAGTAAAATCATTATCTCAACAAACCAGGGATAACTTTGCTATGATTGTAAAATATTTCCTTCTAGTCCCTTCTATGCTTATATAGCCGTTGTCAAATTTTTACAAATAAGAGATGGTATCAGAGATTTTTTTTTTTGAGATGGAGTCTCGCACTGTTGCCCAGGCTGGAGTGCAATGGTGTGATCTCGGCTCCCTGCAACCTCTGCCTCCTGGGTTCACGTGATTCTCCTGCCTCACCCTCCTGAGTAGCTGGGATTACAGGCACACACCACCACACCTGGCCAATTTTTTGTATTTTTAATAGAGATTGGGTTTCACCATGTTGGCCAGACTGGACTGGTCTTGAACTCCTGACCTCGTGATTCATTTGCCTTGGCCTCCCAAAGTGCTGGGATTACAGGCGTGAGCCACCACACTCAGCTGATATTATTTTTAATGCATAATTTTGCTCAATTTACATTTAAGAATAAATTTGTTTTTGAAACAGGGTCTTACTCTGTGGCCCAAGCTGAAGTACAGTGGTGCAATCATGGTTCACTTGAGCCTTCTGGGTTCAAGCAATCCTCCCACCTCAGCCTCTCAAGCAGCTGGGATTACAGACACATGCCAGCATGCCCAGCTAATTTGTTTTTATTTTTAAATATATTTTTTAAAGACAGGGTCTCACTATGTTGCAGAAACTGGTCTCCAATTTCTGAATTCAAGCAATCCTCTTGCCTTGGCCTCCAAAGTGTTTGGATTACAGGCAGGAGCCATATTAATGTTTTGATAACATTATTTTATGTTATCAAAAAACAACAGCCAGGTGCAGTGGTGGTACCTGTGGTTCTAGCAATTCAGGAAGCTGAAGTGGGAGGATCACTTGAGCCCAGGAGTTCGGGGCTACAGTGAGTCATGATCGTGCCACTGCACTCAAGCCTGGGCAACAGAGTGAGACCCTGTCTCAAAACAAAATGAAAATAAATTTTAAAACAAGCAGAAGCCAAGCCTGCTATGATCAAGAGGATCTGTCAGTAGAATAGAAGTAAACAGAAACAAATCTCCAGATGGACAGATTTTGGAATCAGCAGAACTTAACTTGAAAAGATCTATTATAAATATGTCCAAAGATTAAAGGAGCAAATGAACAAAATGAACGGACAGACAGGAAATCTCCACAATGACGTGGAAACTGTAAGACCAGGCGTGGTGGTGCACACTGTAATCCCACTGCTTTGCAAAGGTGAGGCAGGAGGATTGCTTAGTTTTGTAAAAATTAGCCAAGGTTGGCCGGGCTCGGTGGCTCACACCTGTAATCCCAGCACTTTGGGAGGTCGAGTGGGTGGATCATGAGAAAAGAGATTGAGACCATCCTGGCCAACATGGTGAAACTCCATCTCTACTAAAAATCAAAAAATTAGCTGCGCACTGTGGTGTGTGCTTGTAGTCCCAGCTACTTGGGAGGCTGAGGCTAGAGAATCGCTTGAACCTGGAAGGTGGAGGTTGCAGTGGGCTGAGATCTCGCCCCTGCACTCCACCCTGGGAACCTCTGCCTCCCGGGCTCAAGCAGTCCTCCTGCCTCGCCCTCCCAAGTAGCTGGGATTACAGGCATTTACCACCATGCCCTGCTAATTTTTGTATTTTTAGTAGAGTCAGGGTTTCTCCATGTTGGTCAGGCTGGTCTTGAACTCCCGATGTCAGGTGATCCTCCTGCCTCAGCCTCCCAAAGTGCTGGGATTACAGGTGTGAGCCGCCGCATTCGGCCAGTGTGTGTGTGTGTGTGTGTGTGTGTGTGTGTGTGTGTGTGTGTGTGTGTGTTGTTTTTCTGTCACCCTGACTGGAGTGCAGTGGTGTGATCATAGCTTACTGTAACATTCAATTCCTAGGCTCAAGTGATCCTCCTGCCTTGGCCTCCTGAGTAGCTGGGACTACAGGTGTGCACCACCATGCCCAGCAAGTTTTTAAAGCACTGTGGAACCAGGGACTTGCTACATTGCCCAGGCTGGTCTCAAACTCCTGGCCTCCAGCAACCCTCCCACCTTGACCCCTCAATACACTGGGATTATAGGCATGAGCCTTTGCACCTGGCTCCAGAGTTTACTTTTAAAAAACGTGCTGCTTGATCCTATTTACTAGTATCTCGTTTAACATTTCTGCGTCCTCGTTATTGCAAACGACAATAACATTGCAATGATTGTCATTATGGCCTGAACTTTACATTATTGTGCTACATTTTGGAGTTTTGATATCAATATTATTTTTTAAATATGTTATTTTTATTGATCGATTTTTTTTTAAAGACGGGATCTCACTTGTTGCCCAGGCTGGAGCACAGTGGTGCGGTCACAGTGCACCGCAGCCTCAACCTCCTGGGCTCAAGTGATCCTCCCACCTCAGCCTCCCAAAGTGCTGGGATTACAGATGTGAGCCACTGAGTGGTCAATGCAAAAATATTAAATAAAATATTAGTAAATAGGATCAAGCAGCACATTTTTTAAAACCACACTCTGGGGCCAGACACAGTGGTTCATGCCTGTAATCCCAGTGCTTTGAAGGCAAAGGTGGGAGGATTGCTAGAGCCCAGGAGTTTGAGACCAGCCTGGGCAACATAGTGAGACTCCATCTCTACAAAAAGTAAAATTTAAAAATTAGCTGGGCATGGTGGCTTGCACCTGTAGTCCCAGCTACAAGGGAGGCTGAGGTGGGAGGATCACTCGAGTGCAGGAAGTTGAGGCCACAGTGAGTCACGCTTATACCACTACACTCCAGCCTGGATGACACAGCAAGACCCTGTCTCAGAAAAAGAAAAGAAATTTTCCTTGTACTCTGGAAGACTTTGTTAGTATTACTGTCATCTTGTCCTTAGAATGTACAGGATTCTTGCTAAGTTGTCTAAGTCTGCTGAGTTTTTCAGGGATAGCTCTGAAAAGTTACCCATAGAAGGTGTCAGGAGCTGTAAGGAAATAATAATAAGGTATTTGAAACAGTCGTACCAGCCTGGCAACGTGGTGAAACTCTGTCTCTACCAAATATTCCGAAAACCATTAGCTGAGCACGGTGGCGGCATCTGTAGTTCCAGCTACTCAGGAGGCTGAGGTGGGAGGATCACTTGAGCCCAGGAGGTTGAGGCTGCAGTGAACTACGACTGTGCCACTGGACCTCAGCCTGGGCAACAGAGTGAGCTGTCTCAAAAAATATTTTTTCTTTTTAACGTTTTCAAGGATGAAAAATGGGGCCAGGCTCGGTGGCTCACGCCTGTAATCCCAGCACTTTGGGAGGCTGAAGCAGGCAGATCAGGAGTTGGAGACCAGTCTGGCTAATGTGGTAAAAGCCTGTCTCCATTAAAAATAGAAAACTAGGCCAGGTGCAGTGGCTCACGCCTGTAATCCCAGCACTTTGGGAGGCCAAGGCGGGTGGATCAGCTGAGGTCAGGAGTTCAAGACCATCCTGGGCAACATGGTGAAACCCCGTCTCTGCTAAAAATACAGAAAAGTATCAGGGCATGGTGGCGGGTGCCTGTAATCCTAGCTACTCAGGAGGCTGAGGCAGGAGAATCACCTGAACCCGGGAGGTGGAGGGTGCAGTGAGCCTAGATCACATCATTGCACTCCAGCCTGGACAACAAGAGCGAAACTCCATCTAAATAAATAAATAAATACAAAAACTAGTCGGAAGTTGCAGCTCCTGTAATCTCAGCTGCTCGGGCGGCTGAGGCAGGAGAATTGTTTGAACCCGGGAGGTGGAGGGTGCAGTGAGCCTAGATCACATCATTGCACTGCAGCCTGGGCAACAGAGCGAGACTCCATCTCAAAAAAAAAAGAAACGATTCACATTTTTAAAATGGTCTGCATTTAAGAATTTGGTGTGCTTAGATTTTTAAATCTCTTCAGAGATCTGTTGTAATATTATTACAATCATTCGCTGGAATATTTTCTGTAAGAATAATGTTGAAACCAGGTCTCATTTATTTACTTGCTGTTCATCAAAGTGTGCCCTTATAATTCAAAGAATCTTTTTGATATCTGGGACTCTTTTCTTCTTTTGTATATTTCAACTTTCTCTTTTCCTTTTTTTTAAATAAGTATAAATCTCAGGGGATATCTGCACAGGAGCCCGTGCCTTCACCACCGCACAGACACAGCAAGAGCCAAGAGCACACGAATGCACGGCTAAGTTGGGAGGTCAGGTCAGAAGGAGGGGTGTGGCCAGAGGAGGGAGTGTGTGTTTGTGAAGCCACGTGCACACGGAGTGGAAGCAGAGGTTGATGGTCTGCCTGGGAACTGAAGCCCTTTGAGAGCACACAGAGAAAACAGGAGAACGGGCATGGCAGGTTTTTGGGAAAAGATCCAATTTTTTTTTGAAAAAGCAGGGAACCCCCAGACATTGCATGGGTGTTAAGCCTTAGCCCCATCACTCTTGAGAGCCTTCTGCCCAGGAGGGCCAATTAGTTCCTCCGATGTGCTTGGTGAGGACCTGAAGTCCTTCCCACCCCTGCAAGCCACCTGCCAGGGGAGCAGAGTCACTTATGGCCAAGAAGAATTGTTCTGGGGGTTGGTTAGTAAGCAGGAAGAAGGGGAGAAGAAAACTACATACGGGGGTTGAAAACCTCCAGCCAAAGAAGGTGAGGCAGAGGCCTCTTACCACTGGGGAAGGTGCTGGAGTCACACAGCAAACCACGCTAGCGGCAGAGGTTACCCAAGTCACAGGGCACCAACGTGCGGTATTGGCGACGGGTATCCAAGCTCCCCGTGGCGAATCTGCAGAGGTCTGCAGCAGCCTCAGTTCTCGCCTCTTCAGAAGGAAGAATTTGACTGAGGGGCACCAGGCAGAAGGAGAGACAGGCCAGTTTCAGGGCCAAAAGTTTATTAAAAAGTTTTAGAGCAGGAATGGCAGGAAGGAAAGTGCTCTTGGAAGAGGGCCAGGCAGGCGACGTGGAGGACAAGTGCCTCCTTCTTGTCTTTCATTCGGTTTTCTCATCGTCTTTCTATTTTACTTTGATTTAATGCTCAAATAATGATCTCCTAGACTTATTACCATCCCAAGTGCATTCGTTCTTGCTTCGGATCTTCTCTACGATCCGACCCTTTAGGAAGTGGTTGCCCCACATGCCCACTGCAGGCAGGGAGCCACTTTAACATCAGCACGTCCCTCTCTCGCTCCCACTGAGGAGGGCAGCCTCGGGGTTGGCCCAAATGCCGCAGCGTTTGCTCCCGCAAGGCTCCCAGGCTGTCATGAGAGCTCTTCCTCAGGGTCTTTGTGGGGGAGAGTGGGGGTGAGCGCCTCTTTCCCCGCTTTGCATGCCTTCCTGTGCATCACGCCAAGGCGCTCAGAGGCTCAGGCTCCACTAATGGAGGTGACTCTGGAGCTCAGGCTTCAATCAACCAATGAAGAAAAACTTTAGAAGCACTTCCAGCTTCTTGAGCTAAAAATATTGAATTCAGAATCTCTTGTAAATGCGCAGAGCTCAACAGACTCCATCTAATCTTTAAGTTCGTGCTTCCCTCCCAGGTCTAGTGTTTGCAGAAGCCACCTCCCCCAAACACCCCCGGTCTTCTAACAATATAAATGACAAATCTTGCAAACCTTTTGATGTGTAAGCCTTCTTTTCCCAAATTAGGTTTGTGCTGATCCCCCGGGACATGCCAGGATCTGATTCTAATTGTAGGTTTGGAAGCGGTGAGGGTGGTGGTGGTGGAGTGGGATGGAAGTCAGCACCTGCTTGCAAAGTAACCACATCAGGTGAGGCCACAGCGAGGTCTCCAAACAAGGCAGGACCAGACCCGTCAAACAGGGGCTACTTCTGCTTGGCGTGATTGTTAGGATATGCAGCTCCTCACCCTCCCTCCTGATACTGGGGTCCAACACCTTCCCAGTCAATGCCCTGATTTTCACAGGGCATTGATTTCACAGAGACCTGAGGAAGGATGAAAGTCCAGTCTACATCAGCATTCAGCAAACCTCCCAATTATGCCCTGGGGCTGATTCAAGGGCACATCAAACACAACAGCCTTAAGAGATAAGAGATCCTTTTAGCGATTGTGGAAACCTTCTTGTTCTCTGACCGTGCCTTGAGCTCAGCATTTGAAAATCCCGACCACGTCATCTTGTTTCCTTGGACTCTCCAGTGCAGCTCAGGGCAGCCGCCCCATCCCACACTGTGGTGCTCCTCAGCACCCCTCTGCTCCTCCTGCCCGCTGTACTGTGCTGCCATCACCAGACCCACACTGTGCAGGCGCTTCACTCCAGGTGAGCACGGGTGGTTACTTAGTTAACTGTTTCACCAGGTGCCATGGACTCCCCTCATCCTCATGGCCCTCAGACCCAACCAGGACGTAGAGACCATCCTAGGATCTCACCTTCAAAGGTCTGTTGTCTGCAAACACTTCTGGTATCAAATACTGTAGGAGTCAGGATTCATCTGTGGATAACAGAAACTATCCTGGCAACACTGGGTAGAAAGAGATTGAATCAATGCAGAATGGAGAGTGAGGAGTACTGTGACCGCGGGAAGAGCAGGGTTTCAGCCGAGCCTCAGCAGCAGCTCTACAGTGAGAATTGCAGAATTGTCCTGCTGTGGTAGATTAAAATGGCCACAGATCCTCTGCAGCTCCTGCAGTCAAGAAGTAGATCAATTTCCCCACCTCCCTCTACCCCTTCATTAGGGACTGACCTGTGACTTGCTTTGACCAAGGAAGATATTCAAAGTAAAGCTGTGCAGCTCCTGCTCTGGTGCTCTTGGAGAGCTGGGACAATGTGAACAAGTATTAGCAAGGCTAAGAAACTGAGTAAGTGTGGAAGCACCCCAGCCCCAAACCAGTGAAGTGCTAGACCTGTGTGTGATGCCCACAAGAACCAGCCAGACCCCAGCTGACCCAACAACTAAGTACAGAACCAACAGCTGGCCACAGATGCAAGAGTGAACCCAGCCAAGCCCAGCAGAAGAACCAGCCTGCTGAGCCCAGCTCAAATTGTCAACCCACAGAATCATGACCTGACTGCATGGTCATTGAGCTTTAGGATGATTCATTACACAGCAAAAAGATATTCAATGCACCTCTCAAGGAAGTTTCCATTCCTGCCACAATCTAGAAGCTGGGGAAACCAGAAGATGCCCCTATGTTTGGCTCCAGGACTGTCCTCTCCTAGCCAAGATAAATAACAGCAAAATGAATATCCTTTGACATGAGGTCTAGGGATGAGACTCTGAGGCTCCTGCTACTGCTGCCTCAGAAGTGCTGACCATCTCCCTGTCTGGGCTTGCTGGTGGAAAACAAGGGAAGCAACGTGACAGATTCTACCTCATTTTTCCCATCCTACTGTCACCAGAGGGTGTCTGTTGGAGGGGCATGCTGGAGCTCATGGCAGCTGCTTATACAATCCATAGTCTCAACCCAGCCCTGTGAGCCCTGAACCAGATTTTCATTTCTACCAGCTTGACTCATGGGTCTCTCTTGGTCTGAATTTGGTGTGTGTGTGTCGGGGTGGGGGTAGGGGGATGGGCCATGGGCCATTATTTGTGGTCCTCCCCAACACCCCCCTCCAACAAAAGCCCAGAAGCCACAAAGACTGACAGACCTGACTACACAAAGATCCCAAACTTCTGATCCATCAGAGAACCACAGTGAACACACTGAGAAATGCTCCTCGCAATGTATGTCCCAAAATGATGGACAGATTTGACCATAAGCATTTAAGACTTTTACTCAGCAAAGACACCACCGTTAACTCTGAATGTGGAAAAAAATGTTTGCAAAATACATAATGGAAGGAATGACAGATTTATCCAAGTAAAAATTAAAACTATATCATGGCGAAAGATATTGTAGCCAAACATAGCCAGTGCAACCTGTTCTGCCAGCTTGGGGTACAAATAAGGTCACATATTTCTGTTCTTCATAGGAGCCCCACCCACTCACAGTGCCGGGAAGGGAACTCTGTTCCCTCTCTGGGCGAGCTCACATGGGAGTGCAGCCTCTGCAGAGCAGCGCCACTGCCCCCACTGACACCTTCAAACGTGTTCGCTCTTGACTCGGTACACCCACAGTGATAGAGCCATCCTCAGAAATACCTGCACACAGGTGGCTCCACAGCAACAGTTTGAAATATCCATGACTCGGGCAGCAGGAGAGTGTTCTGTGGGCCGGTGCTTCCCAACAACAGAATCCTTGCTGCAGCTGGAGAGACTGGAGTGGATCCCCAGGCCGCGGGTGAAAGGCTGGTTTCTCCTGCCCAAGATGCCTGAACAGGCAGGGCTGGGAGCTCTGTTTATATCCCAGCACCAGAAGTGCTGATTTTCTAAAACGAGGATAAAATTCCTAGCCAAGTTGGGAGGTCAGAAGGAGGAACGGGACCAAATGCAGGTGAGCAGATGTGGACCCGCAGGGGCACGGCTGTGCCTGGGAGGCGCTGGGCTCTGCGGACACAGCTGGGCCGCAGGCTCTGCCCAGACGGAGACTGGAACTGGGCTCTTCACAACGCTGGGTCTGTGAGGGTCTGTCCCTCAGGAAGGGGACAAGAGAGGGCAGAGGCGCCCAGCACAGGCACCCTGCCAGAGTTGGCATGGCATCCTTGGGAATTCTGTCTGCTCTGGGGAAGCTCACGTGCTTCTTGTCCACATATGTGCTCCCAGGACATTTGAAAACCAAATTCATGCCAAGGAGAGAGGTGCGGGCCTGGGGCCTCTCCCTGTTGTGTGGAGGTGGGAGCTTCATGCTGAGTGACCCAGAAGAGGTCAGGATGCCGTGTCAGCTATGTGGCCCTTCTGTGTCCCAGTTTCTTACCTGCAAAATGGGAATAATTACAGTATCACCAGCAAAACACCCGTGGTGCTGCGGCTTAAGTGAATTATTTTTGCAAAGTTTTCAGAGCAAGATCTGGCATAGAGTGAACACTGAAGCGGTTGTTAAAGGATGAAGTGTGACATGGTTAGCTAGTCTCTGACGCTGAGCTCTAGAGCAAAATTCCTTTCCCCATTTGGGGGAAACAATCCACCCACTAAGAGGCAGGAACGCCCACAAGGCATAGAGCTGCCGGGATGAGCCAGGCAGGGTAAAACCGTTCCAGAGCCCCATTCCCTACTCCCTTCCATCCTCTCTCAGCTGACTACACAAAGATCCCAAACTTCTGATCCGTCAGAGAACCACAGTGAACACACTGAGAAACACTTCTCGCAATGTATGTCCCAAAATGATGGACAGATTTGACCATAAGCATCTAAGACTCTTACTCAGCAAAAACACCACCGTTAACTCTGAATGTGGAAAAAATGTTTGCAAAATACATAATGGAAGAAATGATGGATTTATCCACGTAAAAATTAAAACTATATCATGGTGAAAGATACTGTACACAAACGTAGCCTTGTGTGCGGCGTGCGGTGCCTTGAGCTCAGTGAGGGCCGCTGAGTGTGTGTCTCGGCTGTCTAGCCGATCCGACCAGTGACCCTCCTCGAGGCAGGCAGCCCTGATAAGAAACACCTGTAATCCCAGCACTTTGGGAGGCCGAGGCGGGTGGATCACGAGGTCAAGAGATCGAGACCATCCTGGTCAACGTGGTGAAACCCCGTCTCTACTCAAAATACAAAAAATTAGCTGGGCATGGTGGTGCGTGCCTGCAATCCCAGCTACTCGGGAGGCTGAGGCAGGAGAATTGCTTGAACCCTGGAGGCGGAGGTTGCGGTGAGCCGAGATCGTGACATTGCACGCCAGCCTGGGTAACAAGAGCGAAACTCCATCTCAAAAAAAAAAAACCACACACGTAGATAAGTGTGACCAGACCCACCCGTGGTGGATGACCCCCCTTGGAAGCTGCTACGGACTAATGATTTGAATCCTCCCAAATGCATACGTTGAAGTCTTCACCTCCAAGGTGATGGTCTAAGGAGGTGAGGCCTTGGGGAGGTGAATGCGTCATAAGGGAACAGCCTTCATGAGTGGGCTGATGCCCTGAAAAAGAGGCCCTAGGAAGCTGTTCCTTGGCCACGTGAGGACAGAGTGAGAAGCCACTATGAAGAACAAGCCCTCGACAGACACGGAATGTGCCAGCATTTTGATCTCAGAATTCCAGCCTCCAAAACAGTGAGCAATACAGATCTGTTGTTTATAAACCGCAGTCTGTGGTAGCCTCTTAAAGGAGGCCGAACACACTAAGACAGAAGCCATCTCCACACTCAACCCAAGGGTTTCTACCCACGTGGATTTTGGGGTGTCGGCCATCTCTCATTGGATTTAGACTTTATATGTGTTCCCACGGAGCATGCTGGGGTCTGCCCCGAGTTACGAATCTGGAGTCAAAAAGGGGTGCTGGGGCTGTGAAGAGGGAGAACCTCCCCAGCAAGCAACCGCCTTGGGAAAGGTGGTGAGAGGGTAGGCATGAAGTTAGGGGTTGCATTCTGTAAGACTTCCCTCACTTCTGCACCCACTGTAGGTTTTGGGGGGTCAACAATTTACCAGAAGGACCCACAGAGCTCACTGAAAGCTATGAAACCCGTGTTTATGGTTTCTTATTGCAAAAAGATACAGATTAAAAGCAGCCAAAGGACAAGGCACTGAAGTCAGGGGCCAGGTGCAAGCTTCCAGCTGTCCTGTCCCTACAGAGCTGTGGATGCTGTGACTTCTTGGTATTGTCGTGTGCCAGTCCGCATGGAGTATGGCCAAGCAGGGGCGCTCACTTGAGCCTTTATTGACTCCAATGGCAGCTTGCCACGTGGCCAACCTCAGTCTCTGGTCTCTCTGGACATCAGGCAATCCCATGTGACACCAGACTCCCACCATAAATCACATTGTAAGTGCAGACTGTCTGGTGTCACCCGAAACCTCCACAGAAATAAAGACCCTCTTATCAGGCCAGACATTCTAAGGACCTAGAGGTCAGCACCCTAGAGATCAGCACCCAGGAGCAAAGACTGGACCTCCTGTTGGGCAGAGTTGAAATCTGTACCACTCACCTGCCAAGCAAAGGAAGGCCAGTCTACACAGAGGGGAGGAGGGGCTGCTTTGCCAGTCAGAGAGTCTGGAGGGAGGTTGGGAGTTCAAGTTCATCAGACTCATTCCAACCCAGGTAATATTCTCATTCTGATTCTCAGGGCCCTATTCCCCCCGACCCCCTGTTGATGCAGGACCTAGTGAGGCTCTAGATTCAACTTTCCTTGGACTTCTGCAACCTGCAAGGCCAATTTTAGGTGACTTTCAACTACATCAGTGCTGAGGCTACAGGAGGTAAGTGGTTAGAGCCTGATAGATGCTCCATTTTTGGTCATTTGTAAATGAAAACATTCACAGGATTGGCCCTGACTTTCATTAAGTTCAGTTCCCCAGTGCAGGCATCAGCAGCTGCCTAATCCTCATTCCTCATCGTAATCATTCACACCTCTGCCAACAACGTGACAGCAATGGCCACATTTCTTCACCACCCCTGGATCCACACTCTGTACCACTTGGCCTTGCAATACTTCCCACCAACAGGGGTGGTCTCTTTCTCCATGTCTTGTACCTGGTGGGTGGACCACAGGACTGTGTCAAACAGAGTATTTTAGACATGTCATGCAACAGCCCCAGGGCTGGACCTCAGGACCCCTCAAGCAAATGCAATCCGTGTCCACTGAAAACAACAAAATGTTGAAAAAAGATATAAATGGAGAGACATCCCATGTTCATGGATTGGACAGCTCAACACTTCAGATAGCAATAGTTCCCATATTCACCTGCAGAGTTACTGTCGTCCTTACCAAAATTCCAGCTGGCTTTGTTTGGTTTTGTTTGCTTTCCTAGAAATTGACGTCAATAAAGTGCCCCAAACAGCCAACATCATCTTAAGAAAAGGTCAAAGCTGGAAGACTCACACTTCCTAATTTCAAAAATTACTACAAAGCCACAGTAATCAAGGCAATGTGGTACTAGAAATATGGCAGACATACAGATAAATGGAAAACAACTGAGAATCCAGAAATAATCTTTTACATTTATGGTCAATAGATTTTCAACAAGGAGCCAGCCCAGAGAATGGGAGAAAACACTCAAATCTTATGTATTCCCTAAAGGACTTATATTCATAATATGTGTGTGCCTGTATCTATTTAAAATGACCTAAAGATTCGAAGAGATATTTCTCCAAAGGACGTATTCAGATGCTTTCAAAAATGCTTGGCAACATTAGTTAATAGAGAAATGCAAATTATAACCACGAAATACCACTGCACACACCCTAGGATGGCTGTAACCAGGGAAGAGTTGGAGAGGTTGTGGAGAAACTGGAACCCTTGCACATTGGTAACAGGAATGCAAATGGTGCAGCAACTGCTTTGGAAACAGTTTGGCAGGTTCTTCAATTGTTAAACATAGAGTCACCAGATGGCCCAGCAATCCCACTCCTAGGTATCCACCCAAGAGAAATGAAAACATATCTGCACAGAAAAACTTGTACATGAATATTTATAGCAGCTTTATTCATAGTAGCTCCCAAACTGGAAATAACCCAAGTGTCTATCAACTGCTGAGTGGAGAAACAGTGTGGTCTGTCCAAGCAATGGGTATGATTTGGCATAAAAATGACAGTGAGATAACACAACACTATGCTGAGTGAGCGCCGTCAGACGCACAGGACACGGGTTCTATGACTCCGCCGGTATAAACCGTCCAGAAAAGGTGAATCTACAGAGGCGGGAAATGAATTGAATGGTTCAGTCCCTGGGAACTTCAGGTGCGATCAGGGAGTGGTTGCAAAAAGGCAGCTTCCTTTCGGGGTGACGCAGGTGTTCTGGCTTAGAGTCATTATGTGCGGCCTCCTTTCGGGGTGATGCAGGTGTTCTGGCTTAGAGTCGTTAAGTGCAGCCTCCTTTTGGGGTGATGCAGGTGTTCTGGCTTAGAGTCGTGCAGCCACCTTTTGGGGTGACACAGGTGTTCTGGCTTAGAGTCATTATGTGCGGCCTCCTTTTGGGGTGACGCAGGTGTTCTGGCTTGGAGTCGTGTAGCCACCTTTTGGGGTGACGCAGGTGTTCTGGCTTGGAGTCATGTGCAGCCGCCTTTTGGGGTGACGCAGGTGTTCTGGCTTAGAGTCGTTAAGTGCAGCCGCCTTTTGGGGTGACACAGGTGTTCTGGCTTGGAGTCATTAAGTGTAGCCACCTTTTGGGGTGATGCAGGTGTTCTGGCTTGGAGTCATTATGTGCGGCCTCCTTTTGGGGTGACACAGGTGTTCTGGCTTAGAGTCATTATGTGCGGCCTCCTTTTGGGGTGACACAGGTGTTCTGGCTTAGAGTCATTATGTGCAGCCACCTTTTGGGGTGACACAGGTGTTCTGGCTTGGAGTCGTTATGATTGCATGACTCCCATTTATGAAAAGTAATTGAATTGTATGCTGGAAATGAGTGAATTTTTATCGTATAAGAAATATATGTTAATAGAGCTGGAAAGAAGGAGAGGAAGGAGAGAAAGAAAGAAGACAGGCCAGGCGTGAGCACTCCTCTCTCTCTTCCCGCTATGCTGCCATGGGAACGAGCCCAGGCCAGAGCGCTGGAGGATGAGAGGCCTGTGGCCCAGTCACTCCCATTGCCCCAGCTGACCATCAACCACCCCCAGAGGTGACAGCGAGACCACCCTGCACTAGTCAAGCCTCAGTTGACCGGCCACAGGCTCATAGCAAGCTCAGCAAAGACCAGGCCCAGATCAGCAGAACCCGAGCTAAGCCAGAACCTCCCAAGCAGCAGTAAGTGTCCACTTCAAGTTTTCCGCCACAGAGGTGAGCAGCTGAGACACAGCACTGGGTGCCTAACGGGTGCACCTCCCAATCATCTAATGCAGCACTTAACTGCAGACGGTGGTAATTTGGATAAATGTTCGTAGGGTGATTCAGGCTATTGCATTCCGTTTCCCGTTAGAATGAGGCCATCACCACATTCGAGCCCAGTCATGTGAACCAACCCCAGATTGTCATAGAGTCTGACTCCGTTTTTTCTCTTTGGCGGCTGACAGCTTTCAGGTAAGCCCCTCCCCCGCAGCCTTTGCCCCGCATCTGAGCAAGCCAATAAGAAATCCCGTGTTGTCTCTCTCAAGGCAGGAAGTTCAAACCACACAAAGTCCAGCCCCAGCGCCGTCCCCAGTAAACACCAAAGCAACCCACGCCCTCTTTGCTCAGACATTCAGGACCAGCTTGTGCCTGCCCTGTGCTCCTCAACTTCCCATATGCTCATCTGGACCCACGCTGGGTGGTGCAACCGCAGAATGCAGATCGGGGTCCTTCTCTTGGGTGCAGACAGGAAAGAGAGACCACTGTGTATTTCTAACAGGAAGGATTTAATGCAGAGAATCTACAGAATGCGAGAGTGGGGGTGCTGCCCAGCAATCCAGACCCGTGGGAAGCAGTGAGACGCCCGCAGGAGCCTGACCCCGTCATCCCAGCCACTGCACAGCCACCACCAGGGATGGGCTTGGGTGGCCTCCACCCTGCAAAACCTCCATCATCTGAGCCTGAGCTCATCTGCCATGATGTCACTTTGAGACAGCTGCTGCTGTTGCCACAGTCAAAAGCAAAGTGGTCCTTCCTTACCCCTGCATTCCTTTTTTTTTTTTTCAGATGGAGTCTTGCTGTTGTTCTCCAGGCTGGAGTACAATGGCACGATCTCAGCTCACCGCACCTTCCACCTCCCAGGTTCAAGCAATTGTCCTGCCTCAGCCTCAGGTCTCATCTGACACCACAGGTGCCCACCACCATGCCCGGCTAATTTTTGTACTTTTAGTAGAGATGGAGTTTCACCATAGTGGCCAGGCTGGTCTTGAACTCCTGACCTCATGATCCACCTACCTCAGCCTCCCAAAGTGCTGGGATTATAGGTGTGAGCCACTGCATTCTAACCCCGTATTAGTGCCTCCAATTACAGAACCCCACAGGAATCCATTTGGCAGGGGGTCTGGGGAATGCAGATTTCAGACTTCCAGCCCCAGTGGTACAGAGGAGAGCAAGAAGAGCTGGGAAGGGCTGAGTAGCCAGAGACAACATCTACTATAAATCCTACAGCCACACAGGCAGAAAAATCAACTAACCACAGGAAGGAAAAAACAGCTGACCCCAGGCTTCTCCACAGCAATATGCAGTGCTGAAGGACAGCAGTGACTGAAGAATTGTATGGCACTCTTTTCAAACATGTCTGAATCCAGGTATTAGAGTACCTAGGAGTTCGTATTTCTCTCTCTCTCTCTCTCTCTCTCTCACACACACACACACACACACACACACACACACACACACACACACACACACTTGGAAACTGCCTGTATGTGCTGAGCCATCATACCTCCGCACTCCAGCCTGGGTGACACAGGGAGACCCCATCTCTAAAAACAACCCCAAAAACCACTTGATACTGAACTGTAACAGCAAAGCTGAAGTGAGGCAGGTGCAGGAGACCCTGGTTGCCAGCAGTGTCCTGTGAACACCCGTAGGCACAAGCAAAGCAGGACAACAAAAGGGAGCTCTTAGGAAAGGAATTTGATGCTGCTCTTCATTCATTCGTGCAGGCAGCATCTGCTGGGTGTCTGCGACATACCAGGTCACACTCTGGGACAGGACAGGGAAACTCAGTCTGTCTCTGCCCTCCTGGACCTTTGGTTCTGGGGGTAGACAGACAATAAACAGCTCCAGCAATGAGAGGCACGTGGGGCCAAGAATCACACAGACGCTCCTGGGGCCAGGGAGGGGTGCAGGGGGACAGGCAGAGGTTTTAAGATTCGAGGGAGCGGGCAAAAGCACAGGCCTGGGAAGCTGCCCAAGGAGCCAGCAGGAGCCAGGGCAGGGTGGAGGCGCTGGACCATGGGGCTGCCTTTGAGGACTTGGGCTTTTTCTCTGAATAAGGTGAAAAGCCACTGCAGGGTCCGGAGAGTTCTAGAGGAGAGGAAGAAGGATGAGGAAGGTGAGCTCTCCCTGCCCCTCCAGCTGCTCAGGGTAGGAGGCACTTGATCAGGAAAGGCTGCTGTGGGGAGGACCCCTCTGTTTCCCATGCTTTGGGCCCCGAAGGGTTGCTTGGCCCTGGGAACTGGGGCATTCTTATGCTGAGGAAATTGGTGCTGAGCCGAGCTGGACTTAAATAATTGCGTTGAACTATATGAAAGTGCTGATAGGTGGCTGTTTTGATTAAAAAGAGTCCATTTCTTTCTTTATAGATGGATCTTCAATCTTGTTGCCCAGGCTGGAGTGCAATGGCACAATCTCGGCTCACCGCAACCTCTGCCTCCCAGGTTCAATCGATTCTCCTGCCTCAGCTTCCCAAGTAGCTGGGATTACAGGCATGACCCACCACGCCTGGCAAATTTTTTGTATTTTTAGTAGAGATGGGGTTTCTCCATGTTGGTCAGGCTGGTCTCAAACTCCTGACCTCAGGTGAGCCGCCCGCCTCGGCCTCCCAAAGTGCTGGGATTACAGGTGTGAGCCACTGCACCATGCCTGGCAAAAATTAAAAAAAGAGGAAATTTCATGCCATTCAGTCCAGTAGGACAAAAGGCCACCCAGCTGCGGAGGTTAGGTGGGCGAGCAGAATGCAATGGACGGGGCCTGCTCAGCAAGGACTGACAGGAGGGTGAGAATCGGGGGGGAGGTCACCTCCTCATCCCTCACTACGGAGTGGGCTGACCGTCCAAAGGCCATCAGTTCAACACCTCCGGACTTCGTATTTAGACAACAGCACAGAAAGTGTCCTTTAAAATGACACTCCAGGCCGGGCACGGTGGCTCAAGCCTGTAATCCCAGCACTTTGGGAGGCCGAGGCAGGTGGATCACGAGGTCAACAGATCGAGACCATCCTGGTCAACATAGTGAAACCCTGTCTCTACTAAAGATACAAAAAATTAGCTGGGCACGGTGGCGCATGCCTGTAATCCCAGCTACTCGGGAGGCTGAGGCAGGAGAATTGCCTGAACCCAGGAGGCGGAGGTTGCGGTGAGCCGAGATTGCTCCATTGCACTCCAGCCTGGGTAACAAGAGCGAAACTACGTCTCAAAAAAAAAATGACACTCCATGCCATACGCACAGGAACTCACACAGGGCCCTCTTTCCATTTGCTGACACTCAGATAAAGTGCCCACAGGACACCTGGAAAAGCCATGAGGATGTTGCTCGTGGGGCAGAGCCGGGTGCGGGCCCGGGAGCTGTTTCACAGACCACCCCATGGCTCGGCCCCACATCCCACCGCCTGCCTGGTGGGGGTCGGGCACACAGGAATGCCCCTGCTGTGGTATAAGTCAGCAGCTCTTTTTGGAAGCAGGTTGGCAGCACTTATTCAAAAGGCTTCCTTGTCCTGCAACCTGGCAATTTCATGTCTAGAAATGGAAATAGCAGATTGGCTTAGATGACTCAGTCAACACCTCCATCATTAGCGGAGCGCCTGTCGGTTTTCTAAAAGGCAGAGGCCAGAACAAGGGAGTTTAGCAAGGTTGTGGGATACAAGGGCATTAAGCAAAAATCAATTTTTTTTTTTTGAAGACAGAGTTTCACTCTTGCAGCCCAGGCTGGAGTGCAGTGGAGCTCTGTGCCACCGGAGGCACCGCAACCTCCGCCTCCCGGATTCAACGGAGTCTCCTGCCTCAGCCTCCCAAGCAGCGGGGATTACAGGTGCCCACCACCATGCCCGGAAAGTTTTTCTATTTTCAGTAGCGACGGGGTTTCACCATGTTGGCCCAGGTGGTCTTGAACTCCTGACCTCAGGCGATCTGCCTGCCCCAGCCTCCCAAAGTGCTGGGATTACAGGCATGAGCCACTGCACCAGGCTAAGTCAATTGTAGTTTTATGTACTTGCAAGAAGCAATGGGAAATTGAGAAATTTTAAACAAACCACCACTCACCAAGGCATCACCCGGTGTGAACTACTAAGGACAAATTTGACGAAAGATGTGTCAGGTGCATAAACGGAAAACTACAGAGCATGGACGGCACACGGACAGTCGGTTAGCATGGCAAATTCTGTTACCTGATCTTACACAATAAAAAATTTTAATAGAATAAAAGGGCAGACAACAAAACAAAAACCCCAAAAAATTAAGTGTGGTCGTTTCTGAGTGGTGGGATAATGGATTCTGCCCCTTAGTTTCTGTATTTTTGTCTTTTTCAAATCCTCTCTAACGAACAAGTGCTACTTTTGCAAGACAAAGGAGTAAATGTAAGAAGCCGTGTGTGCTCCTTTCTGCTTGCGGTAAAATTCCACAACCCCCCGACTCTTCCACATGTGTAGCTCTCCAGAAAGAGGCGTCGAAGACAGAGCAGGGCAGAGCACCTGGCCTCACATCTGTTGCCTGACTCACTACATTCCTTCAAAGATAAATGACTCCTTCCAGGCTGAGTGTCTCAAACCTGTAATTCCAGCGCTTTGGGAGGCCACTGTGGGATGATCATTTGAGGCCAAGAGTTTGAGACCAACCTGGGCAACATGGCAAGACCCTGTTCCTATTTAAAAAAAAAAATTTTTTTTTTTGGTGACAGAGTCTAGCTCTGTCACCCAGGCCGGAGTGCAGTGGCATGATCTCAGCTCACTGCAACGTCTGCCTCCTGGGTTCAAGTGATTCTCCTGCCTCAGCCTCACAAGCAGCTGGGATTACAGGCATGTGCCATCACACCCAGCTAAATTTTATATTTTTAGTAGAGACAGGGTTTCCCCATATTGGCCAGACTGGTCTCAAACTCCTGACCTCAAGTGATCCAGCAGCCTCGGCCTCCCAAAGTGCTGGGATTGCAGGCATGAACCACCGTGCTTGGCCTCAAAATTTTTTTAAGTAGGTGGCTCATGCTTGTATTCCTAGCTGCTTGGGAGGCTGACAGTAGGATCACTTGAGTTCAGGAGTGTGAGGTCACACATGCTCGCCATGATTGTTGATTAAATTTTTAAAAAATCACTGCACTCCAGCCTGGGTGACGGAGCAAGAGTGTCTTTGAAATTAGTGGTAAAATAAGAAATAGAAACATCTTCAGAATTGTCAGCATACACTTTTGCCTGGGTTTAGTGATCAGACAGGTTTATACTAGTCTGATAAGTATTTTAAGGGTTAGGGTTTGGCATGAAAACTATAAAACTATCCACGCAGCCAGAAGCAGAATGACCTTTGTGTAGTTTTTTATAAGAAAAATTGTTTAATATTATTGGTTTAATAAAAACAGCTAAATCTTCTGAGTTATCAGAAAATATCCATATATTTAACTTTAATGTTCTTAGGTGAACATCTAATACTCACAGGCTGTAAAAATGGTTAGCAGGAAAATAACATAAAATGATTCACTTTGTCTCATATCTCAGTTTTTACAATTAACCTAGGCAAAGACATTATCTTGAAGGTCTAAAAAAACAATTTACTAAATAAGTAAATGTCAGTTAGAAAAATGCCTATAAATAAATTGTTTATGTTTGAAATCTTAAATTCAATAATAGATATTCATTAAATGTCTACATTTCCCTTTTTTTCTTTTTTTTTGCATTTCCAACTAAGAAAAATTATGTTACATGTTTCTAAAAATTATAATATGAGCCAGGCATGGTGGCTCATGCCTGAGATTTCAGTATTTTAGGAGGCTGAGGTGGGCAGATCACCTGAGATCAGGAGTTCACGACCATCCTGGCTAATATGGTGAAACCCCATCTCTATAAAAATACAAAAATTAGCTGGGCATGGTGGCACACACCCATAGTCCCAGCTACTCAGGACCTGAGGCAGGAGAATCATTTGAACCTGTGAGAAGGAGTTGCAGTGAGCCAAGCTCATGCCACTGCACTCCAGCCTGGGTGATAGAACAAGACTCCATCTCAAAATAAAAATTATAATACAGTTCTCATCAATAAAATTCTAATATGTGACAGACAACTCAAAATTTCTTGCTTCCCAGGTTTTTACTAAAATTTAAGTTTACTAAGAGTTAAAAATTCTAGGCCAGGCATGGTGGTTCACACCTGTTATACCAGCACTATGGGAGGCCAAGGTGGGTAGATTTCCTGAGGTCAGGAGTTTAAGACCAGCCTGGCCAACATAGTGAAACCCCATCTCTACTAAAAATATTTTTAAAATTAGCTGGGCATGGTGGTGCATGCCTGTAATCCCAGCTACTCAGGAGGCTGAGGCAGGAGAATCGCTTGAACCCAGGAGGCAGAGGTTGCAGTGAGCCAAGATCACACCATTGCACTCCAGCCTGGGCAACAAGACCAAGACTCCATTTCAAAAATTTTAAAAAATTCTAATTTAAGTATAATTCTGTATATAAATATGCCAAAAATTTGTTTTTAATTTAAAAATTATTTAAAAGGCATAAAAATGTGTTCTTTATTGAGGAAAAATAATTTTTGTTTGATTTTTCAGGTTATTTTTTAAAAATATAAAACAAAATTAAAAGAATCCCATAAGTAGGAGGGAGAGATGTAAAGAAGCCTATGGTTATGAAGTTGTAGTTTTGGTAATAAAAGTTAAAAAAGAGAGAGAGAGAGAGAGATAATAATTTTGTATGAGAAAGAATTCTGCATGGTGAATTTTTTGTCCCAAAGTAAAATGACTGATTATAAGAGAAAGCAAAAAGTCCACGCATGACTTAAATGGCCTGTGTAAGTTGTGATAAGTTTCATGAAAATAAAATTTTATAAAGGGAATTTTGCGTGTGATTAAGTTAGCTATAATTTTAAATAATTACTTATAAAATATTTGTAAGGTTTGAGCTTTGATATTAAAAATACACTACTACAAAACTAAAAATTGGTTCCCTGTATTAGAACAGTTTTCTTAAAATCTTGATTTGCTCTTAATAAAATTACAAGAGGCTTTGGTTCTTATCTGTTTCTTTTTTTAACTTGTCAAATTTATATCTCAGAAGTTTAACTTTGGCCATACCTCACTGTATGTGATGTGCAGTCATATATCATTACCTTCTGTTCCATTCCCCCTTGAAAAAGCATATCTTTTTATTTGGCTGGGATTGATTATAACTCTCTCCTTCAATGTTTTCATCAACTCCTGTTCTAACTTTGCTGTTATTATCTGATGCTTAAATGTTTGTCTTGTCAGCCTAGAAAAGCAATGTTTTCCTCCAGCATAATTTGATTCTGTGCTGTTGGCTTTTCTCTGTTTCCTTTCTTTTTCTTTTTTAGAGACAGGGTCTCACTTTGTCACCCAGGCTGAAGCGCAGTGGCTTAATCACATCTGGCTTTTATTTCTTTTTCTTTTTTGGGGGTGTATGTGTGCAGATAGGGTCTTGCTATGTCGATCAGACTGTTCTCAAACTCCTGGCCTCGAGGGATCCTTCTACCTCAGCTTCCCAAAGTGTTAGAATTACAGGCGTGAGCCACTGTGCCTGGTTAGCTTTTCTTAATATGTCTGAACTGTTCAATGTAACCAGGATACTTCCCTTGCTGTTACTGAGAGCCATGTATTCCCCTGTTCAAGGTACTAGTTTTCTTGTTTACATTCCCCTATAATGTAGTGTATACTCATTACCCTGGACACACTCTTCCTGTGTCTGATTAAGTTCAAATACCCTTTCTTAATGAGGTTTGATTTCTAGGTTACCTAAATGGCTTCCCATAAGGAGAAGCAATCACACATTAAAGGAGGTTTTTCTTTACCTTTTTAGTCACTGGCCTAAAACACATACACGAGAGTTTACATTTTGTCAGGATAATTCCTGTGTTGTCTTTATTAGGTTTTTGATTACTTAGAAGAACTGAGCTTTGGAAGGGTTATGGCTTTTACTTTATTATTTATTTATTTATTTATTTTTGAGATGGAGTTTCGCTCTTGTTACCCAGGCTGGAGTGCAATGGCACGATCTCGGCTCACTGCAACCTCCACCTCCTGGGTTCAAGCAATTCTCCTGCCTCAGCCTCCTGAGTAGCTGGGATTACAGGCACGCGCCATCATGCCCAGCTAATTTTTTTTTGTATTTTTAGTAGAGATGGGGTTTCACCATGCTGACCAGGATGGTCTCGAGCTCTTGACCTCGTGATCCACCCGCCTCGGCCTCCCAAAGTTCTGGGATTACAGGTGTGAGCCACCGCGCCCAGCCTAGGGCTTTTACATCCATGTAAATTTTTTATTGCCTTTGAGGTCTTTTAATCATCACTCTGGTTAAACAAATAACTATTATTTTTAAAGAACCCGTGATTCTGTTTCAATCAAGTGTTTTAACCTTTTGACGTTTTTTAGAGGTTTCTCCAGGACCAAAATCCTAAAGTAAGCCTTTTTGAATTACATGATTAGGTTTATGTGGTAAATTGTAATGGGAAACATTGTCAAATGGTAAGTGATGCTAAACCTTCTTTCAACTATATTTATGGGTATATTATTGATAAAAATGTTCCAAAATGATATAAATTTATTAAAGCCAAATATCAGTCATAACTTTGTTATATGAAAACCTGTTCTAAACCTATGTTTATATGGAGATGTTATTAATGTGAGTATTTTAAAGATTGCATAAAATTTGGCCAGGCATGATAGTCCATGCCTGGAACCCCAGGATTTTGAGAGGCTGAGGCAGACGGACCACCTGAGGTCAGGAGTTCAAGACCAGGCTGGCCAACATAGCAAAACCCATCTCTACTAAAAGTATAGAAAAGCTAGCTGGGAATGGTGGTAGGTGCCTGTAATCGCAGCTGCTTGGGAGGCTGAGGCAAGAGAATCATTTGAATCTGGGAGTGGGAGGTTGCAGTGAGCTGAGATCGCACCACTCCAGCCTGGGCGACAGAGCAAGACTCTGTCTCAAAAAAATAAATAAATCCCAGCACTTTGGGAGGCCAAGGTGGGCGGATCATGAGGTCAGGAGTTCAAGACCAGCCTGGCCAATATGATAAAAAAAAAAAGAACCCAGACCATCCCAACGTCACTAGTCAGTAGAGAAATGTAAATCAAAACCGCAATGTGACACCACCTCCCACCCAATAGGATGGCTGCTAGTAAAAAATAAAACGAAACATAACATGACAAACTGAGGCTACGGAGAAAGGGGAATCCCGTGCACTGCTGGTGGGAATGTTGTCTTGGAAAAAGGCATGGCAGTTTCTCAAAAAATTAAAAGCAGAATGACCACATAGTGGATCCCACAATTCTGCTTCTGGGTGTACTCCCAGCGGAACCAGAAGGCGGGTCTTGAAGGGATGTCTGCAGTCATGTTCACAGAGGCATTAGGCACAGCAGCTATGAGCCTGGGCCATCAGCAGATGATTGATAAGCAAAGTGTGGTCCGCGCATCCCAGGAACTATGATTCTGCCTCAGAAAGGAAGGAAGTTCCGCCATATGCAACAGCGTGGATGAACCTTGAGAAAATCAAGCCAAGTGAAATACAAAGGGCCCAGAAAGACAAATGCTGTTTGACTCCACTTACACGAGACATCCAAAGTAGTCAAACTCATAGAGACAGTAGAATGGGGGGGGTGCCAGGGGCTTCGGGGAGAAGGGAATGGGGCGTTGGTGTTGAATGGGGACAGAGCTTCAGGTTTGCAAGATGAAAAACTTCTGGAGGCCCGATGTGATCAGCAATGTGAATGGGCTTAGCACTGTGGAATTACATGCTTTAAAATGGTTAGGAGAGACATTTTATGTGTATTTACCACAGCGGAAAATTTTTTAGGCCAGGTGCAGTGGCTCATGCCTGTACTCCCAACACTTTGGGAGGCCGGGGTCGGACAATCACTTGAGGCCAGGAGTTTGAGACCAGCCTTGGCAACATAGTGAGACCCTATCTCTACAAAAACTTAAAAACCAGCCAGGTGTGGTGGCACTCACCTGTGGTGTCAGCTAGTTTAGAGGTTGAGGCTGGGGCAGGAGGATCCCTTGAGCCCAGGAGGTTGAGGCTACCTCCTGGTGAGGTATGATCACACCACTGCACTCCAGCCTGGGCAACAGAGTGAGACCCTGTCTAAACAAGAAAAGAAAAGAAAAAAATGTTAAAGGTCAACCATGATGGCTGCATAACAACTGAATGTACCTCATGCCACCAAACTGTACACTTAAGAAGGTTTAAAATGGGGCTGAGGGAAGTGGTTCACTCCTATCATTCCAGAACTTTGGGAGGCTGAGGCAGGAGGATCACTCGAGGACAGGAATTCGGGACCAGCCTGGGCAACATAGGGAGAACTCATCTCTACAAAAAGGTTTTTAAAAAATTAGCTGGGCGTGGTGGTGTGCACCTGTCATCCAGCTACTCCAGAGGCTGAGGTGGGAGGATCACTTGACCCCAGGAGGACAAGGCTGAAGTGGGCTATGATGGTGTCACTGCCCTCAAGCCTGGGCGACAGAGTGGGACTCCATTGCTAAAAATAGTAATTTTAAAAAGTGATTAAAATGGTAACATTATGTGTATTTTTTCCACAAAGAAAGTAAAAACAAAAGAAACCCCAACAAAATCCAAGCAGAGGCCAGGCACGGGGGCTCACGCCTCTAATCACAGCACTTTGGGAGGCCAAGGTGGGTGGATCGTTTGCGGCCAGGAGTTCGAGACCAGCCTGGCCAACATGGTGAAACCCCGTCTCTACTAAAATGACAAAAAAAATCGGCACCTATAATCTAACTACTTGGGAGGCTGAGGCAGAAGCACCGTTTGAACCCTCTCCCGTGGCAGACTTTGGTACCCGGTCCGTGCCAGCCTGGCTATGCAGCTGCAGCCCTCTGAGGCCTGGGTCCCTCGTGGCTGATGCTGCACTGAAGGGCACCCGTGCTTGACACTAGGGGCTCTGCCGGGCACCTGCTGAAGGGACGGGTGCATTTGCCTTCCTTCCGCAGGATCTGACGTGCCCCAGCCCGCCACCCACGGTGGGCAGGGGTTCCTTCTGTGGCACTCGCCACACTGCTTCACCCCACGTCCGTTTTCTTTTCCCCTGACGGACGGTCTGCCTGTGTCTTTGGAAGCTCTCCCTTTCCCCAGGCCTTGCCGCGGCGCCAGGTTCCCGCCAGCACAGCCTGAAGCCAGGGGCCTCGTCGGCTGGCTCAGGTCTCCACTTAGCTCGGAGACATGCTCTTTCATGTAATGCTCTCCCCTCCCTCTGCAGCTCCTGCTACTCGGAAGCTGTGTCCCGAGTCTCCTCTCCCAGCGCCCCCAGGCCCTCGAGCAGGTCCTTGTACCAGCTCCCCAGTTCTTCAGTTTTGCGGCCCAGTCATTCGTCGGGGTGTCAGGGCTCTAGCTCCAGAAAGCCATTTTGTGACACATTTGATCACGTCACACGAGCACCTTTGATGATGAGACACGTGGCCACACCTCTGCAGCTCCACGCTGTGGGCCCAGGCGGGGCCTATCTCTGGCTTCCGAGACCCTCAGGACTGTCATGGTCTGCGTGGCTGGGAGGGTCCTGGCCTCCAGAGGCCTGCAGGAGTGGAGGGCATAGCAGCCTCCACCGCACGTGGGGAGGGAAGACAGGCCGAGCTCCCGGGGACCAGCCCAGAGGCAGTGAGGGCCTGGGGGCTTCGTGGCCCAGGATATGAGTCACTCTCCGCACAGCGAGAAGCCCAGCTACAGATATGGGGTGGATGCGTGAGGAGGTGCGGGGACCGGACCCATCTGTGGAAATGGGAAAGCGTGGGGTGAGGGCTGCGGGGCCCAGGGGTGCTCCTGGCCACTGTGGGGGAGGCTGTCTTCAGGACCCCGGGCCGCACAGCCCTGCCCATGCAAGGCCTCCCGCCCGAGTGATGTGTCCCATGGCCTGGGTGCTCTCCCAGGACTCGTTCCCTGTCTTGTCCATGGTTGACACCTGTCCTTGTGAGTCCTCGGGGTCAGGCCCCCTTGGGCCCCCCAAAACCTGTGATGGCCATTCTGTCAGAGCAAGGGGGCTGATGCTCCAGCCCCAGGGGCCTCTTGGCAACCTTCTCCATGCTTCTAGAATCCTCCTCACCATGTGGGCTTCCTTCTTCCATGGAAGGATTTCAAGCAAGCACTTCCCAGTTCCCAGATCCACAGCAGGATGATGACCTTGCAGCTGAGCAGGTGGCCCGCACAGGCTGCCCCTTCCAGCCTAGAGTGAGCTTCCTGGAGCCCCTGCCTCTGCCTCTGCAGACATTCCACAGGGCCTCTCTGCCCAGAGAAGGTGGCCCCCATGCTGCCCAGCTGCCACCCAGGGCCCCTGGCCCAGAGCCGCACTGACTCCACTGCCACCATCCTGGAGCCGCCGTGACTCTACTGCTCCCAGCGAGCCCTCCCCTGGCTCCATGCCTCCTGGTAGCTGCCCTTTTCTGAGAATGCCACCCCAAGACCCAAATTCTAGCCCCTGAATCCACCAGGGCTGGGGAACCATGAAGAATGTCACAGAGCAGGTCCCTTCCTCCCAGGCCTGTTTCCCCTTTTGTATAAAGAACTCCAAGCCCAGGCATCCAGATGCTCTCCATCCAAAACCCTCACAGGTCCCTGCTGACATCGGGGTCCCCTTGGAAGACCTGGGTCTGGGGGTCTGATGGAGAAGGGGTGAGCCCTGCCAGATCTTGGGGCAGCTGGAGTTGGGCCTATGGCCATCAGGAGCTCCACACCACCGGTGGTGCTGCATGGCCTGCAGGGGTTAATGGGTCTGGCCACCCCAGGGACCAGGCTCTGTGTGGAACCTCCTCTCTGCACCCTGGGGCCCAGTTTCTTCGGAGACGTGGCAGTCAGAGCTGTCGCCAAGCAGACAGCAGGCGCAGTCCCAAGGGCTGAGCACCAAGGATGCAGAGGCAGCCCTGGCAGCAGTGGGTGTGGGAGGCGCTGCTTCGAAGCCTGAGAGGGACCCTGCACCCACAGCAGGCCCCTGCTGTGACTTGGCCCCAAGCTGGGTCAGATGGCGCAGTCAGGACACAGCCCTCGGGCCAGGCCAGGCAGGGATGCGTTGTTCCCTGCTCTGACAGTGTGGCAGCCCAGAGAGGCGGGCGTCTCCAGAGTATGCCCGCACGCGGCCCGCCCACACCATCCAGCCTGCAGGTTGGCCCCTGTGCACATGTCACTTTGCCTCGACAGTGGTGGCATCCTATGTCCTCTGCCTAAGTGAGCACCTGCTGCCCGGGGCCTCCTCAGCCAGGCACCCCCAGCCACAGTGGCCACCTCAAAGTTCCCTCTGCCTCCAGACCCTTTCCTTCCAGGCCACACAGCCAACAGCCAGGTCGCCCATGGGCCCAGCTGGGAGCAGCTCCAAAGTGTGGGGACAGGCCCTGCCCCCTCCCCATGTGCCTCTGAGCCTGGCGTCCCCCAAGCTCACTGCCCACCAGGCTTGGGGAGGTCCAGGAGCCCTCTTTGGTGACATGCACCCTAGTGACAGAGGAGCTCTCCCACTACACGGTGGCCCAGAGCCCCAACCCGTCAACAAGGGGCCTCCACTGAGGCCAGGGTTCCCCCTACTTCACGGCAGTGCAGGACACAGCAGGCTCCGGGAACTTGGCAGCCAGGACAGGTGGCAGGGCACGCCTGCAAGTCCTGAGGAGCAGACAGAAGCAGAGGGGGTCCCAGGCCCAGCAGCCAGAGTCAGGGTGGACACCAGTTCCTGTAGCCACAGCCAGAGAGGCCCCAGAAGACTGGCACCAGCCTGGGGGTGCCAGGGAGCCTGCCTGCCTTCGCTGGACTTGCTGACCACACAGCGCCCTCTCCAGGGGCAGCCACCCACCCTCCCACAGGGAACAAGGCTTTGGTGTCAGCAGGATGGACCCTCGGGCCTAACCTTCAGTTGTGGACCCTGGCCTCAGTACAGCAAACTGTGAGAGGCAGCTGAGTGGCACTCTGGCGGCGTGGAGGTGGCCTAGGGGCTGAGGGTGGGCTCTGCCAGGCTCAGCCCAGGGGGCTGGGCCAGAATGCAGCCCAGCTTCATGATCATACCACAGAGGCGGTGGCACGGACATGAAGAAGAGCCCCATCATCCGCCCTGGCGTGGCATGAGATGGTGAGCAGAAAGCCCGCCAGCTGGGCCTGGACCTCTTGGCACTGCCATCCACACGGGCTAGACATGGCCAGGCACCAGCCAGGCCTGAAAAGGCACAAGGTCACCTGAGTGGGGATTAGGACTGAGTACGGGATAGAAGGAAGCCATGAACTTCCAGTGGGCTCAGGACACTGGACAGCAAGCTCAGAGTAAGGGGAGGCAGGCCTGCCCACGACGGACACATGCAGGCAGCTGCAGAGGCTCTCAGCTCAACCTATGCACACGTGGCACACACATGCCCCGTGAGTGCTACCCCTCCACCTCCAACAGCTGCACACCCTTACACAGGCAGAGGCCAGACTATGTCCTATGAGACCCCAAGCCAGATGCATCTCCCTGAGGCTACAGGGGCTTCCCAGAGTCTGGGGAACATACTGGCACAACCAGGAAGGGGCAGGCCTGTGGGGCACTTCCTGCAGAAGTGACTGGGCAACCCAGCCCCACCCCTGACACCTGCTATACCTGCTGCACCTGCTCACTGTGCACCCCACACCTGATGGGCTCCCATGGACCTCAGTACAGCCCCCACCAGGATCTTACCTGGGTCCCCCTCCTCAGCTGCTGATGCTATTTTCTATCTGTTGTCCTGGGTTGCAGCCTGGATCACTTCTTTTAACTTATCTTCTAGTTCACCAATTTTCTCTTCAGCAGTGTCTAAGTGGCTGCCAAACTACTCCTGGAGTTTCGTTTGAAGGTTGTATTTTTTTCATTTCCAGTTCTACTTGGTACTAGGTTGAAGTTTGTTTGACCTAACAGCATTTCCAAGCCTGTCTTAGAGCACAGCAAGCTTTTTACAATCCATGTCGGAGAATTCCAGGACACTCAGACGCCTCTGCACAGGTTTCTCATGCCTCTCAATCATGGCGCCAGGTTCCCATGTGCCTGGTCTGACTGTGGTCTACTCACTGACATTGGAAAATCATTCGCGAGGCACAGAGGCCTAGGACAAAGGCGACTTCTACTTGGTTCTGCCAGGAGCTGGGGAAGTGCAAGTTAGGGAAACAGTTTAAATGGAAACCCAAAACCTGCCGTCTTTCCAGCCAACCTGGTGGGAACACGGGCTTCATGTCCACAGGAGCCATTGTGTCCATGACTCCTCAGGGCCACCCTTCTGCCTGAACTACCTAGGCAACCCCTCGGGGCCAAGGCAGGAGGCAGGTCCCCACCCTGAGGACACAGGCCTCAGGCTTGTGAGCAGCCGACAGCCAGCAGGATATCCCACCAGCAGGTGTCCCTGCACACCTGGCTGAACACAGTGGAGGAGCTGAGGGGAGGACCCCCAGCTGGAGTGAGACACCGGCCCTGGAGCACATGCCGCAGCTCACTTGCATGGCTTCCGGAGTCCACAGCAGCAATGCTCAACAACAGATATCCAGAGTAACTTCTGCAGCAATCAGCAAGTCTTAAGAATTACCAGGTCAGGATTTGCATTAATTCATTCACCTATTCGTCTGCTTGACCTGTGCAAGGCAGCCCCCTCCCCGGCTGTCACAGATCAGCTTCTCTTTTGTACAGATCTGGCTCTTGGCTTTGCTCCTTCACTCAGTTGACCTCCTGCCCCTCACAGCAGGGTAAAGACTTGCATCTCACTGACAGATGGCTCGAGTCAGCCTTCCATGCCCTGCGGCCACCACGCCACATTCCAGGTGGCTCCATCAGTGAGATGCAAAGCCAGCTCCAGGGCCAGGTGGAAGGGCTGCTTCCCTTCTGCCTGCAGTCTCTCCAGTGTTGACCTTGCCTCCGAATGAACAAGCATAACGAATAAATGAAGAATGAATGAATGACTAACAGTTTTGACCTGGTAATTCCTTAGGACCTTGATAGTTCTTCGTGGGTAAGCAATTTTATAAAACAGCTGTTTGTCATCAGGGTCCACTGCAAGGCACCTGCAGCTCCTGGTACTCGGAGACTGTCCCAAGTCTCCTCTCCCAGCAGCTCCAGGCCCTTGGGTGGGTCTCAGTACCAGCTCTCCCGTTCCCAGGAAGGTTTTGGCCAAGGCTGTGTCCACCACCTTGGCATGTCAACAGGTTTGAGGCCCTGACGCAGCAGGACTGTCTCACCCTCCACGGACACCACAGCCACGTGGACCAACACCCAGCATGGGCCCCAGTGCCCCATGCCTCTCTGCTGGCGTCGCTCTCCCCAAATCTGACTCCACATACAAAAGGAACAGCATCCAAAGAACAAGGGAGGCTGGACTGTGGAAGTCATTAAATCAAATATACAGAGTGCTTCCTTTAATATATACACATTTACAAAAATGCACTTTCACCAGGAGGGGCCGCCGGGGCCGGCAGGGGGCAGCACCTGGTGCCACGGCACACATGGACAGTTGCAAGGGGTCTATGTGAAGGCACTTGTCACGAGCTTCAGTACTGCCGCCGTCCCAGGAGGAGAGAACTGCGCAGCAGGAAGGGCACTTCTGAAAGCACAGTGGAGAGATCGCTGGAGCAGGCGTTCTGCGCAGGAGGAAGCGCGGACGGCAGGCAGGATGGGGCTGGCCAGCAAACGCAAGATTGACCCGCTGGCCTCAGGCCACGCCGATGACCTCAGGCCCCACTGACAACCACAGGTGCTGCCAACAGCCACAGGCCGTGCTGGCAGCCAGGGCCGCATCAATAACCAGGGTCCCACCGACCACGTAAGTCCCACTGACAGCCACACGTCCCATTAACAGCCACAAGTCCCACTGAGAGCCACGGGCCACACCATCAGCCGTGGGTTCCAATGATAGCCACAGGCCACACCAACACAGCCATGGGTCTCACTGGCACCTCAGCCTGGAGCCGCAGAGAAACCCAAGTGAGGAATAAAAGGAAGATCCTGTAAACAGTGCACAACCCCCGGCAACAAACCTACATGATTTGGTGAGGACGCAGACACCCTTTGCTCTCCTGCCACACAGCGAGTGCCATGCACAGGAACTTTACAAAAATAGCAACTATCCGAGAATCCCCCGTTGTCTTCTGCCTGACAGCTACTGAATAATTTATACAAGGTTAAAGAAAGGTAGAAAATAAACATTTGTTTCTTGTTTTTGGTGGTTTTTTACACAAAATAAAGAAACTATGCACATGGCCTTGGCCTCCAGGTTGGCAGGTGGCGTGGCTCCCACGAGGGTGTCGGTCCTGGCCCAGCTGGTGGCCGCCCCTACTCCCTGCCGGCGTAGCGAGTCTCGTTGACGCTCCTGACCGCACGGTTGTCCACTTTGGGGCCCGCGGAGCAGCGGGCTGGCCTCCCCGGCGAGTGGCCAGGATCTTTGGTGAATTTGTGCGAGAGGAATTTCTCCGCTTCCAGGGAGTCCTCCTCACCACGGCCCAGGTCCTCATCCTCCTCATCCTCCCTGACGCCCGCATGACTGGCTGGCCCGGGCAGCGTGTCGTCCGCCCTGCGCGGCGGCGGCGTGAAGTTCTTGCATTGGTAGAGCACGTCCTTGCGGCCCCCGCCGCCCCAGGGGCCGCCCGCCGGCCGCTCGATGGGGTTGCGGATGGGGTTGAGTGGGGCCCACTGGTTGTTGGTGCCCTCCTCCCGCGGCAGCCGGCTCCTCTCTCGCTCTTTCCTGCGCTTGCGTGTCCACCACACGCACAGAACCACGCATGCCAGCCACAGCATGCTGAAGGCTCCACATAGCACGGGCACCAGCAGACCTGGGGGCCGGGGAGAAGGGCCAGTGGGTACTGAGGCCAGGGCGGCTGCAGGGTGCTAGCCACACACCCAGGCCTGGGCCAGGCGGCCAGGCCCCACCTTCTGGTTCCTGACTTGTGGGGAGAGTCGAAGGACGGAGCCTGGGGGCTGGGCAGCTGGGGCAGCAGGTGCCAGGGACTGCTGTGTTTCCGGTGGCTGCATGATAGGCCGGCTCTGTGCCCCAAAGCCTGAGCTGCCTGCCTGGCACCTTCCCAGGCCCACCTCCCGCCTCACCTGTGGAAGAGCCTCCCACGACGAGCGTCTCCACCTTGACCTCGGTGACGGCCAAGAGAAGCGAGCTGTTCCCCCGCTGGGTGATGGCAGCCACGATGGCGTGGGCTGCACCCTGGATCAGGCTGCTGTCAGGCAGGTCCCTGGCAGGGCTGAAGGACTGCAGCAAAGAACAGCATTGCGGGGACAACCTGAGAGCCCCAGAGCCTGCCCCAGGACTGAGGCCCCGGCCACGCGGGAGTATGGCGCACAAGAGAACCTGGCATCCTGCGGTGGAGACCTCAACACCAGGCAGTGAGTGTGTCGAGGGGGAGGGAGGGTGGGGGGTGGCACCGTCCACTGACACCTGCTCTGATGGCTGTCCCTTCCCTTCTCATCTGCTCCCAGCCCCCACCCCACCTAGGGGCCACGCCCCAAGGGCACCACAAATCTAGCACCTGCACGAGGCCATGGTGACCCAGGGCTGTGCCCTTGTCTCCACCACGTGCCTGATGGTGCCGTGACCTGTGCTGGCTCACTTCTCACATCTGTCCTCTGCCTCTACTGCCCTTCCGTCACCTAGCAGCACCCACCCATGTACCCGACCCCATCTGTGGTGGCTTTAGGACACGGAAACACTGTGTGTCCCTCCCGTGCCTGGCCATGACCTCCGCCCGCCACACTGTGCCATGGCCACACCCACTGATCTGCACACACTCACCATGGCCCACCCCCACCACACCATGATCCGGAACATTCCCTCCCCTCTCTGGGCACAAGCCCACCCCAGCCTCAGCCACCCCCCTTGGTATCCACTCACATCTGACACCCCCCAGGGCTGGGGCAGGTGCCAGTCCCAAAGCCTCGCAGGGCGGCCTGAGCCCCCAGACTCCTCTGCTGCCTGTGATGTGAGGACACAGAGGCAGACTGAACAGGGGACCAGGCGAGGACACAGCTGCAGGGGAAGCGGGCTCCAGCCCACAGCCCTGCCCGTCCTGATGCTGCCTGGGCCCAGGGAGCAGTTCCTGCAAGGGCCTACAGTGTGGGCAGCGAGGGGCCACAGCCCCAGCCTGGGGAGACATGCCTGCCTGCAGTCCCTCCGCACCAGGCCCAGCCTGGCCGGAGCCTCTGCCTAGCATGGCCAAGGTGCTTCACACCACTAGGCACTCACCACAGCCACCTCCACGGCGCTGGCCTCTGAGGACGCCCGGTCACAGAGAAGCACTAGCAGGCGGTCCCGTGCCACAGCCCTCGTGGCTGGCAGAGAGCGTATCCCAGAGCAAATGGCGCCCACCGTGGTGCCCTGGGTAGAGACAGGCAGCGCATGGGCAGAGCAGGGCAGAAAGGGGCCAAGAGCCTGACACCTATGTCCCTGGACCAGTGCTGTGGGTACATGCAGGACACACCCCACAGCCTGCCCAGGAGAGCAGAGATGCCAAGGGCCTAGTGGGGGCAGCTTCCCACCTGGCTGTGCCCTGCACCAGGAGGCAGGGGACAGCACCCCCCACCCATCCTCGTGGAGGAGCCAGCTCCACCTGCAGGCGGCTGGGGGTAAAGGTAGAGCAAGCTGCTGCAGGTCTCCTGTTCTGAGCCCCTCCTGGGAGACGAGGCCCAGCTTTAGGCACACAGCAGACAAAGGTGGGTCCCTGGCCAGGGCAAAACTGCCCGTTGAGCTGCAGCGCAAGACCCAGGCTGAGGCAGCCACGGCACCATCAGTCCTCAGGACAGCTGGACCAACAGGCACCCCACGCTGGCTGCTCTCCCGGCCTCCTCTGCCACCGTCACCCAGCACCGAGCCCAACGTCCCACACATCTGACCCCACAGGGCCACTCTCTGTGACCAAGAGTGACTATTCAGCCAAACAGGGCCTCCCTGCCCCATGGGGCTGGGCTTTGGCCATGCCAAGAGCAGATGCCGACGGGTGTGTGGCCTCTGCAGGCTCAGACGCCGCCAGGTCCCTCACCTGCGGCACATGGTCACGACTGAAGCGCAAGGTGAGGCGGGCGCAGTTATTGTCCAGGTGGCTGGAGCGAGGCAGGCAGGGGGTGCTCGGCGGCTCCTCTGTGCCACACTCCCCCCAGGCCTCACAGGGTGGACGCAGACATTGGCCTGGGACCTTCTCCAGACACCTCTGCCCCAGCGGGCACTGGGCGCTCAGGGCATCGGGCTGGTCGGACAGCAGACAAGGCTTCCACCCACACCACACCTGGACAGGTACACACAGGAAAGTCAGATGCAGGCACACGAACCAGGACCCACAGGCAGGCACAGGTCCCACAGGGCAGAGGGACATCGCCCAGGTCTGCAAGCCCCAGGGGCTCCCAGGGAGGCAGGTCAGGCTGGACAGCAGACGGGGCAGGCGGAGCACGGTGGGGCACAAGCCATGCCTCTGCGTCCCAACCTCACATCAAGGCGTGGGGCCTAGCTGGGCTTCCTTCTCCCTGGGTGTCCCTCAGAGGTGGGCAGATAGCTCTCAGCCCACCCTGACCCCAGCACCCGCCTCCTGATCTCATAGAGTGGTCAGATCAGCAAACACCAGCCTCGGGCAGGGCAGGGAGGTTCCCAGGCATCCCCCACCTTGCTGCAATCACGGCGGCCATCCAGGCAGCGGCAGCTATTACAGTCTTCCACCCAGGAGCTTCCGTGTGGGAACGGAGTGCCCTGGGACCAGCAGGACCTCCCGAACCCGATCACTGCGGGGAAAAGGGGCTCGAGGGTCAGCAGTGGGCATCTGGCCCTACAGCCGGGTCTCACCCATGCCCCCTAACCTGACCCAGCCCACGGCAATCACACAGGGCCTACCTTCCTGGCACCGGGGGCCGGCTCGGCCGGGCGGGCAGCTACAGCGATACCCGTTGATCTCATCCACACACGTGGCCCCGTAGGCGCAGGGTGAGGACTGGCACTCGTCAATGTCTGCCGGGAGAGCGGCCGCTGCTCAGCGCAGTGAAGCCAATGCCCACCACAGGACCAGCATGGCCTAGGGCAGCAGGGAGCCAGGGCACGCAGACGCAAGCCCCAGGCTGATGAGCAGCCCCTGGACCAGCACAAAGGCCTTGCCAGTCCTGCAGGGCCCACCTGCCCCACCGCCCAAGCTGCTACCTGCCCAAGGCCTTCCTGAACCCAGGCTGATCCTGGCCCAACAGCACCCTCCTCCATCTCTCTGCCTCTGCAGTGGGTCTGTCCTGTCCTGGATTAGCCCCAGCTGCTGGGTCAGACCAGCCAAGAGGCACTGGACAGACAGCTGGGCCAACAATCAGGACAGCAGCCCTCCAGCCACAGAGGGTCCCACGTCAGGCCACCCGCTCAACCCCCACGGCTCCCGTCCTTCTCCTCCCTTGGCCCCAGAATGGTCCGTGGGGCTGGGGCCCCCCACTTCATCACTTGGCAGGGTATGCCCCAGGAACCCCACGGGACACAGACATGGGGAAACTGAGGCTCAGAGGCAGGAAGTGGTGTGGCCACACTGCCCTTCAAGGGATATGGACATTAACGACCCCAGACTCCTGCAGACTCCTGACCCCTCAGCCGGGCTGGAGGGGCTCCCAGGGCTGAGGCCCACAGCCCCCGACAGGCCACTCACTGATGCGGCAGTCGGGCCCCGCGAAGCCAGGCGTGCACTCACAGCGGAACCAGTTGACGCCGTCAACACAGATGCCACCATTGTAGCTGCAGAGCAGAGGGTGGGCGTCAGGCGGCCCCCGCGGTAGGCCAGGTCCCGCCCCTGCTGCGGCCCCAGGGTGCCACTCACCAAGGCAGAGGGTTGCAGTCATTGGTGTCTGGTTTGGGAGAAGAAGGCAGAGAATCAGTACCCAGCCCCAAGCATGCCAGCCCATGTCCAGCCTCAGTGTGATCACGCCGTGGGGCTGGGGCTGGGCAGGGCCATCAGGGAGGATACCTTTTGTTGGGGCCAGGGGCAGCAGCATGGGAATGGGGAGAGTTGGGGGCAGGATGTGTCTGGGTGGAGAGAAGCAACAGCTGCCCACACGCCCTTCCACACTCACTGTGGGTGCAAGTGCGGCCCTCCCAGCCATCCCGGCAGATGCAGGAGAAGGAGGCCCCGCTGCCCACGCAGGTGCCCCCATTCACACAGGGGTTGGGCAGGCAGCTGCTGTTCTTGGCTGCAAGGAGAGGAGGAGGAGGAGGAGGAGGACGCTTCTCACCTGGCCCTGGGGAAGGCCCCAGGTCTCCACACCACACCCCCAACCCAGACAGGGCAGAGAAACCCGGGGCAGGGGGCAGGTGTGGCCCTCGAAAAAGACCCCTCGGCCCAGAATGCGTGAGGGAGCAGCTCCTGGGAGGGCCCGTGCCCGGGGTGGCAGGGGTGTCGGAGGCTCCTCACCCACGGTGCAGGTGCTGCCTGTCCACTCACCCACGGTGCAGGTGCTGCCTGTCCACTCACCCACGGTGCAGGTGCTGCCTGTCCAGCCAGGGGGGCAGGCACAGCGGAAGGTGTCGCCGCTGTCATAGCAGGTCCCACCATTGCTGCAGGTGTAGGCATCGCACTGGAACTCGCCTGTGGGCAGAGGGGCCGCTCAGCGGTCAGGCCCCAGACCGCCAGGGCCGGGGTCCCGGGGCAGCCGCCGGCAGCCGGGGCCTGTGGGCACTCACGTGAGTGGCAGGTCTTGCCCTTCCAGCCGTCGTCACACGCGCAGTAGAAGTCATTGACCAGGTCGTAGCAGCGGCCGCGGCTGTGGCAGGGATCGGGAAGGCAGTCGTTGGGATCTGGGGGCGAGGACGCCGGTCAGCGGGCGGGGGGTCACCGGCGCTTAGGGAGGGCTTCCCGGGGGAGGAAGCACTGGAGCTGGGCCAGGGAGGACAGCAGGGCAGGGAAGGAGCATCGGGGGTGGGGAGCTGGTCCCGGGCACGGGGCAGCAGCACCCTCTGGCTAGGCCCTTCCGGGTACCGGCCTGGCAGCGCCCACCTCGGGCTGTTGCGGGGCCCACAGGGATGGAGGCACACATGGGCCAGGTGGGTGGGCGCCGGGACACTCACTGGTGTCGCAGAGCTCGCCCTCCCAGCCACTGGGGCAGAAGCAGCGGAAGGCGTCCACCTCGTCGATGCACGTGCCCCCGTTGCGGCAGGGCTGGCCCAGGCAGTCATCAATGTCTGCAGGGGCGAGCAGGTAAGTGGGGGCCGCAGGCCAGCCCAGCCCCGGCCCAGCCCCCGTCTCTGCCACTCACTCTCATGGCAGTAGGTGCCAGTAAAGCCGCTGTCACACACGCAGGAGAAGTTGCCCCCTGGCTGACTGACGCAGCGTCCGTGGGGGCCGCACACGCCGGAGGCTGACGCACTAGGTGCCCCGGGCCCCGCGTCCAACCCGCAGCCGTCGATCACTGTGGCGGGCAGTACGGTTCGGGAGTCAGGCCCACCGCTGCCCCGCCGTCTCCCCCGCCACCCCACGCTGCAGCCAGCACCTCTGCAGGCCCCGCCGGGGCACGGCTCCCGGGGCACAGAGCAGTTCTTGCCACCAAAGTCGTCGGGGCAGGCGCAGTAATAGTCACCCTCCAGGTTATAGCAGCGAGCACCGTTCCGGCAGGGGCTCGGCTCACAGAGGTCGACATCCACCTGCAGGGCGGGGGACGCCTGTGAGAGCCCAGGCCGGGGACACAGGCCAGGCCTCTGTGGCCACAGGAAGGCAGATCCCAGGGAACCTCAGGCCCCTCCACCCTGGCCCTGGCAGTGCCAGCCAGAGCCCAAGACCCCTGCCCAACTGAGACTGCCCAGGCCTTGCCAGTTGAACACTGACGCCTGAGGACCCCCACCTCCATCCCCACTTCCACTGCAGCCCAGCTTCCTCCGCCTCTCTCAGGAGGGGTCAGGCCTTGGCACCGCTGCTGGCAGGAAGAGTAGCTCCTGATGCCCTTATATACTGCCCGGCCACCCCCAGAGCCAAGACTGGGTTTTTCCAGGACCAGCCCCCGTCATGCTCACTGGACCTGAGGTCAGACCCCAACCCCCTTCCCCAGGCCCCAAGAAGCCCTCTGGATAGGAGGCCCATCCTCCACACCAAGGTGAGGGCAGGGTCTTGGGCTGCCCAGGGTAGGAGGGAGGTGGGTCAGGGGAGGTGGGGGAGAGGGTGGTGGGGAGGTGGGTCAGGGGAGGTGGGGGAGGGGTGGGA
>CM052655.1:123335772-123366443 GCA_028533165.1 Leontopithecus rosalia
TCCATCCACACCCCACAGGCCTCAGTCCACACTACCCCCAGGGCTCCGTCCACACCCCCAAAGAGCTCCATCCACACCCCCCAACAGGGTTCTGTCCACAACCCTCAAGAGCTCTGTCCACACACACCCACAGCTCCATCCACAACCCCCCAGCTCAGAGCACCCTTGAGGCTTCCGAGGCTCCTACCCACCCACTCCAGCCTGTCCACCTGGAGCATCAACCTCGAGGCGGCACCTGACCAAGCCCTTCCCCACCCCCAGTGACAGCTGGAGCACCCAGCCGCTTCCTGGCATCTGGCGTTTGGCTCCTTCATTCACATCAAGGATGCAGCAGGCATGGCTTTGCCACCAAGGATGACAACCTCCAGCCAGCGGGGCTTGGGGAAAGTGGCAGGGAGCAGGGGCTGCTGTTGTGACGAGGCCAGGCCAGTGCAGCACAGCGGCTCACACCTGTAATCCCAACACTTTGACAGGCCAATGTGGGCGGATCACCTGAGGTCAGGAGATGGAGACCAGCCTGGCCAATATGGTGAAACCCCATTTCTACTAGAAATACAAAAATCAGCCAGCCGTGGTGGCAGGTGCCTGTAGTCCCAGCTACTTGGGAGGCTGAGGCAGGAGAATCACTTGACCCCAGGAGGCAGAGGTTGCAGCAAGCAGAGACTGCGCCATTGCACTCCAGCCTGGGCAACAAGAGTGAAACTCGGTCTCAAAAAACAAAAAAAGAAAAGGCCAGGCCAGACTTCAGAGGGGTGACGCCTGGGACTGAGGCTGCAGGGTGTGGGGAGGAGGAAGTGAGGGAGCTGCATGGCAGACCCTACAAGGAGGCCCAGGGGCCGGGAGTGCACAGCCCACAGAGACCGTGGGTCACGCCATAGGCCCGGAACCCAGCACGGACATCCTTCCCGAGGCTAAGCGAAGGGGGGTACTGGGGGTCTGAGTGAGGTCTGGGACACACCAGGCTTTAACAGTCACTCCAGCCATTGGACAGGAGCCAGCAGGGCCAGGAAGCGGCAATAGTGGGGTGAGAGGATGGGGCCACCGTGGGTCTAAGAGCAGCTCTGGCCTCGGGGCAAGCAGACGAAGGCCAGGCCTCCTGGTCTCCCAGCACAGCCACACCTGGGCCTCAGGGCCAGCAGGAAACCCCATGCCAGCCGCTCAGGTAGGATTACTGCCACCTTCGCCTGAGCCCAGGGCTCTGGTTACGTGCTCCCACGGGGACGCGCGCCTGCCCGCCGCCCAGAGGGCCCCACCGCCCGCCAGCTGGGGTGCCTACACCTGGATGGCAAGAAGTCATCCAGAGAGAACCTGAGCCGGCTCACAGGGCGGCACCTGCAGCCTCACCCCACCTGCCGCGCCCTCCCAGCTCCTCTTGTTTCCCAGGGGCCAGCCTCCAGGACTCAGTTGCCTCCTTTGCAAATAGCAACCTCTCACCCGTGTCTTTCCTGCTGTTGGGCCACGGTCTAGGACAGGGTTTCATCAACACCAAACCCCTAGAAAACAGGATGGACACGAGGGCCTGGGTTGTGGGGGCTGGGGGTGGGCATATTGTGCCCTTCCAGGAATGGGGCTGGGGCCTGTGGAGATGTGGGCCTGGGGCCAGCAGAGGCAATAGGGGCAGGGTGGACTGAGGGTCTGGGGACAGGTCAGAGACCCACCACCTGCCCAGGTTCCCCAGCAAGCAGAAAGAGGAACCCAGACCCTTCCTTGAGGCCAGCCTAGCGAGGCTATATCCCAACCAGCCTCCGGAGGCCACGGGGGAAGGGCTTCATCCCTGCAGGCCCAGCTAAGCCTTTCCCTGCAAGCCCGGCCAGACTATCTGATCGCCTCCTCCACAGCCCAACCCCCCGAGACTAAGTCCAAACCCTCCTCCTGTCCCCAGGCGGGGCACAAGTCACAGGAGAAGCAGACACGGCATTAGATGTCCCACTCTAGGCCTAGGGTACCTCAAAGCCCAGGACACCCCATAGCCCAGGACACCCCACAGCCCAGGATACCCCACAGCCCAGGCACTGCACGGCCCAGCATACCCCAAGGTCCAGGGCACCCCAAAGCCCACGGCACCCCAGGTTCAGGAAACCCCAAAGCCCAGGGTACCCTACAGCCCAAAGCACTGCATGGCCCAGCACACCCCAAGGTCCAGAGTACCCCAAAGCCCAGGGCACCCCACAGCCCAGGCACTGCACGGCCCAGCACACCCCAAGGTCCAGGGCACCTCAAAGCACAGGACACCCCAGGTCCAGGAAACCCCAAAGCACAGAGCATCCCACAACCCAGGGCACCCTAGATCCAGTACACCCCACAGCCCTGTGGCTCACAGTGCACCCCCAGTCCAGGGCACCTCACAGCCCAAAGCACTGCATGGCCCAGCACACCTCATGTCCCAGGGTACCCCAAAGCCGAGGTGCTCCAAAGCCCAGGCATCCTAGGTCCAGTGCACCCCACTGTCCAGTGTACCCTCAATCTACAGCATCTAAAAAATCAGGCCACCCAGGTCTAGGGCACCCCAAAGCCCAGGGCACCCAAGGTCCAAGACCCCAATAGCCCAGGGCCCTGACTCTCTAGGGCAACACAGCCTCCTCGCCCTGCTGCCCCAGCCAACGCCCCAACTTGGTGTCTTCCCTCAGCCTCCCGCATCAGCCTCCCGCCCCCCATGGAGCACAGAGCTTGATGCAGGCGCCCGGAGCTGTAAGCGCAGATACATTTCCTGAAACCTGAGCTTCCAAGAGGCCCAGGCCTCTGCCATCATCGTCGCCCGAGGGAGGGAAGGGGGCAGGGGCAAACAGCATCCCCTGGGCTCTGGGCTCCAGGGCCGCAGCAGGAGGAGCAGACCAAAGCCCACCCCATGCAGGGACCCAGACACGGATGCCCCACACCAAAAACAAGCCAGGGGCTTGCCTGGATGTACCTCACCATCCCCAGCACACCCCCTTCCAGGTCTGAGACCCCCCACTGTGAAGACGGTGGCAGCCGGGGCCTGCTAGCACCTGCCACAAAGCCAGGGTGATGCCAGCCACACCCCGCTCAGGCCTGGGATGTGGGGATAGGAACTCCGCTCAGGCCTGGGGTCTAGGGACAGGGATCCCGCTCAGGCCTGGGGTCTGGGAACAGGGACCCCGCTCAGGCCTGAGGTCTGGGGACAGGGACCTCGCTCAGGCCTGGGGTCTGGGGACAGGGACTCCGCTCAGGCCTGGGGTCTGGGGACAGGGACCCCGCTCAGGCCTGTGGTCTAGAGACTGGGACTCTGCTCAGGCCTGAGGTCTAAGGAGGACAGGGACCCCGCTCAGGCCTGAGGTCTGGGGACAGGGACCCCGCTCAGGCCTGGGGTCTGGGGACAGGGACTCCGCTCAGGCCTGGGGTCTGGGGACAGGGACCCTGGCTTGGCCTGGGATTGCAGATAATTGTCTCCCTGTCCCCACCCCACCACCAGCAACTCAGGCCAGAGCCCGGCACCGCAAGTGCCCCTTTACTGGCCTAGCTCACCCAACTCATCAAGACACCATGGAGCAGCACCCTGAGAGCCACAGTCTCCTCCCACCCTGGCCTGCGGCCCCCAGCCCCCTGCTGCCTTCCCATCACGCTGCAGCCTTGACTCAGCCCACCCTGAGGAACCCGTGACAAACCCCCAGCCCACTCCCCAGTCCTCCCTGGCCAAGGCAGCCCTCCCTGGCTCCTGTGGTCTCCATGTTGCCTGGGCACTGAAAACCCCACCCTGCCCCATACCACAGCTTTGAACCAGACCCCCAATGTACAAAGCAGACCCACCCTGGGTCCCCCCGCACAGGGCCACAGCAGAAGGAGCAGACCGAAGCCCACCCAACACAGGAACCCAGACACCCACATTCCATACCAGATCAGACAGCCCTCCTGGTCCCCAATGGGAAGGCGTGGGAAGGAGGGGTGGTCCTCAACAGACAAGATACCCTGTAGGGAGGGTGGGAGGCCAGAGCCCTGCCTGCCCCAGCCCCAAGCTCAGTACACACAGGAAGCAGAGTGGGGCTAAACCACACTCCTGCCACGAGCAGCTTAGGTGGCAGCGCAGACCTCAGCGTGGCCCACCTTGAGCCCTAGGTGGGCCGGATGCAGGGGGAGGATTCTGTAAGTCTTCCTCCCTGGAGGTAAGGGAGGGGAGGGGAGGGGAGGGAAGGCAGGGAAAGGGAGAAATTGGGCAGGTCTGGGAGCCAGGCTGGGAGCAGAAGTACAGTCTGAGCTGGGCACTCAGCAGCCTTAACTGATTTCATGAGACCCCAATGAAAAAGCACCACCATGCCCATTTCACAGGCGAGAAAAGCTCGGCCCCAGTACCTCCCTATGGCCCAGGACCTCAGGCCTCCTGAGCTGCTGGACACAGGGTCAGCCCCAGGCCTACCTCCTGCATCTGCAGGGTCCTCACCCACCCTGCCCTCCCCACAAGCCCAGATCTGCCACGGGGACCATGGTCCAGCCACGTCACCCCACACAGCTGCCTCGGAGCCCAGCACACACACGCAAGAGACAGAGCAGGAAAGACCCTCGCTGGCAGGCGGGCTCCGTGCACCAGAGATGGGCCAGCCAGGCAGGTGTGGCTTCCAGCTCCACCTCTGAGGGCGGGGCCCTGGCTGCCCAGGTCACAGCCAACTGCCACCACCCTGCTCCTCCCTCAGCCAGCACATGCCCCCTAGGCCTGCCACCTACCAGGCCCCAGGGCAAAGCTCCCTGCTGCCCCCACCATGACACTACTCCTCTCCAAACCTCTACCACCACCTGTCACGCCCACAAAGCACCTGGGGGTGCGTACACACACCACTTGGGAGAATGTGGCCTCACCCTGCCAGCTACAAGCTAGACACCAGGACATCCCAGGGGTCCTGGGGATGTTTGGGGATGGAGCCAGGAGAGGTGGGGCCTGGGCATCCTTCTGGCAGGTAGTCCACCACCTCTCCATGTCCAAGACCCTGGGCCCACCCACTGGGGGAAGCTGAGCCTGAGACCAGCATAGATCCATGAGTCGTAGACAGCACACAGACCTCGGCCACAAGAAACCAGGCCAGGGGGCAGAGGGCCACCCAGCCAGGCCTGGGTCACCAGCAGAGACCACAGGGCGGGAAAGTCACTCAGGGGCCAGGGGGCGGAGGAGTGCGTGCAGAGCCCAGATGCCCCCACTCCTCTTCCACAAGGCTCTCTCATACCCCTTACTCCAGGGAGCCCAAGAGTCCCACAGGCTTGGGCAGGATGCCACCCTACCCTCCAGCTGAAACCCTTAGCAGGACCCAGGGATTCTGAACTCAGTCCCTGCCGTCCTGTCACCTCAGCTCACAGCACAGAGCTTGACCCTGGGCAAGCCAAGGCAGCATGGCCACGGGCTGCCATTGCCCAAGTGAAAATACAGGAATGCTGGCATCACGACTCTGCTCCTGCCTGGCAAGCAGGCCACACAGCAAGAGACCAGGGCTGCCCCCAAACACGCAGCTATGCCACTGCCCCGGCCCCCCACCCAGAGACAGGCCGCCTGCCCCACTCCTGGGGCATTCGAGGAACCGGCTGGGAGCAAGAAGCAGGGAGGAGAGCTGGCCCCGAAACCCAGTGCCCGGGCTCCAAGGAAGGCAAGGGCCTGCCCGGTCCCATCCCACACCTGACCGGCTGGCCAGCGGGGCGAAAAGCCAGGGCAGACACGCGATAGCCCGCCACATTCCTCCAAGACCTCCCTGCCCCCACACCCCCTGCTGCCAACTCGAGCAGAAAACACATCCTCAGGTAGCGATGTGGGGCCACGCTGGCTCAGGCCCAGGTGCAGATGACAGGCTGCGGGCCCTGCTCAGACCTGCCTGTGCCGCTGTGGGGGTGAGGGGCTGGGCTTCTCACAACTGCCTGGGCCCTCCCATGCCCGCCCGCCACTGCCTCTTCCATCTGGGGGACACTTTTCCCACTCTGAGGCCCTGGGTCAAGGGATACCCAGCTGGGTGCTCAGGGGTTGGTGAGATGGCCAGAGGGGACCATGGCCAGCTTCCAGGGCTCCGAAGGTACAGCACAGGACTGGGAGCCAGACCCGGCAGGGCCTGTCCTCCACTCGCAATCTCCCAGGGTACCAGGTGGACACACTCCTGTGCTTCCTGCTAGCTGGAACCACTCCCTGGCTCCTAGCTCCATCTACTCCCTGATCACAGGTGGGCATGGCCCTCTCGTTCCCACCCTCACCCACTTCCAGGTCCCCAACACAGTGACCAAGCAGAGAAGGACCTCGGGCATCAGGGCAAGGCCCTGCTCCAGACAATGAAGTCAGACGCCTGAGGCCCGGGCCTGCCCCACCACCGCTACCCACCGGCCGGCCCAGCCCTCACCCATGCCCCAAGAACCACTGGGTGAGTACCCGTCTCCCAGTGACACTGGACCCCCACCCCACCTCCTCCCAGCATACCCAGGCCAGGGCCCCTGCCTGAATGGCCACCTCCCAGGGGAGAGCAGGGAACCCCAACTCAGCTTCTGCCCCTCCCAAGAGTAACAAAACCAAAAAAAACCCCACAGTGCCACACAAGGTCACAGCACCAGGATCCCGCTATCTCTGCTTCTGAGGGATCCTGGATCAGGGGCTTCCGCCGACATAGGTGTTATGCGTTAGACTCTCCGGAGCCTAAGTCCCATGGCGCCCGCCCGTGCCCCCTGGGCATCCAGGAAACTGCAGGGCAGGCGCAGGCTGGCCACGGTCCCGGGGCGGCTCCGTCAGGGCCTGCCCTAGACCAGCCCCAGCACGCGCGGCGCACTCGCCTCCACAGCCTGCCCGGGACAGGGGCGCCTCGCCTCACCTCCCCACCCAGACAGACACGCGCAGGACGACGCAGGCACACGCCGCAGGCCGCCGCGCACGCGGAACGCCGCCGCCCGACCCTGCTCCCGGTGGCCCCGCGGCCCCCGCGCGCCCACGTGGCCAGGCGCGGACCGAGCCCCCAGAGCACGCGCCCCCTGCCGGCCCCGCCCCGCCTGGGCGCGCGCGGCCCGCACGCAGGCCCGGCCGCAGGTGCTGGGGGGGCCGCGGAGCGCGCGGGGCTGGGGTGCGGCGGGAGAGGGAAGGGCCGGAGCGCGAGGGGTGTAGCTCACGTACCGGCCAGGCGAACTGGAAGGGGATGACGACGAGGCCCGGGTCCTGGTCGCCGCCAGCCCGAGCCCGCGCCCGCGCTCGGTCCCCCGCAGCGCCGGCCGGCGGCAGGTAGAAGGAGTTGCCGCCCAGCACAGGCGTGGCGCCGTGGCCGTAGTTGCAGGGCCCCGTGGGCGTCACCTTGGCCTGGTACTCCTTAAGGCACACGCGCACGTACGTGTCGCACTCGTCGTGGCCGCAGCCCCCCGCGCGCGTGGTCCGGCCGTCCCCGTCACAGCAGGCGCCGCTCAGCAGCTCCCCGTTCACGTTCCGCAGCGCGCTCAGCTGCAGCTCGAAATAGCCCATGGGCCGCGCCGCCTAAAAATAAGGCAGCGGGAGAGCGGAGGGAGGCGCGGGCTGGGGTCGGCGGGCCGGGCGCCAGAGAAGGGGGAACGGGCCCCGCCGCCCCGCCCCCACCCAGCCGCGCCCGCCTGGAGCCCCGGCCGCCGCGCGCAGCCTTGAGGGCTTCCGAACCGCGGCGGCCCCGGGCAGTGCCCGCCGGCCCCGAGGGGCGGCCCGGTGCGCCCCGTCCGCGCCCCCCGCCGCCCCCGCCGCCCGGCTCACCTGCACCCAGAGCGCCAGCACCAGCAGCAGCCGCCGGGGCAAGCGCCCCCGGCCCTGCGCCCGCATTGCCCCCGCGACCCGCCCGCCCGGCCCCGCCGCCGCCGCCCGCGCCCGGCTCCCGGCCGCCGCGCCGACCTCCCAGCGCCCGCAGAGGCAGAGGCAGAGGCAGCGGCAGCGGCAGCGGCAGCGGCGGCGCGGGCGGGGTCGAGCGCAGCGCCGCGGCGCGCGGGCCTGGAAGGCGGGCGTGCAGGGGCGGCGGCTCCGGCCAGCTGGCGGCCGCGCTCTGGCGGCCCGGCCCGGCTCCCACCCGGCGGCGGCGGCGGCGAAGGCAGCGGGTCCCGGCCTCGGCTCTGCGCGCCCGCGCTCCCCGCACCGCAGCCAACAAGTTCGGAACGAGACTGACAGCTCGCTCGCCCATTCGTCACCCGCGCACCTGCATATGCATGAGGGGGCGGGGCCGCGCCGCGGGGTGGGGCCGGGGGGACCCGGGTGCGCCCCGGGCTTTAAAGGCGGCGGAGGGCGTCGCCGGCCAGCGCCCCAGCGCGGCGCGCGCCTCCCAGGGCGCCCGGGCGGCGGGGGCACGAGTCCTCGGGGTGAGCGCGGGGGCCCCGCTCACACCTCCGCGTGAGTCGGCGAGGCGGGCGCCGGCATCGCCAAGCTGCCTCCCCTCCTCCGCCCGAGCTCCCTCCGGTTGTCAGGAGCCTGGGGTGGGGCGCCCTGAGGTTGCCGTAGGGTCCCCTCCCATCGGTGCGCCACTGCCGCTCCTCGCGGTCCCAGGGGAGATGCCGCCTCCAGCTCGGATTAGGGCTGGGCCGCCACGCGGGGTGGCGCGGCCCAGAAGCCAAAGCCCGGCTCAGCCCCTACTGCCCGCCCCCCACCTCCTCCGGGAATCTCCCCCTCTCCGCGCCGCTCCTGCCGCCTCCACGTGGGCTGCAGGGGGCGCTGCGCCCCTCCGACGCCCCTGCCCTCCCCTCTGCGAGGCGCGCGGGTCCAGCAGCCAGTCAACACATGCTCCGGGGTGCCGACTGCTCAGCTCGGCGCTGTCCTGGGGGTCTCCAGGCCATGCCCTCAAGACATGCTCAGGTCGAAGGTCTGGGCTTTGGGGGGCGAGAGGCGGGAAACCGGGACAAAGGTTGGCAGTGCCTGTCCCTGAGGGCTACCCCAAGAGAGACCTCCCCGTGCTGCCCTGGTCACCAGGCTTCCTGGTCCGCAGGCTTCCACACCCCACACTCTGTCGCCTCCTTGCCCGCTCCTTGGGTGACCTCGAAGCTCTTCCACAGGGTCAATACCAACGGCACTTGCCTCTCCTCCGCTGAGTGTGGTCCCTTCCAGCGCTAGGGGTCACCTTGGTGGTTAAAGATCCCCATATGGCCTGACGGGTCCCCACCCCATCTCCATGATCACTGAGCTGTCTTCTCTCCCCCAGCTCCTCTGGCAAATCCGCCCTGTGCCTGGAGCTGGGTGGCAGTGCAGCCCCCCTGCCTTGAGCAAGTCAATGCCACCATGGGGCTGGGGGTGAGGGCTGAAGGAAGAGAGCGTGGCAAGCACAGGTTTGGGCTATATTCAGGCACTGGGGACCTGGCCAAAGGAAGGCAGGAATGTAGGCACTACCCTCTCTTGCTAAGAGTGCCAGTACAGTCTGCACACGGAAGCAGTGGCCTGTGAACACCCCACACACAGGGTCTGCCTGCCCCTTCCCTGTTAGGTAGCCCCTCCAGGACCCAGGCCATAGGCTCAGCTGAAAGTCCCTAAAGGGCCCCACATGCCCACCTCAGCTGGCTCTGCTCACTCAGTGCCCACCCCAAACCTAGTAGCGGGTAGGCTTTGTGGTGATGAAGACACAAGCCAGGATGAGGCCCGCACAGAGACTCCCACCAAGTAAGAGAGCTGTGTTCAGAGCTGTCGCCTTCCCATGAGTGGGCCAGGATTATGCCTGCAGGTGGAGGGGCTCCCTGTGGCAATGCCACCTCTCCTGTGCTTTGACCTGGGGGCAGGTACTCAGGTACTTGAGAGAGGGGGCCCTAGGAGGACAGAGGAACCCCCTGACCAGCTCCAGAGGCCCAGGGATCCATCCCCACCTGTGCCCACTGCCCCACTATGGTGGGGGAGGGGAGCTGGCTGCCTCTGCTGGGCACTCAGCCAAGTGGGGAACAAGGGTGACTCAGCCCCTGCACACCCTACACCCTCAGGAGCTACCAGCCCAGCGGTGGGTAGAAGACTTAGACAAGTGACACAGAACCTGGCATGGGGGCTGCCAGAGGGTGGATGGGCACAGGTCAGCCAGGCAAGGAGCTGAGAAGAGCGTGTGCCAAGGTCCTGAGCCACAGAAGTGGGACTCTGGTAAGGGTCCTAAGTACAACCCAAGGCCAATGGGGACACAAGAGTCCCCCTGCTAAGACCGACAGGGTCACAAGGCAGCTGCGCTGGGTGGGTACCACAGTGACCCTCATTTTCACAAAGACCCCTGACTGTGGGGAGGGGGGAGGCACAGGGTGAGGTCAGGACTCTGGCGTGGTGCAGGGGAGGGGAGGGGCTGGTAGCTGGACTGAGGTGGGGAATTCCAGGGTAGGAGGGAACCCAGGGAACAGCCGCTCCAGGTTCCTCTCCCTGGTCCAGCTCCCGCTTCCTGCTCTTGCCCAGCTGTGGGAGGAAAGGATTGGAGAGGCTGGTCATGCAGAGGCTTGTGGCGATGCGGCTGACCCTCGGGGGCTCGTGGGGGCCTGTTCTTGCAGTGGCTGCATTTCAGCCGAGGCGCCCCCAGCTCAGAGCCATCTCAGCAGGGAGGCCCCAGTGAGGGATGCACATTTATCTCAAGACTCAAGCTCAACCCGCAGGGGCTGCAGCCTGCCCAGCCTCAGGGTACAGAGAGCCCAGGCTGCCCTGCCAAGCAGGGGAGTGGTGGCCCCAGTGCCTCCCTCCAGGCCCTTTGCAGCGAGACCTGCCTGGGTACCCATGGCTCAGGGCAACTGGGTGAGCATCAGGGGAGAACCAGGGGCTCAGTCCCTACCCGCGCCCAGGGTGGCTCCCTCTCCTAGGAACCACTCCTGGACCTCACAACATCCAGGAAAGACCCAGGTCAGAAGGTGACCACACCTGCCTTTAGGAAGGAGGGGGACAGAAGAGGCATTGGAAAGGGAGTCCCTTCCCTAGAGAAATTTCTGCAGCCCTTGAGCCAGAAATGCCAGGCAGCTGGACCCAGGTTGGAGCTCCCCAGAAGGCAGCAGTGGGAACCCTTGCGCCCCGAGCAGATTTCACGAAACGCATTTGCCCTGGTGCTGCACCTTGCTGGGGATGAGGGGTTGAGATCAGCAGGGCCAGGGCTCCAGCCCCAACCCTCATCAGACCAGGCTACCCAGTATCTTCCAGAAAGGTCCCTTGTCATTGTCCTATGGCGCACTGGACCACAGCACCCTCCAGTCTCCCAGAGCTACCTGTGCCCCGCCCTGGAGGGCTCCCACTCTGAGGGGCTCAGGTGTGCTCTCAGGCAGGCAGTGCCCAGCTTGTGTGCAGAAGGCAAGGGTGCAGCTGCTCAGCCTAGCCGGGGCTTTGGGCCCACAGCGCTCTCCTGAGGACCAGGCTGGGAACCGGGCTGCCAGGAGTTTGGAGAGCCAGCAGGGCTCCAGAGTGAGCTATGCTTCCGCCGGGTCCTGCAGTGCTAAATATAGCAGACAGGGAGGGGAGTTTCCGGTTACAACCCCCCTCCAGTGCCGGGAAATCAATGCCAGCTCCATTAGGCCCGGCAGTGCTGCCTGCTGGCCTGCCCCATTGGCTGCAGAGAAGAGTGAGGGGCTGGACTATACACCCAGGTCCAGGTACCCTGTCACCTGTCCCCTCGGTGCTTCAGGGGGCAGACCCGCCTGGTGCCTGCCAGAGGTCCCTCTGAGGCAGTGGGCAGCCCCTGCTGGTCAGCCCGGAGGGCCCACCACAATCTCGTGGGGTTACCAGGCCGGATGCAGGTAAGGATGGCACAGCAGGGCTGCTGGGGCCAGGCAGAGCTCCTGTCTTGTGAATGTCCTGCTGGGGCCTCACCTGGGTAGGGTGAAGCTGAAGCTGGCCCAAACCCAGACACCCCGTACCTGACAGCCCCTCCCTAGCAGTCCTGTCACTGGACTTGCTGGCGCCCACAGGGCCCCACCTGGGCCACAACCAGCATTTGCATACAGGTGGCGCTGCTTTTGTGGGCCCGAGGCACAGCCTCCTCAGAACAGCCTCCAATGCCAGGCTGTCTGGCACGGTACTGGATGACAACAGGGTGTCGGTCACCACTTCCCCACCCAGGGTGGTTAAAGATCCCCATACGGCCAGGGTGTCATATGGGGATGCCACCCCGCAGGGCACTGAGGCTTCCTTCCCTTAGAGTCCCCTTCTCCACCTTCCTCCTGGGAGCCACAGCCTGGACCTAATGATGTCCAGGAGAGGATCCTGCCCCAGACTGACGGCCCAGCAGTGCCTGCGAATGCCCACAACCAGTGGCAATGTGCCCATTCGCCTGCGGAGCTCTTACTATGCACCTGTGGCCCAGGAAGCCGGCCAGGTGAGCAGGGTCCTTCCTGCCCCACAAGCACTCTGGGTACCTGGGGGTCAGCTCTGAGCTGCATGAATCTCCCACGGCCCCACCCTCAGGACAGGTCAGAGGGCAAGGCCAGAGCATGCAGGCCAGAGATGCTCAGGGGCTGGAGAAGCCTGGTGCTGGAAGGCCAGGCTGAGGCCATGCCCCAGGACCAGGACCAGGCTAACACCACGAACCCAGCCCATGTCAAGGAGACCACTGGCCCTGTGTCCCCACCCTGTGCCGACACCCCTCCTCTTGAGGCAATCCTGCACACATTTCTGCATACCCCGCAGGCCCAGGAAGGTCCCCTCGAAGACCTCCAAGGCCCGGGGTGCATGGAGCAGCTACTGGGGCACCCGGCACAGTGCAGCTTTGGCTCCGGGCTCCTGTGGAGTGGCTCTAGCCCAGCCCCAGTCAGGGCGGGGACTCCTCACTTGCCCCAGGAGCAGGAAGGACTTTTTCTGCCTGAGCAGCCTGCAGTGCTGCCTGCCCGACCCCAACTCCTGAGTCCTGGCTCAGCCACCCTTGCTGCAGGCCCAGCTCACTCTGCAAGGTCAGAGATGGAGAAATTCCATGCTGTGCAGCAAACCCACCCCAGGCCCAGCATGCCACCCTCATGAGTCCCAGACCCCAAGAGGAGGCACAGCCTAGCCCTGCCCGTGGAATCCCTGTCCTCAGCCTATCCTCAGCCCCGCAGCGGCCACCTGCATGGCCTGCGGCCAGCGGCTGCTGCTGCTGGACAGCTCACCATGTCCCCAGGCCCATCTCAGGTTAGTCACTGCTCCTGCCCTTCCCCAGTCCTCTCCGAGGCCCTGGTCACAGAGCCCAGAGCCAGCAGGCACAGGCTGGAGCGGTGCAAGCCTTTATTGGGTCTGCAGGGTGGGGGTGAGTGGCCAAGGCTGGCCTCTGACTAGACCCCCGAATCTCACTGGAGATCCAAGTGGGGGGCCACCTGGCTGAGGAACCACGAGACACCAAAGATGACGCCGAGGGTCTTGGGGATATCCGGGTCGTCCGCAAAGGCCTGGGCGCCTTCCAGGGGCAGGTGCACCACCTCAGTGAGCTCACCCTCCTCCGCCAGGCCCCCGCCCGGACCGCAGCGCTGGGCGTCTGTCACTTCTGTGTAGAACATGGTCTGTCTAGAGCCAGTCAGTCCTACTCCAGACCTATTGGTTGAGACAGGGTCTGCTGAGCCACCCACACTGGCCCCACTGGCCCCCACCCCTCCTCCCACCCTCTGACCCACCCTCTCCGCCCTGCTCTCGCCGCCCTCCAGCAGGCAGAACTCTGGGATGGCCTCTCCCACCCAGATGCCCACCTGGAGTGCATGCCTGCAGCCCCTCCCCACAGCCCTCCCCTGAGCAGGTTGAACTCGCCAGGCGGGGAGGGTCTTGCAGACGTGATTAAGGACCCTAACAAGTGACCTGAGCCCATGAATGGGGAGAGCGTCCCAGGTGGGTGTGACCCAGTCGGGAGGCTCTCAGGAGAGGTGTTTCAAGATCAAAGGTGGGGAGATCCAGAGTTGTGCTGCCAGCCCTCAGAGGAAGCAGCGGCCATACTGGGAGGTGGTAGGGGCCAACAGCTGGTGGGGAGGGGGCCCTAGGAGGGGGCCCTCCTGGCCACCAGGAGCTGAATTCTGCCATAACCCCACGAGCTGAGGAGACCCCACTCCCCGCCGAGATGGCAGATCCGCTGACGCCCTGCCCGCAACCCTGACAAGGCCCTGAGCAGAAGACCCCCCACGTCTGCAGCCCCAGCACAGAGACCCGGCGGCTGTTCCTGCGTCAGTGCTCCTCAGTGGGTGGCCGGTGTCCAAGGCACAGACACGGCCCCAGCCCATGCCCAGGACACAGGCTGGCTGGGAAGCAGGGACAAGCGCAGCAGGCCCAGCACAGCCTTCCTGCAGGGCGCCCCCTGAGACCTGAGTTCCAGACAGTAGACGGCATGCGATGACCCCCCGAAGCACGGCAGTGTGGGGCAGGGTGGCAGCAAGGTCCCCAGGACCAGGCCCAGTGGCCCAGGCTGGGGAGGGGTGAGAGGGAGCCCCCTCGCTCAGTGGGCAGTGTCCAGAAGTGGGCTGCTGGCCGTCAGGAGGCACCGAGGGCAGCAGCCTGGACTGGCTGTGGGGAGGGCGGCCACGGCTGGGAGGAGAGATGGCAGAGGGGCCAGGCTGCATTCTGCAGGAGGAGGGGGAGGGCCAGGTGTGGATCTAGGGAAAAACGGGACCAAGGGGCATTTGGGGAGCTGGCCGGGGCGGAGGAGCCCTGGCTCGCCCCAAAAGGGGCTGTCGGGTGGCATGAACTGAGGCTGGCAGAGGCCTGCAGGGTAGAGACCACCACCTTCTGAGATGTGCCCAACAGAATTGGTGGCTTCCATGCCCCACCCTCAAGGCCTCCCCACCCCCAGGATGGGGACCCACCCTAGACCGACCTCACCCAGCTGCTTCCTCGCCCTCCAGCCCCTCACCTCCCGCAGACCCCTTCCTGATGGCCCATTTCCGGCGGCGGCCACCACAGCGCCTCTGAGAGAAGTGGCAGGTCTGGGGTTTCCAGCCCCAGTTTCCGCCGGCTTGTGAAGGAGACAGGCTGGCCCTTGGCCCGGCTGAGGAATCTGCCAGCCAGGCTGAGCCACACCTCCTCCACCCCTGGGCACGTTCCAACCTCACTCCATCACGCCCTGAGCTGACTGCCTCCCTGGGCCCTGTCCTCTGCTGTGGCAGGTAAGGGGCCTGGCTCACCTCCAGAATCAGAGAAGGAGCCACAGGCTCTGCCACTGGGTGGCTGGACTCTGCTGTCAGCCCAGCCCCGCTCAGGCCCACAGAGGCAGACGCCCGGCCCCCCGTCAGCCCCATCTCCAGTCCTGTGTCCCAGAAGCCATGGCCTGCCCTTCACAATGCAAGTCTTCACAGACTGCTCACTTCCCAGAGCCCTCCTTGGCTCCCCAGCACCCTCACAATCAGGCTGTGACCCAGAGGCTGTGCCAGCAGAACCACTGCAGCCCGGGCTGCTTGACCACTGGCCCAAGAGCCTTCACCGTGCAGCCCCTCTGCCAGGACTCTGCCTGGACTCTGCCCAGGCCACTTTCTCCAGGGGGACCAAGGGGACTCTAACCCCTCCCATGCCTCCTGACTGTGCTCAGAACCACAGGCCGGGGAGACGGGGCACAGTGGGCATGGTGGACACCTGCAGAAAACCGAGGCCCCACCCTTCACACCCAAGTCCACCCTTCAGCGTGGAAATTCTGCCTTTAGCTTGGAGGCCACCCCACCCAGCCAGGGGCATGCCCAGGTGAAGTCCTTGAGGCTGCCAAGGCAGGAGGGCCCCAGGCTCAATCCCAAGTGGCCCGTGTGCCAGGCTGACAGGTGCAGAGACTCCCAGTGCTTCTCCCAGTGGAATGGACCCTGGCATCTGGAGAAGGCCGTGGAGGCTGGTGCTCAGCTGGTGGGGTTGGTGACACCCTCCTCCTCCCCAAGACCTCAGCTGGGGTCAGGAGTCCATCGTGTCCCTGGGGAAGTGGATGGGCTTCTTCCCAACATCTTGTCCTGAGAAGGCAACCCCAGCTGGCAGGCCTCATGGGACAGGAGTCGGGGCCTTATCTTTGGTGGGGTCAGGTCCCAAAGTGCAGGCTCCAGGCCGTGTCTCTTCCCCAGGAGGGCTGGGGCCACCTCCTCTCCAGCCCAGGACACAGTTTGTCCCTCATTCCTGAGCCACCTTCTGAGAACAGAGCTGTGACTCACCCCCACCCCCAGTGCCGGGTCTTAATCCCACAGGAAGTAGAGGCATCTGTCAGCAGCAGCTGCCACCCGGCCTGGCCCCACATGGCTGGGGGCCGCAGGCTGGGGGCACAGGGCCCAGCACGCTCCAGAGAGAGCCCCAAGAGCCTAGGTTCCGGCCTGGCTGAGGATCTGAGGCGCGTTCTGTCCTAATCCCACATTGAAAAACAAGGAGGAATCTATCCTGCTTACACACCCCCAGGGACGGGGCACTAACTCTCTCCCAGGAAGCCTCTCCCATCTCTTGATGGGAGTGGGCCTGGCCCCACTCACCAGTATGTGGCGACCTGCCGCAGATCAGAGGGGGCTAAGCTGTAGCCACACTCCTCCCAAGCCTCCTTGCAAGCCACTTCCTCCAGCGAGAGCCCAGGCTGGTCCACAAGGCCGGCACACAGCTCCACCGTCACCCCCGCTGAGCCGGGAAGGGCTGGCTGCAGCTCCTGGGGCCCGTCCTGGTCTACAGCTGCTAGGGACCCTGGGAAGTGACGCTCCACCTCGCCCACATACACAGCTGTGTGGGAGGAAGCCAGACCACACTCAGCCACGTGGCGGCCACCTCCAGGTCACCCACTCAGCCAGACCCCCTGGCAGGGCCTCAGCTTCAGCTTCCCATGGAGCCCCCTCCCACATCTGTATGCAGACCCTCAGGACCACAGGGACCCTGCGGATCCCTTCCCACCCCAGCTGCCCTCACCTGGCCGGAACTGCTTCACCAACACCAGGCTCCTCCGAGAAGAGTTGAATAAGAGAACGGTCACACTGTGCACGGGGAGAGGGGCTCAGCACGGAAGCAACCACTGGCCCTGCCTGGCGCCCCACCTCCCATCCTCTGTTCCCAGCGGGGCCCATCCCACCTCCTTGCCAGCAGCCCAGGGAGGTCAGGCCCCTTGCTCAGATAGGATGGCTGAGGCCCAGGCAGGGCCAGAGCTTTCCAGGGTCATGGTCCGGCCAGGACCCAGACCTGCTGTATTCCAGCTGGCAGGACAGGAGGCGGGGGCAGGGAAGGACACGAGGGCAGCTGCGTTAGGTCAGGGTGCCAGCAGCTGCGGCCGGGTGACTGACAGGACATTTAGCCCTTGCTGACCAGCTGCCCACCAGCCACACCCCTCAAGCCATATAACCATCCAGCCCAGACCCTGGATGCCAGGGGCAAAGGCTCCAGGCTGGCCTCTCCCTGCCCAAAGAGGCCGCCTGCCATCATGGTCCCAGCAGCCTGAGCAAGGACCCAACTCACTCCCCAGGCTTCAGGCTGATCCCTCAGGGACAGGAAACCTAGAGGTCAGGAGGGACTTTGGGGGCCCACACAGGGAGCAGAAACATCAGGGAGGGCCCTGCCTGGTGCCCCACCTCCCATCCTCTGTTCCCAGTGGGCCCATCCCACCTCCTTGTCAGCAGCCCAGGGAGGTCAGGCCCCTTGCTCAGATAAGATGGCTGAGGCCCAGTGTCCCCTGGGCATCATGTGTGGCTTCCCCAGTGGCTGGGCTGGGCCAGGCTCTCACCTGTCATGTGTCTTCATGAAGTCCCAGGACTTCTGGGTACCATTCTGGAAGAGGGAGGATAGTGGTCAGGACCGGCCAGGCTGGGCAGAGGTGCCTGGGGAACCGAAGAGGCTGCACCCACCCCTAACCAGGGAGATGTGCTCACGGGCTGGGCCCACGGGAACCATGAGCTGCAGCTTCTGTGGGCAGAGGATCAAGTGGTCCTAGAGGGGCAGGGAGGCCCAGGACAGCCTCAGGCCCTGGAGTGAGGCAGGAGACCAGGGCAAAGGGCAGGGGAGGCATTCAGGCACCCCAGGAAACACTGCCTGGCACAGACTGAGCACACAGGGCTGCAGAGAGACGTACGCAGTCACCAAGTGTAGGAGGCTCACGGAAGCTGGGAGAGGGCAGGCATGACTCCCTCACAGCAGGGCAGGGAGGGCCCCCGCAGGCAGGGGAGAGGTCAGGTTTTCCTGCTGAAGCTTCCTTGGGCCACTGAACAGAAGAAGATGGGAGGGCAGGAGGGGCAGGCACCAGGAGCAGATGGGGCAGGGTGGCACCCGGCCAGGTGGGAGATCACACTGCAGGACTCCGTGACTCAGTGATGGTGACCAGGCTGGGCCCCCTTCCCACCTCCAGATTCTGGCCTCAGCTCTCCCACATACGCTGTGGTCCTGCTCTCCTGTGGCAGTCCTCCACCTTCCCACTCCCCCACACTGGGCACAATGCCCTGGTGGGCCTCCACACCCTGGTGGCACTCAGTGAACGGAGAAGGCAGGATGGGCAGGTGTGTGGGCTGGGCCTGCGGGGGAAGGCCGGAACTGACTGATGGGGTTCTGAGAGGCACTCGCATCCTGGGGGCAGGCCCGGGGGTTCCGCGGGGGTCCCATCTCCAGCATGCTTGGCCCATCTGCTACTCTGTCACTGGGTCAGCCCCGAGGCCCTGGCCAGCTGCTCGTCCCACCCCGGGGGCTCTGCCCAGGCTGTGAAACGGACAGAGGCCTGAGCAGCAGGGACACAGAAAGTGCAGCCAGGACTGCAGAAGAGGGAAGAAGCCTTCGTGAGGACTTCCTGGAGGAGGTGACAGAGGTGAGGGAAGGGATTGTGGGCAGGCAGAGGCACAGAGGCCCTCTGAGCTTAGCTGGGAGGCAGAGGAGTCCTGGGAGGAGAGTGCCGATTTCCCAGGGGAAAGGAGGGCTGGTGTCCTGCACAGGTCAGGCTGCCTGAAAGGCCAGGGGGCAGTACTCCCAGGAGGCGAGCCCAGGCCTGCCTGACATCCAGCCACCCCAGAGCCAGCCACTCACCCAGGGCAGGCTCCAGGGAAGTCCCCTACCCACAGCCTGCTACATGGCTCTGTGCCATGCCCCTCCCCACCACAAACACTTCCCTCACCCATGCAGGTCTCAAGGACCCTCTCGGCTTAAGCTCAAAAGCGTGTCACACCCTTAGGTCCAGCCAGGTCAAGGTGCAGGAGGGTTCAGGGAGGCCACTGAGGCCTGGGAGAGAGGGCAGGGCTGGTCAAACAAGGCCCCCTCTGCCTCAGAGTCATGGGGTCCCCTGCCTTTGGTTTCACAGGCCACCCCTGGTTGGACCCAGCAAAACGCTGAGGGCTGCAGCTGTCCCTGGGTGGCAAGCAGTGTCCAGCCCAGTGTCCCTTGGCCCCGAGGAGATGCCGCCTGAGCGGCCTGAGCCTGTCCGTGTCCACCATAGCCACACCAGCTCAGCTCTGGTTCCCAGCACCCTTCAACAGAGCTGTGCCAGTGGGCTGCCCTCTGAGACTGGGAGGGCTGCCCTGCGAGCTCCAGGGGGCAGTGGGGAGAGAGTACTGCCACCAGGGCCACAGTGGGCACCTGCCTGGGCCAACCTGCACCCCCTGCCGCTGAGGCCCAGCCCTGGGGGGCTGTGGAGAAACAAGGTGGCGTCCTCTATGGCCAACTCCAGGGAAAAGGGCAGTGACCCCTGTCCCCACCTGCTGCACCTCGACTGACCCCAGCTACCCCCTGCCAGTGCCACCAGCTCAGCTTTGCTCTGGGGAGAAGGATCCCCTGTCCTCCAGAGCCAACAGGACTCCCACAACAGGGAAGTGAGGGGCACAGGGCCTCTCTCAGGCTGGGGGCCAAGAGGGCTTCACAGGGATGGTGAGAGGCAGGGTCCTGGACGTGATGGTGGGAACAGGGTGCCCCCTGGGGGAGGCAGGCAGGCAGAGAGGCACCGTGACCTGGACCACTTGACCTGACAGAGAGGCAGGGGGCAGGACTGACGTGGCCAGGAAGACTGTGGTGTTTGCCAAAATGTCATGGAGGAGCTCTGGCAGAGGGGAGAGCTGCTGGGGGCAGGTGGGCATGTAAGCAAAAGGTGGGACCCAAGCCAGACAGGGCTGGGCATGGAGGAAGGCGCACCGGGACTCAGTGATCCACTGGATGAGGGAAGAGGATGGCAGCAGCAACTCCTTCTCCCAGCAAATGCCTCATGCCATAATCCCCTTGCTGTGGGAGGCCAAGGCAAGAGGATCAGCTGAGGCCAGGAGTTCGAGACCAGCCTGGGCAACAGTGAGCCCTCTCTCTACAAAAAAAATTAAAATTAGCCGGCTGTGGTGGTGTGCACCCGTGGTCCCAGCTACTGGGGGAACTGAGGCAGGAGGATCGCTTGGGCCCAGGAGGTCGAGGCTGCAGTGAGCTGTGATCATGCCAGCGCACTCCAGCCTGGGAGACAGAGCAAGACCCGGTCTCAAAAATAAAATATTTCTTGTGAACCTACCACGTACCTGGTGCCATGTCAGGCAGCACAGCCCCTTGTCCCGGGGACTGGCAAGGGAGGAGGTGACACCGGGGGAGGTGGGGAAGGCTGAGCTCAGGCAGATGGAGACTACAAGGAGGTGCCCTCCCTGGAAAACCCAAGGAGGGAGCCGACTTTGAGAGGGTCTCCCGACTTCGCACTCTGCTCCTGCTCCCACCTCCCTGCTCCCTCTGCGCTCCCTGCTCCTTCCTCCTCGGCCCAGCTGTCTCCTCCCTCGAGTTGTAGCATGAAAGCCACCACCTTTCCTGATCGCCAGGGCAACCAAGGAGTCCCACTGCCAAAAGGGTCGGATGGGGTGGGCAGGAAGGACGGGGCCCAGCAAAGCGTCCTTGAAAGGATGAGTGGCCCCTCCCCAGCCTGGGGGCTCAGTGGGTCGGGGAACCAGCGACCCAGTGGGCGGAGACCGGGCCGCGCGGGCGCAAGGAGGGAGGCGGGGGCGGGGCTCCGGGGCGGGGCCGGCAGCGCGGAGGGCGGGGCGCGGGGCGTGGGCGGGGCCGGCAGCGCGGTGGGCGGGGCGCGGGGCGTGGGCGGGGCCGGCAGCGCGGAGGGCGGGGTGCGGGGCGTGGGCGGGACCGGCAGCGCGGTGGGCGGGGCGCGGGTCGTGGTGGGGGGCCGGGGGGGCGCGGGCTCACCTGGCGGTAGTGCAGCGTGAGCGGCCGCAGGTAGGGCGAGGCGGCGCAGCGGCCCACGGACGCCCCCTCGATGCGCTCCATGGCGCCGCCAGAACAGGCCGCGGCCGCCATCGCGGTCGGGACTGACGCGGGGTCGCGCCCAGTCCAGACAGGAGCCTGCGGGCGGGCGGGCGCGTGACCGCGGCTCTGAGCATGCTCAGTGGGCGCGTGGGGCGGGGCGGGGCGGCCGAGGTGGGCGTGGCTCGCAGGTGCCACCTGTCGGGTGCCGCGCGTCTGGGGGCGCTGGTAGCCGCGGTGGCCGGGGAGCCGCGCAGGCCCGTGGGCGTCGCGCAGAGGAAGGACTGGCCGGGGTTCTGTGCTTGGGTGGGACTCGGGACCTCTTGGCTGGGAGAGGGAGGGCTTGGAGGTGCGAGGACCCCTATCAGGGGGCTGGAGCCAAGGGCCTGCAGCTTTGGGGTGCGATGAGCCGAGCCGATACCTCCCCACTCGGTGATGGACCGTAAGCCCAAGATTTACTCCAGGGGTCCACGGGCGGGGCCGCCCCCCAGGGAGGGAGGGATTGGGCCCAGGAAGAGAATCCCGGAGACTGAAGTTGGAGTGTCTAGGAACCCAGGGAGAGCAGGAGCGTAGACGCTTCTCAGAGCCAGTCGGAAGAGAGAGGGCCCTGGTAGGAAGCCAGGGGAGAGGAGAGTGGGGAGCAGGAGGGGCCAGAGCGTGGGCCGAGGGTGCCTCCCCTCGAGGTGGCAAGGGTGGCTGGGAGCTCCCCTGCATGGGAGCTGCCACGCTGTCTCTGGAGCTGTCCCTCCACTCAAAAGCCAGCTGCCCTTCCCTCCTTCTGCAAGTCCCACCTTGATGACGGCCCTTCCTGGGTGTGGAAGGGTCCCAGGCAGCTGCAGTTCTTCCTTTGGCATGGATTCCAAGGACCCCCTCCAAATGCCACCATTTGGAACTGTATGCAGCCTACAGGACATGGATTGGGCAAGCCTGCATTAGGAGGCAGTTCAGGCTCTTGATTCCTCCAGTCCTAACCTAACCTCAATACGAACCCTTGGGGCCAGGCACAGGTGGCTCTTGCTTGTAATCCCAGCACTCTAGGAGGCTGAGGCAGGTGGATTAACTGAGGTCAGGAGTTCGAGACCAGTCTGACCTCCACAGGGGCAGGAAGCAACGTTGAGGGAGGGGAGCTAAGGCCCACCATAGCCCTGAACCCTGATGGTCACCTGCTCTGTGAACTATGGCCGGGGGGACATGCTCAAAATGGACTTGCCATGTGGGCTCCAAATTGACTCCCAGGTCCCTGTTAACTGTCACAAAGCGCTCCAAAACTTAGTGCCTTCAAGCGCCCCTTTGTCATTGCCCAGCCTGTGGATTGCCCAGCTCAGCCAGACAGCCCTGCTTTGGGGTCTCGCTGCAGTAATCAGGTGGCAACTGGGGCTGCAGCCATGTGAAAGCCAAACGAGATGGACCATCCAGGATGGCCTCTTTGCCCCGGTCCTGTGCCTCAGCTGGGTGGCTAGAACAGCCAGGGCCAGCTGGCCTCCCCGTGGCTGGTGTGGGCTTCCCGAAGCGTGGTGGTCTCAGGGTAGTCAGATTCTCCCGTGGCAGCTGGCTCCCTCCAGAGCACATTCACCAGGCCAGGCCAAGCTGCCACGCTTTGTGTGACCTGGCCTCACAGTGTCATTTCTGCTGCATCCTGTGGGTAAAGTCCTGGGCCACCTGGAGATTGCAGGGGAGGGACATCACCAGGTGGGAACACCGGGGGAGTGGTTCATGGAGCCGGCACACGAGTCCAGCTGTCACTGCCCCAGTAGCTCTACAGGGGCCTGTGCCTCCCAATTTAGCCATTCAGCCTGGTGTCCCAGAAGCCAGAGAGACCACCCACCAGAGCACCCAACCCCGAAGCTGGCCCATCCCACCCGGCGGCCAGGCAGGCCCCTTTTCCTGTGCAGGAGGGGCCCAGGGCTAGCTCGCACCCCCCGAGTGTTGCACAGGCCTCTTCCTGCCTGTGGTTGTGCGGAAAACAAGGTCGAGTCTCAGCTTTCAGCAGCAGCAGCCCCAGGCAGGCAGAGAGCCCTGGAGCCCTGGGAAAGCCAGCAGCTCCACAGGGCACCGCGCTCCCCAGACTCGCTCAGCCCAGGTGGCCGGCAGTGCAGACTGCAGAGCTGAGGTGCCTGAAAATATCAGCAAGGTGCCCCGCTGTGGGACGCAGCCTGGTGGCTCCTCAAAAAGTTAAGTGTAGAATTTCCCTGTCCAGCAACTGTCTTCCCTGGTGTCCACCCAGAGGAGCTGAAAACAGACACTCAGACAGATGCGTGTTCACAGCAGCCAAAGGGAAGAACAACCTGAGCATCCGTTGCTGGGTGAATGGACACAGAATGCGGTGTAGACGTGTAAAGAAACATGATCAGCCATGAGAAGGAGCGAAATTCCCACACACATGCTGCAGCATGTGAGCCTCGAAAACATGGGAAGAAGCGAGACACAAACGCCACGTCTTCCGTGACTGTGTATATGAAACATCCCGGTCGGGCTCGGTGGCTCACACCTGTAATCCCAGCACTTTGGGAGGCCAAGGCGGGTGGATCATGAGGTGAGGATTTCAAGACCAGCCTGGCCAACATGGTGAAACCCCAACTCTACTAAAAATACAACACTAGCCACGTGTGGTGGCGGCGCCTGTAATCCCAGCTACCCAGGAGGCTGAGGCAGGAGAACTGCTTGCACCTGGGAGGCGGAGGTTGCAGTGAGCCGAGATCTCACCAGTGCACTCCAGCCTGGGCGACAGAGCGAGACTCCATCTTAAAAGAAAAAAAGAAATGTCCAGAACACGTGAATCCAGGAGATGGAAAAACAGATGCAGGCTGGTGGGGCTGAGGGAGGGAGGGTGAAGAATGTTAACTAACGGGCGCTGGGTTTCCTTTCCTTTTGGGGTGACAAAGGCACCCCAAAATCTGGAACTAGACCATTCTGGCGGTCGCACAACCGTCCTGTGAATTTCAGTTACATGTTTAAAATTCATACTGTCCTGTGAATTTCAGTTACATGTTTAAAAATTTTTATTTAGAGACAGCGTCTCATTATGTGGCTCAGGCTGGACTTGAACTCCAGGCCCCAAGCAACTCCCCCAACTTGGCCTGCCCAGTAGCTGGGACTACAGGCTCACACTACCATGCCTGGCTCAGTTCAATTTTTTTTTGTTTTTGAGACGAAGTTTTGCTCTTCTTGCCCAGGCTGGAGTTCAATGGCACAATCTCGGCTCACCCCAACCTCTGCCTCCCGGGTTCAAGCGATTCTCCTGCCTCAGGCTCCTGAGTAGCTGCGGTTACAGGCACATGTCACTACCATTCCCGGATAGTTTTGTATTTTCAGTAGAGATCGGTTTCTCCGTGTTGCCAGGCTGGTCTTGAACTCCGACCTCAGGTGCTCCACCTGCCTCAGCCTCCCAAAGTGCTGGGATTACAGGTGTGAGCTACCGCTCCTGGCTTAATTGTTTTTTTAAGAAGGAAAAACCCATGTCAATGAGGCTGTTCAGGAACATTCCATGCTGTCTGTTCAGGAACATTCCATGCTGTCTGTTCAGGAACATTCCACGCTGTCTGTGGAGCTGAGCACAGGGCAAGCGAGGCCTGCTGTCCCTCCGAGATGAAAGGGAGAAGCAGCTCAGCCATTTCACCAGTTCCTGCTGTGCGCCGGGGTGGCTCGGAACGGGGATCGGGGCAGGCCCAGTGTCAGAAGGAGTTAGGACGGGCATGCCAAGCGGCAGAGGACAGCCTCCCCAAGGACACGACGCTCCCCAGAAACCCAGGGATCCAAGGCAGGAGAAGGGAAGCTGTCCTGCAGGTGGAGGCCAAGGCAGGAAGCAGCGCTGTGGCGCTGGGGGCAGCTCCCTTGGCCTGCGCTTGGCACCTCCGCTGGGGACACTGGCAGCCTCGGAAGGACTGGGCAGGGCAGGTGGTCAGATGAGCCTCTGGGAGGTCACCGTGGCTGCCTGGGGCCAGGGGTGGAAGAGACTGGTCTGAGGGCCTTTGTTGTCCAGAGTGGTGGCTGTGCAGAGGGTGGCCTTGGTCCCCATGGAAGCGGGTGCAGGGGGAGGAAGAGGAGGAACTTGGGTGTGGGAGGGGCTCCAGGAGGGGGAATGAGAGGACTTGGTTGGCAGGTGGCCTGAGCCACAGTGGAGAGCTCTGAAAAGCCTCCTCTGGCTCTAGCAGTGTGGGGTCTTCAGACAGCCTGCTGAGCTGGCGGCACAGGCCCTGAAGAAGCCTCCTAGCGGGGCCAGAGCCGCATGGGGTGAGAGCACCAGCACCAGCTCCCCAGGGCTGCCCAGACAAACCACGGCCTACCCTGAAGCTGGGAACAGCATAGCCATGGCCTTCCAGCCCTGGGGACGGGGTGCAAAATGCACCTCAACAGGCGAAGGTCAAGGGTCACAGGTGGGCTCCTTCTGGGGGCTCCAGGGAGGATTTGTCTTCTCCAGCTTCTGGAGGTGCCCCCGGCCCCCTCCTCACCTTCAAGGCCAGCCGCGGGCCCCTCCGTCCTCTCCCTGACTCCACTGCGTCCTCACGTCTCCACCCTGACCTCCTGTGTCCTCTCCTGAGGCCCTTGTGACTGTTGAATGAGTGTGGGTGTGGGTGAGTGCCTGTGAGTGTGAGCGTGGGGGTGTGTAGGGTTGTGAGTCTGTGTGTAAGGGAGCGTGACTTGAATGGGTGTGGGTGTCAGTGTGTGAGTGGGGGTGAGTGTGTGCATGTGGGGGTGTGTAGGGGTGTGTGTAAGGGAAAGTGTGAGACTTGTTGAATGAGTGTGGGTGTCAGTGTGTGTGTGAGTGGGTGTGAGTGTAAGCGTGGGGGTGTGTACGGTTGTGAGTGTGTGCAGCTGAGCTTCTGCACCAGGTAGGAACAGGGCGGCTTCCCTAAGCAAAGGAGCTGAGCATGTCAGAGCACCTGCAACCCAGGAATGGCCGCGGAGGAGGCCGAGTACAGAAAGGCTTCTCCCAGGTGGAAGGTCCTTCTCCTGCCTTGGTGAGGTGTTTGGCAGGGAGAGCCCGGGGAACTGCTGGTTTTTCCAGGCACTAGAAAAGCCTTTTCTTTCCCCTGTGGTAGGAGTCTTAGGGAGGGTCAGGTTTTGGGGGTTTGGGTGGTTGGGGCTTGTTCTGTGTTAGGGTCTCACTCTTGCCCAGCTTGGAGGACAGTGGCGCCATCTTAATTCACTGCAGCCTTGACCTCTTGTGCTCAGGTCACCCTCCCACCTCAGCCTGCTAAGTAGTGGGGACTACAGGTGTGCGCCACCATGCCCAGCCAGTGTTTTATATTTTTGTGGATGTGGGGTCTTGCTATGTTGCCCAGGCTGGGCTCAAGCTGTCCTCCTCCTCGGCCCCCAAAGTGCTAGGACTATAGGTGTGAGCCGGTGGCCCCGCCTGTTTTGCATATCCCAAGCTATATTATCTTTCGTCTTACCTCACCTCACAGTGGGCCCAACCTGACCCTGTCAGCTGAAAGTCTCAGGAGCACTGAACAAAGCCTGGGGTCAAGGTGTCTTCAGCCTCCAGGTACTTCACAGGAGCCGCTCAGGGCCATCAGTGGGCAGGGACTGGGGATTCTAAGGATACCCAGGTCCCCACAGTCAGGGCCTCCGACAAGGCTGGTGGGGGCTGCTCTGCAGTTCTGCTTCTAAATCCCCACAGTTCTGCCACGGTCTCCCAGGTGCCAGGCATGAGTCACAGCAGAAACAGCTCGGAAGCAGCATCCTTCGCTCCAGGATGCTGGCACCTGGAGCCAGGCACCACCAGGTGTCACACTCTCTACTCTAAATGGCCAATTTCCACGTGGCCACAGCTGGCCTTCAGACATCTCCCTACACAGCCCTCTGAAGGCTCCCTTCCCCTTGCTCTGGTGGAGCCCATCCTGCAGCCACTTCTTGAGACAGGGTGCATGGGAGACACATTTTGAATGCTGTGCCTATCTGAGAATGTCTGTTACACTCTTGTCCTTGAATGATAGGTGGGCTGGGTATAGAAGTCTAGGCTGGGGCCGGCACCATGGCTCACGCCTGTAATCCCAGCACTTTGGGAGGCTGAGGCAGGTGCATCACATGAGGCCAGGAGTTTGAGACCAACCTAACCAACACAGTGAACCCCCGTGTCTACTAAAAATACAAAACATTAGCCGCATGTGGTGCACGCCTGTAGTCCCAGCTACTGGGGAGGCTGAGGCAGGAGAATCCCTTCAACCCAGGAGGCAGAGGTTGCACTGAGCTGAGATCGCGCCACTGCACTCTAGCCTGGGCAACAGAGCGAGACTCGCTCTCAAAAAAAAAGAAAAGAAGTCTAGGCTGGAAGTCGCTTTCCTCTGGCATTCTGCGGGCACTGCACTGTTGTCTGTTTGCCTCCACTTCTCAAGCCATTCTGAGGCCTGTGTGGGGACCTAGCGTATGTCCACGTGGAGAATGCCCTGTGCGTCCTGGGAACGGGCACGCAGTCTCTGTTCACGGCGTCATCCGCACTGTCGCAACATGCCCTGTGTATGCTTGCGCTGGCAGCTTCTGAGAGGAGTTAGAGGCAAGGCTGAAATAGGAGGCGACATCTGGAATCGACTTCAAAATAATTGCATCGTGGGAGGGAAAGGAGATGGCAGAGCTGGCCCCATGCTGAAGACCACCAAGGCCTCCTCAAAACCAAAAAAAAAAAAAAAAAGTACAGTGCAGACAGGAAGCGTGGGAGCTGCAGCCAGCCCGAGTGCTGGTGGGGGCACGCCACGCTGACTCCTGTGGCTTCGGCCGCTGCGTGGAGCAGAAACCCTCAAAGCGGGGTGGTCCCCACACTGTGTCTGCCACGGGGCCCGTGATGAGCTGTGGCCGGGTCCAGGATGTGTCTCGGCAGCAGATCTGAGAAGAGTTCAGTATGCAGGAAACAGGAGAGCCAGGGATGTTCCCCAGGTTTTCCGGCCCCCACACCTGGGAGGAGGCCCACCTGCAGCAAGGGCAGATGCGGCTTGTTTGTTGTGGAGCTGGGTGGAGTGCGAGGCGTCTTTGGGAAACTGGGTATCCGCAGGCGAAGGAGGAAGCTGGATCTTCACCAGCCACCCTCATCGAAGGGTAACTCCGGCCAGGCGTGGGTGGGAGTGCACGTCTGGACTCCCAGCACCCTGGCAGACCAAGGAAGGGGCTGCCGTGAGCAGACATCACAGCACTGCACTCCAGCCTGAATCACAGAGTGAGATTTGTCTCTAAAAAAAAATAGATTAACTCGGAATGGATGAAAGACCTAAATACAAGAGCTACAACCGTAAAACTCTTAGAAGGAAACAGAGGAAGAGCTTCAACACAATCCGTTTGACGCTGATTTTTTGGGACATGACACCAAAGGCAGAGGCAACGAGATAATGAATAGACAAGTTGGGCGTTATGAAAACGTAAAACTTGTGCATGAAAAGGCTGAAGTCCATCGATGGGGAAATGGATAAAGTGTGATCTACACATACAGCGGAACATCAGGTAGCTTTAAAAAGGAAGGAAATTCCGATCCATGGACGACGCTTGAGGACATTATGCGGCATGAAACACACCAGTCCCAAAAAGACAAATCCTGCTCAAGTTCACTTATGTGATCCCCAGAGGAATCAAATGTACAGAGACAGAAAGTGGGCAGTGGTGCTGCGTCTGGGAGTGTGGAGGGGGCGCTGGCATTGCGTGGAACGGGTTCAGGTTTGGAGGGCCCACATTCATTGTTCCTTAACACCACTGAGCTGTCTACTTAAAAACGGTTAGGATGGCCGGGCACGGTGGCTCAAGCCTGTAATCCCAGCACTTTGGGAGGCCAAGGCAGGTGGATCACGAGGTCAAGAGATTGACACCATCCTGGTCAACATGGTGAAACCCCGTCCCTACTACAATACAAAAAATTAGCTGGGCATGGTGGTGTGTGCCTGTAATCCCAGCTACTCGGGAGGCTGAGGCAGGAGAATTGCCTGAACCCAGGAGGTGGAGGTTGCGGTGAGCCGAGATCGCGCCATTGCACTCCAGCCTGGGTAACAAGAGCAAAATTCTGTCTCAAAATAATAAATAAATAAAAAATGGCTGGGATGGCCGGGTGTGGTGGCTCATGCCTATAATCCCAACACTTTGGAAAGCTGAGGTGCGCACATTGCTGGAGCTCAGGAGGTCAAGATCAGCCTGGGCAAAATAGCAAGACCTACAGTCTCTACAAAAAAGTAGCTGGACATGGTGGTGCACCCCCGGTCCCAGCTACTTGGGGGCTGAGGTAGGAGGATCTCTTAAGCCCAGGATGTCGAGGCTGCAGTGAGCTATGGCATGTCACTGCCCTCCGGCCTGGGCGACAGAGCAAGACCCATCTTAACAAAAAAAGAAAAGGTTAAGATGGCAAATGTTGCTGCTGTGCTAACACAATGTAAAGTACACAGCACCGCTAACCGTGCGGGCTCTGGCGGGCGCACTGATCGTCGCAAACTCCTAAGTACTGTTCACGTTTTACCATGGCATGATTTCGCTTTCAATTTAAAAACACTTTTAAAAAGTGGTTACGGTGGTAAATTTTACATTGTGTATCTTTTACTACAATTAAAAAAAGATGGAAACCTTGTGAAGTGTCAGCAGCACATACACGGAAGCCGGAGTGCATGCGTTGACCCTGCATTTGAGGAGGACCCTGAGCCACCGCTCCGGGGGGCCTCCTTGGCTGAGACAGGCTGGGGAGCCCACAGGAAAGGTGGAAGGCCCCCCGAGCAGAACGCGGGAGTAGCAGCATTGCTAGCCGAGCAATGGGGAGGGGAACAGATGGGCCACTGAGCCACAGGGCCTGTTGCCAGATGCCAAGATGGGTTGGCCCCCACCCTCCTGCTTGAGCTCTGCACCCTTCCTGCCCGAGTCTTACATCTTTAACGTAGGGAAATTCTGACTGCATTTTCAGAGACGACTCCTCCACCGACCTCTTCTCCCTGGGGTGAACAGGAGGATGCCCACACCTCCCCAGGCCCCGCATCCCTGCCCCCACCACCATGCGTTCTGGGGAGGTGTGGGCATCCTCCTGTTCACCCACACCTCCCAGACGTGTCCAGCTCTGGGTCCTTCCCCTGGGCACCTCCAAGCCTCCAGGTGGGTCTTCGCGAGCCTCTGCCCTGCCCGGGTCCCTCGGCTCCTTCACCAGGGCACCTCCAAGCCTCCGGGTGGTTCTTCCGGAGCCTCTGCCCTGCCCCGGTCCCTCTGTGCACACCTCTTCTTGCTGGCACGGGCAGGTACTTTGCTTCTTTCTCTTCTAGGGCTGGGTACCTGCCATGCCAGCCACCTCCCATGTGAGCCCATGATATGAAAGGTAAGAGCACCTGCCGGCCGCACGAAGGCCCTCTGAGACCTGCAGATCTGACAGTGCCTGGGGGCCGGGCCTGGTCCTCGCTGCCCACGAGTGCTCTAAGCCTGAGGACAGTTCACACTTGGTCTTGTCTCCTCTGTTGGTCTGTTTTGTTCCTGACTGTGGTTTCCAGGGACTACGAAACAACATGGGGCATCGTGTGTGTGCACGTGTTCGGGTGTGCGGGTGTGTGTGTGCTTGTGTGTGGGTGTGTGTGCACGTGTGCGGGTGTGTGTGTGCTTGTGTGCGGGTGTGTGTGTGCGGGTGTGGGTGTGCGTCGTGTGCACGTGTGCGGGTGTGTGTGCTTGTGTGTGGGTGTGCGTCGTGTGCACGTGTGCGGGTGTGTGTGCTTGTGTGTGGGTGTGCGTCGTGTGCACGTGTGCGGGTGTGTGTGCTTGTGTGTGGGTGTGCGTC
>CM052655.1:123372082-123402706 GCA_028533165.1 Leontopithecus rosalia
TCTCTATCTTAAAGATGACTTCACTCACTGCCCTGCCCCCTAACCTATACACAATAAATACTCACGCTTCTGGACATTCGGGGCCTCGCCTGACTCCGCTCATAGGTGACGTGGCCCCCTGAGCCCAGCTGCGTTTTCCTTGTACTTCTGTGTCTTGTCTCTTTATTTCTCAGATCCTGCGCCTCAGCACAGCATAAGGCTCAGCCCACGACCCTGTGGGGCCGTCAGCCTTACATGTGGCTCCCAACGTGCCCTACACCTCTGGAAGCCCCTCCCTGGGCAAGTAGGTCCCGGCTGCAGGCGCCGAGAGCCTTGGGGGCTGCAGCTGCCACACTCCCCGGACAAGCACATTCCTGGGACTGTTGGCTCTGCCCTGAAAGTACCTCTAGAGTTCGACCAGGGTGGGCCAGGTCTTCCACCCTGGGTTCCTGCAACAGCCTCCCCACCACCTGCCTCTCCTCTCAGGTCCTCTCGTGGCTCCTACCACCCCCAAGTGAAAAAACACACAGTACAGAATACAAACCAAAAATAAAATTCTAAGCCCTAAAAACAACCAAACGGACCCCTTCTCTTGGTGAAGACTTCAAAGAAACCTGAAAAGCTAGTTCAGACCATGATGGGAAATGGGGCAGGGTCAGAAATGCCTCATTGTACTCTCTTATAGCCCTTCCCATTGGAGCCCAGGCCCAGCTGATCAGCACTAACATCAAAAGAGACTAAAGATCCACCAAGCAATAGCAAGCAGATACCAAACTCCAGCCTGACTCTAGCAAAGCAGCACATGACAGATGGCAGGCCCTCAAAGAAAGCAAAATGTTACTCCAGAACATATTTCTTTGACATATTTTGAAATGGCCCTGCAAAGCTATCTTTTGTGGGGGAAACTTAGAGCCTGTAGAGAATCCCCTTCCTTTTCCAGGTCTTTTTCTGATCCTGAAAAGATTTGCTGAGATTCTAGCACATTTTAAAGGTCAGAATAGCAAACATTTGCCTGAGGGCAGTGGCTCATGCCTATAATCCCAACACTTTGGGAGGCCAAGGCAAGTAGATCACCTGAGGTCAGGAGTTCAAGACCAGCCCCACCATCATGGTGAAACCCCATCTCTAACAAAAAACACAAAAATTAGTTGGGTGTGGCAGCAGGTGCCTGTAGTCCCAGCAACTTGGGAAGCTGAGGCTCAAGAATCACTTGAACCCAGGAGGCGGGGGCTGCAGTGAGCCAAGATCGCGCCACTACACTCCGGTCTAAGCAGGAGAGACTCTGACTCACAAAAAAGAAAAGAAAAGAAAACCTTTTCCATCTATTGCCTCTCAGGGTGGCCACCTACAAGACTTCATCTATGTAATAAACACCTTGGTCTCCACAACCCCTGACCTTAACCCAGACACTTCTTTCTATTGACTCCAGGTCTTTAGATAATAACTCTTTCAACCAATTGCCAATCACAAAATCTTTGACTCCCCCTGTGGCCGATAAGCCCAGCCCACTACTTCGAGTTGCCCCACCTTTCTGGATCAAACCGACGTATACCTTACAGGAGCTTCTGAGGGGAGGGGATGAGGTGGGGACAACCTGTCCAAACAGCTGGTGGGCCACAGCCCAGCGTGCAGCCGGAGTGCCATGCAGGAGGCAGCTTCATCCCCCAGGGCTGTGCACATAGACCAGAGGGTCCAGGAAGGGTGACAGGAGGGACAGGGTCAAAGGTCAGCTGGTGGGAAAGGTGCCGGCAAGGGGCAGGCGGATGGATCTTGAGTTCTGAGGCCAGGACTGGACTCACCATCTTTCGCCAGGCTGGCCAGCCCCCCCTTGGCCTTTGGTCGGCTGTTTTCCAGTTCAATCTCAATTGCATCCTGGTAACTAGATATTTCACCTGAAGTCATAAGTTAAAAGCAAAAAGTCAGCACAAAATCAACTTTCCCGACAAAACAGAAGCGTTGTATGAGAAGGTCGGTTACCTTCAACCTCCTCCAGTTTTTTGGACAGGACTTGTTCAAGCTGAAAGGGAACGGGGCAAGAGGGTTAGTAAAGGGAGGCCCTGGGACACAGCACAGCCTCCCGGGTGCCCCATGGGCACCACAGACCACAGACCACTAGAACTTACGGGTACGCAGTGGTGGAGGCAGAGCTGTGGGCCTATGTCCCCCACAGGGAGAGGGGGCACTTCCCAGAGTCTGTGCTAGGTACCTCCCAGAGCCGCCTGTGGCTGCTCACAGCACTGATGAGCAGCCACGAGGCTTTGGGATGGTACCAGCTCCACTACCGCCCTAGTCGGGGTGTACAACTTCCCTCCCAAGTGAGGCCTGACCCTGCTCTGAGATGCGAGGCCTGACAAGCCCAGCACAGCCAGATGACAAGGCCAGCACTACCTGCTTCATCCGCAGCTTCCTCTGGCCAGCTGTGTACGAAGGGGGGTCACATTCCTCCTCCAAGTCAATTTTCATGAACTCATCAATGGTCAGCTGACTGGTGGGGGTGTCTTCAAATTCCGTGAGCCTAAAATGGAGCCAGACATGTGAAATGGAGCTGGTGACCCTGAAAACAGCCATTTAAAACTGAGCTTCCAGCTGGGTGCAGCTCACACCGGTGACCCCAGCTTTGGGAGCCCAAGGCGGACAGACTGCTTGAGTTCAGGATTTTGAGACCAGCCTAGGCAACATAGTGAGACTCCATCTCTACCAAAAAAAAAAAAAAAAAATTAGCCAGGCATGGTGGTGCATACCTGCAGTCCCAGCTACTTGGAAGGCTGAGGTCAGGGAGGATCTCTTGAGCCCAGGAAGTTGAGGCTGTAATTAGCTGTGATGGTGCCACTGCCCTCCAGCCTGGGCAGCAATCGAGACCCTGACTCAAAAAATATATAAAAAATAAAATAAAAGGCCAGGTGCGGTGGCTCACGCCTGTAATCCCAGCACTTTGGGAGGCCTAGACAGTAGGATCACCTGAAGTTCAAGGTTGCCTGGCCAACATGGTGAAACTCCATCTCTATTGAAAATACAGAAATTAGGGCCAGGCGCGGTGGCTCACACCTGTAATCCCAGCACTTTGGGAGGCCGAGGCGGGTGGATCACGAGGTCAAGAGATCGAGACCATCCTGGTCAACGTGGTGAAACCCCGTCTCTACTAAAAATACAAAAAATTAGCTGGGCATGGTGGCGCGTGCCTGTAATCCCAGCTACTCAGGAGGCTGAGGCAGGAGAATTGCCTGAACCCAGGAGGCGGAGGTTGCAGTGAGCCGAGATCGCGCCATTGCACTCCAGCCTGGGTCACAAGAGGGAAACTCCGTCTCAGAAAAAAAAAATCCAGAAATTAGCCGGGTGTGGTGGCATGCACCTGTAATCCCAGCTACTCAGGAGGCTGAGGCAGGAGAATCGCTTGAACCCAGGAGGCAGAGGTTGCAGTAAACAGAGATGGTGCCATTGCACTCCAGCCTAAACAGCAAGAGCAAAACTCAATCTCAAAAAAAAAAAGCAAGCAAAAATAAAATAAAAAGTGCGCTTACCAGACGGTTCCTCTGCGGGGCCTGGAGCTCAGGGCTTGCTCCTTGCCGCCCAGGTCCTGTCTGGTGGCTTCTCCATCCCCACCCAATCCTCTGGTCCCGGGAGAAAAGCCCACAGGCACCCTCATCACTTCCACAGAGAGATCCCCAATCCTAGGCGGAAGACTCAGAAGGCCTGAAGAGAGGAGGCTGAGCCAGAACCGCCACGCCTGGCACCCAGGCAGGAAGGGGCCCTGCCCGCCGGTGACCCAGGGGACTCAATTCTTACTAACGCCTCTACACGTTACATCATCTCCAAAATGTTTAATCAAATGCTTTTCACAGAATCAAAGGTCAGATATTTAAGGTCAAATACTTCCCAGGTGCTTTTGGAAACTGCCACAGGACACGATCTCAGCTGAAAAACTGAAGCCGCACGTTTAAGATTTGTGATAAAGATCTCGGCAGGTACAGGTCGAAGCGACTCCGCTGTCACACTGACCTTGTCGAAGTCTATGAAACAGGGCTGCCGTGCAGGGGAGCTGAGGAACCCAGCAACCACCACAGCAAAGCAGGACTGCAAGCCCCGCGCACACCAGCCTGGCCTGCTCTGCCGCTCGTTTACATCGACGGAGGGACTCAGGGCACTCGCACACGGGTCACCTGGGCTCTCAAAGTGAGTGGCCCAGGATGGGCCACACCAAAAAGGAGACGGACCGGCTTCTGACATCTGCCTCCAGACTGACTGTGACTCACGGCAACTTGACACATCACCCTCCACCGCAACTTAGAAACAGAGGGATCAGAAGGAGGGGGGTGCCTCCACAGGACAGGGCCAGCCCCAGAAGCACTAGCAGGGAACTCTCTGGAGGGAGGCGAGGCAGCATGTCCAAGCCCGGTGGGACCCGGGCCAGGCTGGGGACAGCAGGTGCAGGGAGGCCCCACCTGCTCTGGTAAGAGACCCAAGCCAGACTGATGCGTCTGTGCGGTCCCCGTGCCGTGAATGAGAGCCCCTACCTCTTCCGCAGTGTGGACTCACACACTTTGACCACGCTGATGACCTCTTTCACGGTTCTCCTGAAGTCATGCATTCTGGCTGCAACGAGGAGGGCTAGAAAGCAAGGAGATGGGCCTTGTGAACACCACGCGGGGAGCCCAGGAAGCAGCGCCTCCACGGAGGCCAGACAATGTGCAGGTCCCGGTCAGGGAGACACAACCTGGAAGGATGTGTGTGCCCGGGCAGTGAGACCCTCGCCTGGCGTGGCTACTCCAGGGCAAGGTCCTCTCTACCTTACTGTGGGTGGCGGCTGCATCCACTCCATTTTCAAACACTAGGAAAATTAAAATGAAGCTTTCTGAGAACTTCACATAATCTCTCCAAGCAAACAAACTAAGATGACTTGTGTGGGGAAACACAGGCTGTGATAGGAGCTGGGGGTCTAAGGAGCAGAGCCAGGCTCGGCGGGAAGGGGGCGAGGCCACCACTGGCAGCTGACACAGGTTCACCAAGGCCACAGTGGGCCCAGAACCTCCAGTGCAAACGTGGAGACCATGGGTGCAGATGGAACCGATGCTCAGGCAGAATTCTGCTGTAAGCAGAGTGCAGGGATGCTGGCACCGGGGCTGCTGGGCAGAGTGGACGCTGGGCACGACGGTGGGGGCCCTGGAGGAGAGTGAGAGCCCAGCCGAGGGTTGGGGTAGTTGACCAGGCCACAGCCACATCCACGTACCAGCACCAAGGGCAAAGTGAGAGTTTGAGTGACAGCTGCAACCTGGGGGGCCACAGAGGTCCAACTAGAAGAACCGCCCAGCTGGGGCCAGGGGTCAGCCTGACGGCCCTACAGAACCCTCACAAGCAGCAACCTCGTGTCTCAAAAGAGGCCACACCACTATCCGCATCAGGAATTGGGCCCCCCAAGACCACGGACAGGGACAGCCATGCAGCTGCTCCCCAGAAGCAGGCAGCCTTATCAGGTCAGGGCCCTCAAGGCCCCTTATCCCAGGACACGCAGAGGACAAAAGGGTAGCCAAGAGGTCCTGGAGGGCTGAGGACCCCGTGGGCCAGGCCAGTGTGAGCCACGGGAGGCTGGAGGCAGCTGTCAGTGCTCTGGAAACACATGCCCTAGCCCACCAGTGCTCAGGAGTCAGGACAGTGTGATGCCAAAACCCAGACCACCATCCCACAGGCAGGCAGGGGCCACCGTACCTGCTCCGCAGAGGCCCGAGGGGCGCCGGCCTGTGTGCATCCAGTCCCGCTTCATTCTCTGCAGGAGCCGCAGGGCCGTCATGGACACCTCATGGTTCTTCTCCCCAAATTCCAGCAGGTGCGCAAAGCGTGGAATGTACAGGCACGGGTCTGCGGCAGACACAGCACCTCAGGGCCCGCCTCGACGTGCCACAGCATGTGCACATGCAGCCCACCCAGATCAGGGGCAGGGAACCTGCACTTGTCTTTCCAGGCAAACAGCCCCCGCACAGCCCCCTCGCTGGACAAAGCCTCTCTGACCCTCAGCTGGGACAGCCACGGCACTGAACCCAGGAGAGGCCCCAGCCACCTGCCACTGACCGCCTGCTGCAGCCACGCTGGGGCACTAGGCAGCGTGCCCCACTGCATGGACATCCTGTAGGGGCTCACACCCAGCAGCCTTCCCTCCAGACTATGCAGACAGCACCACTCCTACAATGGTCCCCGGGACTCTAAAGCAGGACAGGAGTGGCTGGGCACACAAGCCACCGGGCGGCTGGCATCTGCTGACACTCGTGGGTGAAAGGAGGACCCACTTCCAGCACCTCTACCAGCATGGCTGTGCCCTGGGTGCTATGTGTGCACACCAAGGCCTGGCACTGTTCACCTCTGTCAGCATGGCACAGTGGCACAGGGGATGTGCCTGGAGCAGGACAGCCCTGGCGCTGTGCAGCCTGGGCCGAGCGACTGCGTGGACCCAAGCAGCGCCCCTACACCCACCACGAGGCCGGACTGTGAGCACACGGGGCCCTTGCCATGTCCCACCAGGGCTCAGCGGCTGGTTCAAACTCACGGGTGCAGGCCCCTTTCCAGGTGAGCGCAACACAGCATGCAGTGCGCCCATGGCCACACGGCCACCATGGATGGGGTGGACTTGGGATTAGTCTGGGCAGTCCAGAGCCACAGCTCTTTTCCACCATTTAAAAAATAATTTTTGGGAAATGGGGATTAGTGAGTACAAACACACAGAGAAACGAATAGGATCTAGTGTTTGACACACAACAGGATGGCACCAGGCAACAATTTCTTGTACATTTAGAATTAAGTCAGTATAATTGGATTGTCTGTAACATGAACGATAAATGCTTGAGGTGACAGATGGCCCATTTACCCTGATGTGACTGTTATGCACTGCATGCATGCATCAGAAAACCTCATGTGCCCCATAAATATACACACCTGCTATACACCCACAACTAAAGATAAAAAATAATTTTTGGTGATTTGGCTGCTAAAACAGATCTTATTGGGAGAAAAAAACAAGATATAATTTAACATAATTGTTAAGATTTTTTATGATTTCCAATAAGAAACAATCATTGGATAAAAGATGATTGTTTTATGATAAAAGATATGCTAAAGGATGATAAAAGATATGCTTATGGGCCAGGTGTGGTGGCTTGCCCCTGTAATCCCAGCACTTTGAGAGGCTGAGGCTGACAGATCACCTGAGGTTGGGAGTTTGAGACCAGTCTGACCAACATGGAGAAACCCATCTCTACTAAAAATACAAAATTAGCTGGGTGTGTGGCGCACGCCTGTAACCCCAACTACTTGGGAGGCTGAAGGAGATTCACTTGAACCCGGGAGGTAGAGGTTGCAGTGAGATGAGATTGCGCCATTGCACTCCAGCCTGCACGAGAGCAAAACTTTGCCTTTAAAATAAAAAATGATATGCTTATAGACTGGGCAATAGCGAGACAAAGTCTACATGAAAAAGGATTTTTTTAAAATTTGGGGCTGGGCACGGTGGCTCACGCCTGTAATCCCAGCATTTTGGGAGGCTGAGGTGGGTGGATCACAAGGTCAGGAGTTCAAGACCATCCTGGCCAACATGGTGAAACCCCCATCTCTACTAAAAAAATAGAAAACAGCCAGGCATGGTGGCAGGTGCCTGTAATCCCAACTACTACGGTGGCTAAGGCAGAAGAATCGCTTGAACCCGGGAGGCAGAGGTTGCAATGCGCTGATATCAAACCATTGCACTCCAGCCTGGTGAGAGTGAGACTCCATCTCTTTAAAAAAAAAATTTTTTTTGGTCGGGGCCGGGTGCTATGGCTCACGCCTGTAATCCCAGCACTTTGGGAGACCAAGGTGGCAGACTGCCGGAGATCGAGACCACCCTGGGCAATATGGTGAAACCCCGTCTCTACTAAAATACAAAAAATGAGCCAGGTGTGGTGGCCCTATAGTTCCAGCTTCTCAGGAGGGTGAGGCAGGAGAATGACTTGAACCCGGGAGGCAGAGGTCGCAGGGAGCCAAGATCACACCACTGCACTCCAGCTTGAGTGAGTGACAGAGTGAGAGACTGTCTCACACACATAGAAAAATTAGTGGGTATGAGGCCGGACATGGTGGCTTACGCCTATAATCCCAGCATTTTGGAAGGCCAAGGCAGGTGGATCACTTTAGCTTAGGAGTTTGAGACTATCCTGGGCAACGTGGTGAAACCCTGTCTCTGCTAAAATCCAATTAAAAAAAAAAAGCCAGGTGTGGTGGCAGGAGCCTATTAAAAATAAAAAAATTCAAAACAAGCCAGGCAGAGTGGCTCATACCTACATTCTCAGCCACCTGGAAGGCAGAGGAAAGAGGATGGCTTGAGCCCAGGAGTTTGAGGCCACCCTGGGAAACACAGCAAGACCCATCTCTTAAAAATAAATCTGGGCATCCTGGTCAACATGGTGAAACCCCGTCTCTACTAAAAATACAAAAAATTAGCTGGGCACGGTAGCGTGTGCCTGTAATCCCAGCTACTTGGGAGGCTGAGGCAGGAGAATTGCCTGAACGCAGGAGACGGAGGTTGCGGTGAGCCGAGATCGCGCCATTGCACTCCAGCCTGGGTAATAAGAGTGAAACTCCGTCTCAAAAAAAATAAAAAATAAAAAAAAAATAAATCTGGGGCCGGATGCAATGGCTCACACTGGTGAGTCTCAGAACTTTGAGAAGCCAAAGCAGGAGGATCACTTGAGCCCAGGAGTTTGAGAACGGCCTAACCAATACAGTGAGACCTCCATCTTTACAAAAAATGAAAAACTTAGCCTAGTGTCATGATGTATACCTGTCGTCTCAGCTACTTGGGAGGCTGAGGAGGGAGGATTTCTTGAGTTGAGGAGGTCGAGGCTGCAGTGAGCCATGACTGTGCCACTGCACTCTAGCCTGGGTGACTAAGACCCTGCCTCAAAAAAAACCAAACAAGACAAAAAGTGTTTCTTCAGGACAGTATGTCAGTGACTAGGGTGGTGTGGGCGGCACTGGGCAGACACGGTGCTGTGGGCCAAGGTGGAGCGGCAGAACAGCACAGACAGGCGTGAGCATTTCATGAACGCAAAGGAGACCACTGTCGGCAGCCTTTCAGGCGCACAGCGACACAGAGAGAATTAAATGAAGGAAAAGCACCGGAAACAACCTTCAAAACCACAATAACGGGAGACTTGAACATGGTTCTCTCAAATGTGACAGACTGATTAGGAAACAAAGCCTAAGGGAAGACTCAGGCTCAACCTGACAAGGATGTCCTGAAGCCCGTACCCCGTGAAGTCATCATGCTTTCCCAGTGTCTGTGGGACAGGAAATGAGCAGAACCAAGAAACCCTCAATATACTCCAGGTGACAGCACATAGGACATGCCCTTGGACCCCACGTGCAAAACACTAAAAACAAACAGTCCCCTCACCTCCAAACACTACTGGAAATTAAAGTACAACGCTTCAGGTAACTTTGTTAATTGAAGTGCTTTTACAATTAGGGAAGCAACGGAAGGGCAAGCACGGTGGCCCACGCCTGCATCCCAGCACTCTGGGAGGCCAAGGCGGGTGGACTGCCTGAACTCACGAGTTAGATACCTGCCTGGGCAACACGGTGAAACCCCATCTCACCAAAAAATGCAAAAATTCAGCTGGGCGTGGCGGCATGAGCCTGTCATTCCAACTACTTGAGAGGCTGAGACAGGAGAATCGCTTGAACCCGGGAGGCAGAGGTGGCCGTGCCACTGCACTCCAGCCTGGGCAACAGAGCGAGACTACATCTGAAAAAAAAAAAAAGAAAGCAATGAAAATAATAAACTAAGTCAAATAACAGAAAACTAAAAATTAACGAGACTATTTAAAGTAGGCAAAGGGACTAATAAAACGAAGCAGCAGATAAATCACCACTACCAAGGAAAGAACTGGAAAGCCTGACCACCAGTGCAGTGCCGACATACAGACACCTACAGACCAGCGGAACAGGACCAGAAACGACACGGACGGGCAGGGGACCTTCGACCAGAGTGACTACACCACGCAAGGGGAAAGGCTGGTTTCAGTAAGCAGCGCTGGGCAAACTGGATATCCACATGCAAAGGAATAACGACACCCTCACGTCACACACAAACACCAACTCAAAACCCATCAAAGACCCGAATGCAAACTCCAAACTATAAAACCCTTAGAAGAAAACATAGGGAAAAACTCTGTGACACTGGTCCTGGCAATGATTTCGCAAACATGACACTAAGAGCAAGGGCAACCAAAGTAAAAACCGACAAACGGACGACCTCAAAGTAAAACGTTTCTGCACAGCAAAGGAATCCCTTGACAGGAAAGCTCTCCCGCGGAATGGGAGTGTGTGTGCAAACCATCAACCTCCTAGGGGTTACCCCGAGTACACAACACTCGGCCCGGCGCGGGGGTGCACGCCTGTAATCCCAGCACTCTGGGAGGCCGAGGTGGGTGGATCACCTGAGGCCAGGAGTACAAGACCAGCCTGGCCATCATGGTGAGACCCCATCTTATTAAAAAAAAACTCCTACAACTCAGAAACAAAACCGATTAGAAAACAGGCAAATCACGCTTTTGTAATCCCAGCTCTTACAGAGGCTCAGGCACGAGAATCGCTTGAACCTGGACGGTGGAGGTTGCAGTGACCCCTGACCACTGCACTCCAGCCTGGGCAACAGAGCGAGACTCTGTCTCAAAAAAGAAAAAAAAAGCACTTGAACAGACATTTCTCCAAACATGACATGCAAATGGCGAACGAACACATGAGAAAATGCTCATCAGGAACGTTCACATCAAAACCACATGACACCACCTCATACCTGTGAGAAAGACCATTGAGAAAAATGAAAAAGGAAACGATCGGCCGGGCAGCTCACACCTGTAATCCCAGCACTATGGAAGCCTAGGCAGTAGATTACGAGGCCAGAAGTTCAAAACCTGCCTGGCCAATGGCGTCTCGCTCTTGGCCCAGGCTGAACCTCCGCCTCCCTGGATCAAGCCATTCTCCCGCCCTGGCCACCCTAGTAGCTGGGATTACAGGTGCCCACCAAGCCCAGCTAATCTTTGTATTTTTAGTAGAGACGGGGTTTCACCACGTTGGCCGGGCTGGTGTCGAACTCCTGATCTCAGGTGATCCGCCCGCCTCAGCCTCCCAAAGTGCTGGTATTACAGACGTCAGCCACCACACCCAGCCAACCCTGAAATATGTTTAAAAATCAAAGTGCAAAGGATGCCTTTCTTCTAAGGATAAGAAATATCATTCACACAGCCGACACCACTACGCAGATCAGGACACTGGCTACCTCTGGGGCTCAGCAGCTCCATCCTGGCAGCCCCTCTGAGGCAGCCTGCACGCAGCTGTTAAGTTCCTTCTCACTGCGCGATGGACCCACCACAACCTGCTGATCCTTTCTGTGGCTGACGGACACGGGTGGACTGTCTCCACTCCGGCCACTTGTGTTTCTCCTGCAAACCGCTTATGCTGTTACCTTTTTCTAGGAGACAGAGGGCTGGGATGGAAACCTCAGTAGCCAAGCTTTCTCTGCCGGTAAGGCCCCACACCGAGAAACCGCAGCTGCGGCCTGAGGGCGTGTCCTCGGCAGGTGCACCCAGTTTCTCTTGGGACCTTTGGGGCCTCGCGCACGCGCAGCTTTCCAAAGGGCTTAGCTGTGCAGGTTGGGCGCCCGGCTTTCCAAAGGGCTTAGGTGTGCCAGGTTGGGCGCCCGGCTTTCCAAAGGGCTTAGCTGTGCCAGGTTGGGCGCCCGGCTTTCCAAAGGGCTTAGCTGTGCCAGGTTCGGCGCCCGGCTGCAGCAGGCGGCCTCCGGCAGCTCCGCGTCCCACTGACACTGGCATTGCAAGTCTCGGGTTCAGCAGCCTCGGGGCCGCGCTCGCCCGTCCGTTGTTCTAAACTGCGCTGTCAGCCTTTCTCCTTCCCGACCTGCAGCTGCTCCTCCATCCCCAACAGTCCCCGCTCGAAAATGCACCGGACGTCTTCTGAAGGGGACTCGCCGGGGACTCGGACCACAGCTGCGCCCGCCGCCGAGCCCCGGCTGCGTCCTGCGGGCTTCCGAGTCTGAAGCCCGGGGTGCAGGGGTTGCGAGCCCTCGGGAAGGAACCCCGCGGACGGCCGGGCCTCTGCAGCTTCCCTGCGCGGGAGCTCGGCGGGCACCAGCTGCGCGCCGCCCTCCGAGTTTGGTCTCAACCGGAAAGCCAGGGCCACGCACCTCCCCGGCTTCGCCCGAGGCCCCGTGGGGAGCGAGCCGTGCCCCGGGGCACCCGCGCGCTGTGTGACCTCCGGCACGCGACTAACCTCTCTGTGCCCGCTTTCTTGAGCAGGATGGCCGCGCCTGCCCCTGCAAAGCGCTGAGACCAGGACGGGCCGCGCTCTCTGCGAGCGCCGGCTGCCGGCGGCCGCAATACGCAAAGCCGCGAGGCGTCGGGCCGAACGAGGCAGCCCGGCGACCACAGGCACGCCGCGGCCAGAGGCACAGACAAGTGGGTCCACCCGCGTTCCCAAAGCGCCGCGGGGCCGCGGACGCCAGGCAGCCAGGTCCCAGCCGCCCTCCGCCCTCCGCGGCGGCCCCCACTCTGCGCGCGGCTCGCGCCTTAGGCGCCGCAAAAGCGTTAGCGGCTTCGAGGCGGTGGGGCTCGGGGCGGGACCGCGCGGCAGCGTCGTCGCGCGAGGCACGGCCCTGACGCAGCGTGACGCGCCGTGACGCGCCCTGACGCAGCCTGACGCGCCCTGACGCAGCCTGACGCGCCCTGACGCAGCCTGACGCGCCGGCGCCGCGGCGGGTACGAGCTCGGGCGGGCGGGACGGCGCCCCCTGCGGCCGGGCCTGGCCGGGCGGCGCTGGGCTGGGCTCGGGCAGGGTCGCCGGGGCGGGGGTGTGGCTGCGGCGCGGGTGGCACTCTGCGGGTCGCAGCGCCGCCGCCCATGCTGCTGCCCCTGGCCTGCCTGCACGGCCGCGTCGCTCAGTGCCTGACCTCCCTGCTTCTGCTTGCAGAGCCGCTCCCGAGGCCCCGGCGCGGCGCGAGAGCGCGGGGAGCGGCGTCCCCAGGCGCCGAGGCCGCCCCCGCCGCCCCGCCCGCGAAGATGGCCGCGGAGCTCTACACCCCCGCCAGCACGACGGCCGCAGACCTCGCCAACAGCAACGCGGGCGCCGCGACGGGCAGGAAGGCCGGGCCGTGCAGCCCGCCCAGCGCCCCCGCGCCCGCGCCGCCGCCGCCCGCGCCCGCGCCGCCCGCACTCGGCAGCAACCACCCGGAGAGCCCCGGCTGGCGGTGCTGCCGCCCCACGCTGCGCGAGAGGTGAGCGCGCCCCCCCCGCGTCCCCGCGCGCTGCTCCCCCCGCGTCCCCGCGCGCCCCCCCTCCGTGTCCCCCCGCTGCCCCCCCCGCGCGCGCGCCCCCAGCCCACGCCTCTACCTTTGCAGGAACGCGCTCATGTTCAACAACGAGCTCATGGCCGACGTGCACTTCGTCGTGGGGCCCCCGGGGGCGACCAGGACGGTGCCTGCCCACAAGGTGGGTAGCGGCGGCCCCTCTCGGAACGCGTGCCCCGCCCGCCGTGTGGTTGCCTCGCAGCCTGCGGGACAGCCAGGCTCACGGCGGCGCTTTCTCCTCCCAGTACGTCCTGGCTGTTGGCAGCTCCGTCTTCTATGCCATGTTCTACGGGGACCTGGCGGAAGTCAAATCTGAAATTCACATTCCAGACGTGGAGCCTGCAGCCTTTCTGATCCTGTTAAAGTAAGTCCACTCTGCTGGGGAGCGAGGGGTGGGTCCTTTCTAGGCAGCCCCCCGTGGCTTCTGAGGGGGACCCTGCAGGAGCTGATGGGCTCCTCACCTATGCCCAGCCCCGCAATGGATGCTCAGGAGCCAGCCCCCGACCCAGGCCCTGCCTCGCCTAGGTACATGTACAGTGATGAGATCGATCTGGAAGCCGACACGGTGCTGGCTACGCTGTACGCTGCTAAGAAGTACATTGTCCCAGCATTGGCAAAAGCCTGCGTCAACTTTCTGGAGACAAGTCTGGAAGCCAAGAACGCCTGCGTCCTGCTGTCCCAGAGCCGGCTGTTTGAGGAGCCTGAGCTGACGCAGCGCTGCTGGGAGGTCATCGACGCACAGGCCGAGATGGCCCTGCGGTCCGAAGGCTTCTGTGAGATAGACCGGCAGACACTGGAGATCATCATCACTCGGGAGGCCCTCAACACCAAGGAGGCGGTGGTCTTCGAGGCCGTCCTGAGCTGGGCCGAGGCAGAGTGCAAGAGGCAGGGGCTGCCAGTCACCCCACGAAACAAGAGGCATGTTTTGGGACGAGCCCTCTATCTGGTGCGAATTCCAACGATGACCCTAGAGGAGTTTGCCAATGGCGCTGCCCAGTCAGACATCCTGACTCTGGAGGAGACCCACAGCATCTTCCTGTGGTACACCGCCACCAACAAGCCCCGCCTGGACTTCCCCCTGACCAAAAGGAAGGGCCTGGCCCCGCAGAGGTGCCACCGATTCCAGTCTTCTGCCTACCGCAGCAACCAGTGGCGGTACCGCGGGCGCTGTGACAGCATCCAGTTCGCAGTGGACAGAAGGGTATTTATTGCGGGGCTGGGCCTGTATGGGTCCAGCTCTGGGAAGGCTGAGTACAGTGTGAAGATTGAGCTCAAGCGGCTTGGGGTGGTTCTGGCTCAGAACCTAACCAAGTTCATGTCGGACGGATCCAGTAACACTTTCCCAGTCTGGTTTGAACACCCAGTCCAAGTGGAACAAGACACCTTCTACACGGCCAGTGCCGTCCTGGACGGCAGCGAGCTCAGCTACTTTGGGCAGGAGGGGATGACGGAAGTGCAGTGTGGAAAGGTGGCCTTCCAGTTCCAGTGCTCCTCGGACAGCACCAACGGGACGGGGGTCCAGGGTGGGCAGATCCCTGAGCTCATCTTCTACGCCTGAGGAGCCCCGGGGGGCCACAGCAGGTCGGAGAGTGAGTAGAGGGAACGTCAGATGCTAACTGCTGCCCGACACCGTGCAAGCTGCACCTCACCTTGTGTGTCTGGCATGCAGTCAGCTCAAGCTTGATTCTGGGAGGTAGATGCCTTTCCACACAGCCAGAGCCCAGGGAGTCCTGTCTTTGGCATGTAGCCAGCTGAACCTTGATTGTGGGAAGTAGATGCCTTTTCCACACAGCCTGAGCTGGGGGAATTGGGGTCTCAGGCATCTCTGGTGTGCTGGGGTGCATGTCTCAGGTGGAGGAAGACATAGGGCACAAGACAGGCCCCAAGATCCCACGCCACCTGCTTTGAGAGGCTGGATGTTCCTGCCACCCTCTTGGATTCTTAAGTGGCTCCAAGTTTAACTTGAGACCTTCCCTTTAAATCTAAAATTGGCTAAGTCACTTAAAATAGTGGACTTGTGTAATAAAGCTTGTCTAAAATAACCATGTGTCAGTAATGACTACGGGAGTTGTACAGTGGGGTGTTCCTCTTTCTCAACAACAGAACAGCTCCTGCCCATCCCCAGGAGAAAACCTTTCACGCTGAACATGCTATATGGTTAGAAGCAAAGTGTGCCCCGGCGAAGCCCATCCGTCCCCCTGGGTCGCTGGTGCCTGTGGGCCACCACGGGGAAGAAAAGGTGCCCGGTTGTATGTCCTAATGCATCCCCAGCACCTCAGAGTCCCACCCTATGAATGGGCTGTCGGGGGGAGCATTCTGCTGGGCCCAGCATTCTGGACCCCTGGGGACACAGTGTCACAAGCAGGGACACTACTGTGGGACGGCTTGTTGCAGGCGTGGACTGGGGTGGAGCAGGCTCTCCCACCCCTTGCCTCTGTCCTCCCACTCTGCACGCCCCGGTCGGCAGTTGCTTTCTGGAAAACCTGTTTGGCCCCTGAAAGGAGGGACGACCCCCTTAGCACCCGGGAGAGAGCGTGGGCCGAGTGTAGAGCCCGGGCCGAGTGCCTCTGCTGCTGCAGCTCATGCTGCTCAGTCCCGTTGGTGACCCAGCCCCACTTGCTTCTCTTCCACAAGGACATACACTCCTAGATGCAGACAGGTAAAGTAAGAAAGGGCTCTAAGCGGGCTGTGGAAACCAGTCATCCGCTTGGTAAAGAAAGAAAAGGTCAGTTGGAACCATCAGGTGGTGAGTGCTGTTCTGATCGTTTCCTTCTAGACTTCCCCTTGGGGGGATTCTGCACACGTGAACGCTGCTGCTGCCTCGAGGGGGAGACAGGACTTACATGTAACACATGTCGAGAAAGGCATACAGGAGCTCCATCAGCTTGCACACACTGGGCACTCAACAGAACAGAAGCGGCAGAAAAGCCACAAAAGAGAGCTGTGTCTGGAAAGCACATCCAGGAGCTGCCCCGCTGTCCCCATCTGTCCAGAGGCACCTGGTGCCAGGTGTGTTCCTTAAACCCTGTCCACACAAGATGCACATAGCACTTGTTTCCCAGTCTGTCTACACCCTCCTGCGCACCTGACGGGCACTGACAATGGGTCTTCTGGTTTTGCAGCAGAAAGGAAGCCCCAGGCCAGGTGTGGTAGCTCATGCCTGTAATCCCAGTGCTTTGGGAGGCCAAGACAGGAGGATGGCTTCAGGCCAGGAGTTTGAGGCTACAGTGAGCTATGATTGTGCCACTGTACTCAGCCTGGATAACAGAGCAAGCTTCTGAGCTCCTAGCAGCTTTAGGAGACATTTGTTACCTTGAGGGGTCCCGTACTTGGACAGGCTTTCCCTCTACTGCTCAACAGATATTTGTCACGCTGGTCCCTACAGCAGCCTGCTGGGCATCCCGTCTTACCCAGATGCCTACCTATGGCCGGCGCATTGATGCAGAGCTCTCTTGCTAAGAGAAGAAACGTCTTTCCCAGCACGTACACATTCACCTGAGAAAGAGATCACAACCAGAAACTGCATTGGTATTTAAGGAGATGGTCACTTTTTTTCTCTTAAAATGCATCTCTTGTTCGGTGTTGAAAGACTCTGGTGGCCTGTGGAGCAGCCACCCCACACCCGCAAACCTGGCCGTCCTCCCTCAGCTGCTGGGGCTCCCACGGCCCTGCCTTCTTCCTCTAGGCCGCTACTTTAGACCCCGCTGCCGTCTCGCCAATGATGACATCTGTTTAGAAGAAAACCTGGCTGCAGGGTCCCTCCCAGGGCGTCATCACACTGTGCACCTGCATTTCATTCAGAATTGTGTACCCACAACACACTGTCCCGCTCACATGTGCTCCTGCCAGCCACAACTCCAGCCTGGGCTCTGACGGGCCCAGGGGGCCTGGCCTCAGCCCCCTTGCTAGGATTGACATCTGTGTTCCTCAGTGACTCCCCTGCCGCCTGCGCTGTTCCCACCTCAGATCCAAATCCACCTGCCATCGCTCTTTTCCCTGTCAGGGCAGCGGAGGTGAAGCCCAGACCAAGAGGGCAACCCAGAGGGCTGGCAGTGACGAAAGTGCCATTGCTTGTCCTCAGCAAAACAAGGGCTCCAGCCTGTGCCAGACCCTGTGCACAGCCCTGCCACAGCAACACCATGACCTGCTGCTGGCCTCCGCCGGCCCACCTCAAACTCCGCACCCCCAAACTTGTGTCCCAGAGACACAGGTCAACGAGACCTGAACGCTGAGAGTGAGGCATCTCCAAAGGGCCTTTACATGGAAACTCACACTTAAAAAGCCATGCATGTAGAACACGTTTTTTGTTTTGGTTTTTTTTGAGACAGTTTTGCTCTTGTTGCCCAAGCTGGAGTTCAATGGGGGATCTCAGCTCACTGCACCTCCGCCTCCCAGGTTCAAATGATTCTCCTGTCTCAGCCTCCTGAGTAGCTAAAATTATAGGTGTCCACCACTACACCCAGCTAATTTTTGGTATTTTTAGTAGAGACAGGGTTTCACCATGTTGGCCACACTGGTCTCAAACTTCTGACCTCAGGTGATCCACCAGCCTCGGCCTCCCAAAGGGCTGGTGTGAGCCACCATGCCCGGCCTAAACACATGCGGTTCTTTCCAGAGCTGCTAATATGTATGAGGACCATTTATCAGAAATCTTCCCACTACAGTCTAACTGGCTGCTCCCTGAGGGCAGGGGTCAGGGCAGAGCATCGCCAGCTGCCCCCCATCTCTCTCCCAGGGCAGCAGGTGGATTCTGCCTCCAGACTTCCCTCGTGGGTGGGTGCCTGAGGAGCGACCTGGGTGTGCCCTAAGGCAAGGATCAAGAGAGTGACCCCGTGAGCTCTCCATGGGACTATCTGAGTCCCCAGGAGCCTGACCACCTCCGGAGCAGCTGCCCTGGCTCTGGCCTCGTGCTCATCATCCCTGGGAGTCACAGGGCTGGAAACGGTTACATGGTTTGCCCTGAACCAAGCACAGAGCACCTGAAACGTGGACTTGCTGGATGGATTATCACAATTCCAGCAGAGTATTTTTAGCTTGACCACAAAATATTTCAGCAATAGCTTCTGAGGTGCCATTTATAAAGACAGCTGGGAGGACAAGGACCCCAGGTGCCACCTGACATGGGCAGAAGCCTAACTGTGGGCTGCAGCCAAGGGTGCCAGGCCCCTGAGGACCCGAGGTGGCAGCACAGTCAATGGGTGCCCAGAACCCCTGTGGGCACCTGGGTCTGGACACAGCTCCCTTCAAGGAGTGAAATCTACATGAATTCTGCACTGTGGTCGGTGCAGTCCCCAGCACTGTCCCTGCAGACACAGTGCAGAGCCTCAGTGTCCTCACCCTGGGTCTTATCTACACAGGGGTCCTTGGGGTTGGTCTTTCCACCCTCTCACTTTTGTCAGTCATGTGGAAAGAGAGATGTAACTGATTAAAATGCCTTCTGTGGTACCCAGAAAGCAAGTGTCTCCAAAGAGACTGTAATACAAGACTTTTCTGCAATTTAAAATGCATGTGAGAGGCCAGGTGTGGTTGCTCATGCCTGTAATCTCAGCACTTAAGGAGCCGTGGTGGGAGGACTGCTTGAGGTCTGGAGTTCAAGACCAGCCTGGGCAACATGGCAAGATGCCATCTCTACTAAAAATACAACATAGCCAGACACGGTGGCGGGCACCTATGGTCCCAGCTACTTGGGAGGCTGAGGTGGGAGGATCGCTTGGGCCTGGAAGACAGAGGTTGCAGTGAGCTGAGATAGCGCCACTGCACTGCAGCCTGGGTGAGAGAGCAAGATTCTGTCTCAAAAAAAAAAAATTTTTTTTTAATGCATGCAAGCCCAAAAGAAATAATCTCCCATACCTAACTAGGTTACTCACAATTTTAATTAAAAATAAAATAATCTCCTTTGTGTAGGACAGAAGTGCACTGTTCACCCAGGCCTAGCTAACACCCACCCGTGCCCACTACAGGCAGCTGCCCTCCTGCCATGGAGACCCACACTCCCATGAGTCTCAGACTGTGACCCCCATGTCAATAAAGGCCTCTCATCCTACAGACCAAAACTCCGTCCGGGCAGGCAGCATAGACTGCCACCGAGGTGCGTGAGGGCACCCAGTGTGCCCCGGTCACAGCCCCAGGTGGGGAGAGACGCAGGACGGAGGTTGTCTACCTGGAGCAGGTCACTGAGGTCCAGGAGCATGTCTGCGGTAGGAGTCAAGGACACGGTCGCATGGCTGGCAAGCTTGGGTTACCCACCCACCTTCAAACAGGCAGGACGGCAGGAGTGCACCCCAAGGAGCTAGAGTCGCCCCTCCAAATGTAAGCTCCGCCTCCGATCAGGAAGGAAAGGTGGGGTAGAGGCGAGGCACCGCGCTCAGGCCTCACCAGAACCTCCCAGCCCCAGGCACGAGGGAGACCTCTGTGAACCCAATACCAGGACAAAAGACTGCAAGAAACAGGGAGCCAAATTGGGGAAACCAGAAACGTGGGGGCTTCAATCTGATCCTGGAGAGAGCGCACCCCACACGCCCACTGCCCGGTCAGGTGTCCACTGCATGGTAGGTCCGCTGCCTGCACACAGCACAGAAGACACGGTGACACTCATGCTCCCTGCAAGGGCACTTCCTGAGCACCTATCAGGCACCAGGCAGGCAGTCCTCCTGGGAGACAGAAACATAGACCTGGGGCCCCCTTGGCAAGCAGTGAGCCTGTAGGGACCACACCAGAGGCTGTGCTTGAGAGACAGGTGTAGGGACCCTGCACGGGACCTGTCCTCGCTCAGATGAACAAACAGAACCCAGAATGTGTCCTAAGTGATTCAAACCTCAGATGGATCCATAAATTATCAAACACCAGCCACTGCTTAGGACGACCTGCCAGACAGCTAAGGTGCACATCTTTCATCACTCTGGACACCTCCTGGAGCTGGATCAGGGGCCCTCACAAGCAGTCGGGTGGCTAGGACGTCGGCTGGGACGTGAGCTGCGAGGCCTGTGAACAAAGGCGCGTCTAAAGGCAGTCCTGAGGGCTGCGACCAAGGGCCGGACGCACCGCAGCACAGCCGACGCCAGCCAGCAGACTCATGACAGGCACTGAGAAGACCGGTGGTGGGGGGTGGGGCCAGCAACAAAGGACACCAAAGGACAGCAGGAAGAACTACTTGGGGGAAGCCCATGGTGGCCAACGTGTGCAAACGGAAAAACGAGGCCCGAAGGCCTTGGGAGAAGGCCACTAAACACGCGGCTCTGACCTACCTCCTCCACTCCTAGGTATTTACACAAGAGAAATAAAAACGGGGCTGGACGCCGTGGCTCACGCCTGTAATCCCAGCACTTTGGGAGGCCGAGGCTGGCGAATCACGAGGTCAGGATATCAAGACCATCCTGGCTAACACAGTGAAACCCAGTCTCTACTAAATTAGCCAGGTGTGGTGGCATGCACCTGTAGTCCCAGCTACTCGGGAGGGTGAAGCAGGAGAATCGCTTGAACCTGGGAGGCAGAGGTTGCAGTGAACCGAGATTGCCCCACTGAACTCCAGCCTGGTCGACAGAGCGAGACTCTGTCTCAAAAACAAAAGAGAAATAAATACAGATGGGCCGGGCGTGGTGGCTCACGCCTGTAATCCCAGCACTTTGGGAGGCCGAGGTGGGTGGATCATGAGGTCAAGAGATCGAGACCATCCTGGTCGAAATGGTGAAACCCCGTCTCTACTAAAGATACAAAAAATTAGCTGGGCATGGTGGCGCATGCCTGTAATCCCAGCTACTCAGGAGGCTGAGGCAGGAGAACTGCCTGAACCCAGGAGGCGGAGGTTGCGGTGAGCCGAGATCGCGCCATTGCACTCCAGCCTGGGTAACAAGAACGAAACTCTGTCTCAAAAAAAAAAAAAAAAAAAAACAGATGTCAGGCAGGTGCAGTGGCTCACACCTATAATCCCAGCACTTTAGGAGGCTGAGGCCAGCAGATCACCTGAGCCCAGGAGTTCAAGACTGGCCTGGGCAACACGGTGTGACCCTGTCTCTACAAAAAATCAAAAAATTAGCCAGGTATGGTGACAAACACTTACTGTCCCAGCTACTCAGAGGCTGAGGCAGGAGGACTGCTTGTGCCAGGAGGCTGAGGTTGCACTGAACTGTGACTGCGCCATTGCACTCAGCCTGGGCCACGGAGTGAGACTGTTTCCAAAAAGAAAAAGAAAAAAGAAATAGGTCCGCAAAAAAACTTGTAGAAGAACGTTCATAGCAGCTTCATTCAAAACAGCCAAAAACAGGGAGCAATCCAGGCATCCATTAATACAAGAGTAATCTGGCTTATATTCACACAGCAACACCCCTCAGCAAACTAAACACCATGGATGCCTCTGAAAATCACGTCTGCCAGACACAGGGGTTTATGCCTGCAATCTCAGCAACTTGGGAGGCCAAGGCGGGCAGTCGCTTGTGGCCAGGAGTTCGAGACCAGCCTGGCCTACATGGCAAAACCCTGTCTCTACTAAAAATACAAAAGATTGGCGGGACGTGGTAGCATGCACCTGTAGTCCCAGCTACTCGGAAGGCTGAGGCATGAGAATCGCTTGAACCCAGGAGATAGAGGTTGCAGTAAGCTGAGATTAAACCACTGTACTCCAGCCTGGGCAACAGAGCAAGATTCTCTCTCTCTCTCTCTCTCTCTCTCTCTCTCTCTCTCTCACACACACACACACACACACACACACGCATGTCAAGTGACAGAAAAGGGCACAGACCATATGACTCCATTTACAGAGCATTCCAGAATAGGCACACCTGGTCTGTACAGGAAGGAAACAGAAAGTGCAGTTGCCTCTCTCGGGGCTGGGACTGCTGGAAGGGGCACGAAGCCTGTCCACAGAGCCTGCTCTGGCCTGACAGATGACCAGGTGCAGAAGTGTGGCCGATTCTCAGAACTCTCCAGATGGAGCAGTTAGGGCCTGTGCATCTCACTTTAAGCCAGCTTCACCTTCAAGGGAGAAAAATAACCGGGAACGATCCTCCCCTCTACTCAGTGGAAGGTCTGCTGGCAGAAGGGCTGTGGGCAGTACAGAACCGGGAACAATTCCACCAGCTGGGGCCTCTTTTGCCTCCCTCCTGGCCCCTGCCACGCTTTGCCAGGTGGCCTTCTGGTCAGTGCACCTGAGTGCCAGTTGGAGGAGATGCGTGAGCACAAAGGAGGGTGGGTGAGACAATGCCTTCAAAGGGCACCAGACATTCTCCAGCATGGCAGAGGCACACGAGGCTCCCATCAGCGGCCGATACTGCCCAGAAACGGTCCAGTCGCAACGGTGCAGCCCTGCACCCCGCTGCGGAGCCACTACACGGCACCGGCCCCAGGACCCAACCAGGCTTCCCCACTTCCTCGCTTGGCCAACACAGCGAGGGGCCACTGCCCCATGAAGAGCACAGGGAAACTGAGGCCGCCCACACCACCTGCCTGGTTGCACAATGCTTGCAGGGAGGAAAAAGTACAGATGGGTCCCCACTCAGAGAGACACATTTTCCTTAAGTGGAAAAGTTTAGAGATTTAAATAAGACAGAACTAAAACACAAAGGAACAAGATATTTCTCTCAAGTCTTACATAGAAATGTTTTTACTAGATATCCCAAGAGGGAAGCCAGAGAAACTGCCCTTGTATATAAGCCCCATAGAAAGGGCTGTGTCCACAAGTCATCAGTGGAGATGCCAGCAGGGGCCCCCCCAAGTGGACATCACCATTCCCGGCCCCATGGGACTGGAGAAGGGACCACAGTGCTAGGACAAAGAGCGAAACCCAAACCTTCTGGAGAAGATGTCCAGCTGTGCACTGGCTCACGACTCTCAGCCCCCATCCAAGCGCCACCCGCCTTCTGCAGACCCCCACTGCTCTGAATGCTCCCCACCAGCAGCCAACACCACTGGAGCCCAGCCAAAGCTCCAAGGACAGCAGCAGCCCCAGCCCCGCCCCACCCTGAACGCAGGACCCACCCAAAGCTCCGAGGATAGCAGCAGTCCCAGCCCCAGCCCCAGCCCCGCCCCACCCCGCCCGGGACAGGGCCTGGCAGCACTCAGCACTCAGTGCCGGACCAAGCACCCACATGGGAGCCTGGCAGGCAGGCGTGCCTGGACCAGGCTCTGAGGGACCCTGGCTTGGAGTGGGGCCGCTCATCCCAGAGCTCAGATGCCCTCAGCACCCCCGAGAGCAGGCCCCATCAGGACCCAGGCCCAGGCCATGAGCAGTCCTGCCCCCCTCAAACTTCCCAGGGACCACCCTGCTCCTCCGCCTGGAGGCATGGCAGAGAGTAGGTACTCTGGGAGTCCCTGAGTGACTGATTCAGGGTGGAAGACCTGCTGTCCTTTATTCTTACAATAAAGCAGTGGCTCACGCCTGTAATCCCAGCCCTTTGGGAGGCCAAGGCGGGCAGATCACCAGCTCAAGAGATCAAGACCATCCTGGCCAACGTGGTGACATCCTGTCTGTACTAAAAACACAAAAATTAGCTGGGCATGGTGGTGGGCACCTGTGGTCCCAGCCACTCGGGAGGCTGAGGCCCCTCTCCGGACCCCTCGGGCATCCAGGGAAGAGCACATGTGTCACTGCTGGGCCTTGCCCACCCCCCGCACGGTGACCAAATCCCTGAGCCACTACTGGCTGCCACCCCCACAGTGGGCTCCTGTGTGCAGGACACCTCAAATAATCTAACGCCTCACTGCTGTGTTCATACATGGCCTCTGTAAAGTTCAGGAGTACCCAGGTGCCTTCTCAATGCTCCCTGCTCTGAAGACTGAGCCTCCCACACAGCTGGGAGCCTGGCTCTGACCCACCCACACCAAGGATGATGCCACTGCTGTCCAAGCAGACACCTTATCCTCCCAGCCCCGGGCTTTCGGACACATACATGCGACCAGGCACATGGATGGCCCCAGGAGGAGCTGAGGGGCAGGGGGGTAAGGTGCAGTGTCTCAGCCTAGGCCTCCTTCCAGTTCTTGCCAATTCTAATAAGCTGTCATAGTCTGGGGGTGCCAGGCCAGAATGCCTAAGGACAGGAGTTCAAGACCAGCCTAGACACCATAGTGAGACCCCATCTCCATTAAAAAATACATACATATGGCCAGGAGCAGTGCCTCACGCCTGTAATCCCAGCACTTTGGGAGGCCGAGGTGGGCAGATCACAGGGTCAAGAGTTTGAGACCAGCCTGGCCAATATGGTGAAACCTCATCTCTACTAAAAATACAAAAATTAGCCAGGCATGGTGGCGCGTGTCTGTAGTCCCAGCTACTCAAGAGGCTGAGGCAGGAGAATCACTTGAACCCAGGAGGCAGAGGCTATAGTGAACTGAGATTGTGCCACTGCACTCCACCCTGGCAATAGAGCAAGACTCCTCAAAAAAAAAACCACACCACTGCTCAGCCCAGCCCCTGCCAGCCTCTCCTCTAAGAGCCAGCGGCCTGGCCACAGAAAGGGCCAGCCTAGCGCCATGAGATCCTGTTCTCACCCACCGCCCACAGGCACTCAGTCACCACAGTCCACGGCCACAGGCACTCAGCACCCACCTGGCTGCAGCCCACTCAGCAGCAGGACCCCACCTGCTCAGACCAGAGGGCGGCCCGAACCACAGGGTACATGGAGACAGCACCCAAGGCACGGCAGGTCCACGGGTGGGAAGAGTCCAGGGCATGACTCCAGGGACCCACAGAACCCCGGCTCTGCACACCCAAGGGCTGTGTGAGGAAGGCAGGTGCCCAGCTCCCCAATTCTTTAATCCAGTAAAAGGAGACCCCAAATTCAGAAATCCCTGCATCAACTGAGACAGTTCCTCCCATAAGGTGTTTTTCAATTGAAGTCAAACATCAAGTTACTGCAACTACCAAGTCCCAATATTTGAGGGGAGCCAACTAAGCATCAAGACGGGGCCCTCCGAGAGGCTCCCAAGCCAAAGGATACGCGGCGTGCCCTCCGTGCGGCAGACCAGGTAGAGGCAGGCAGCGATCACGTGGGCCATCTTCCGGCCACGGGTCAGGTGCCGGCTCACGGCCATCTTGAAGAAGTTGAAGGCGGTGTCCAGGCAGTGCTGGTTCAGCTGCAGCTGGTTCCCCAGGTGGTGGATGTGGCGCCGCCCTAGGACACAGCATGAGCAGCTCTTAGTAAACGTTCCTGCAGAACGTGGCACGGACCACAAGCCCGCGGTCGCAACTTAAGAATATAGATTTGTGCTTTTCCTCATAAGTGTCTGAGCTCACTTTCTGTGTGTGGGTTCCACTTTTTATTTATGGACAGTAAACTTTGAATTTCCTGTGACCTCCACATGCCATGGGATGCTGTTCCCTAGGTTCTGGGTGGTGTGTGCAGTGTGGCTGAATGTGCCTCTCTCCAGGGATCTGAGGTGCAGCGTGTCGGCCAAGGGCTCAGTTTGAGCTGGCTGGCCAGTACGACGCCCCTGACTGCCCTGGGCTGCAGTGGGAAAGCCCCTTTTCCTACAGCCACATGTCCCAGTGCCGCCTCTCCTTTCCCAACTGCAGGGAGGCCAGGTCAGCCCACCCCTCCCTTTGTCAGCAGGGCCCACTCTGCTCAGCCCAGCCCCTGCCAGCCTTTCCTCTAAGAGCCAGCGGCCTGGTCTGAGAAAGGGCCAGCCTAGCACCATCCCCTGCACCTGCCAAAAGGGAGGGCCATGGCAAGGGCACGCCCAGCAGACCAGAGGGCACTGGACCCTCCTAGGGGCTGTGAGGGGCTGGAGGTGCTGGGACGGCAGCATCCGAGCACACGCCTCCTTGGAGCAAGACCTTCCCAAAGCTGCAGGCCACACACGATGGCATCAGGAGGGGAGTGGTGGAGGTGCCCCGCAGGCGCAGGCGGGAGGGACCTCAGGAAACAAAACCCAGTGCAGAGCACAGGCCGGAGCACAGGCTGCGTGGGAGGCGCTGGGCAGAGGCTACGTGGGGAGCACCCAGATCAACCTCACAAAACCCAGTGCAGAGCTCAGGCCCGAGCACAGGCTGCGGGGGGAGCACCCAGATCAACCTCACAAAACCCAATGCAGAGCTCAGGCCCGAGCAGAGGCTATGTGGGAGGTGCCAGGCACAGGCTGCGTGGGGAGCGCCTGGATAAACCTCACAGCTCCACTCTGTCTGCAGTGCCATAGGCAGGCAGAGTCCATGGGCAGGCAGAAAGTGTCACAGGCAGGCAGAAAGAAGCCCAGTGGGGTACCCAGGACACATACGGTGGGTCAAGGCTGGATTCAGAGGAAAGCTGCCACCATGGAGATTCCAGTTCCTACTACATCCTCCGGCACCCAAACCCACAGTCCTGCAAAGACTACCCAAGGCAGCACCATCCCCATAAGAAGTCAAAAACTGACCTCCCAGATTTATTTAATAAGGGCTCCTGGGCTGGAGGAGGTGAGGGCTGATGCTCTGCTCACGCCACACTTCACTGACGATGATAAGCAGCCAGAGGTGGGCAGCTGCTGAGCCTAAACCCCAAGGAAGCTGGTGGCCAGGGTACACAGTCTGGTGGGTCTGGGTCAAGCCTCACACTCTGCCAGGCCCCTGGCAGTCAGCAGCACCACACGGAGCCCAGCCCTGCTGTGGCCCTGCCACTTTGAGCACCCACAGCCGCCTGGCTGGAGTTCATGGAGCTCTGAGGCCTGCAGTCCAGTTAAACTGACATGGAAGGCTGGTCACTGTCTCCAGAGCTGAGGCCTGGGCAGAGCCAGGACCCCGACAGAAAGGACAAAAAGGCCGCGGTTCTGGCTGCTGCCTGCGTAGGTACAGCGCCAGCCAGCTAGACCAGCACAGACAATCCCCAGAGGGAAACAGTCAGCTGATGGGTGACCCGCTGAAGCTACGGCTCCTTACCTACCAGCTCTCTGGCGCATGTTTGGAAAATTCCATAACGAAAGGTGACAGAGAGGTCCTCTCTAGAGGCCACACACTTGAGGCTGGTACTGGATTGGATCCCAAGCCCCAACGCCACAGGCAGCAGCTCATGTTCCCAAGCGAGGGTGCTATGATCTGAATGTCTGACTCCTCCTAAAATCCTATGTTGAAATCCTGCCCCTATGGGGATGGTATTGACGCAGGGCCTGTAGGGTGATGAGGTCAGGGGGCAGAGCTCTGATGATGAGTCAGTCCCAGCTCAGCCCTTCCGCCCACCCGGTGAGGCCACAGTGAGAAGGGCCAGGAGCTGGGAGGAGCTCTCACCAGGGAGCTGAGGAGGAGGCAGCTGTCTCCTCCACCTCCATTTCCATCTCGGACTTCCCATTCCTGCTGTTCCTGCTGTTTTATCTGCTGGTCTGTGGTGTCCTGTTACAGCAGCTTAAAAGGAGTTGGGGGCTTGCGATGACTGCAGTAAGCTATTCCCATCTTCTTTCAATACAATGCACAAACGGTAAGAGTTACCGTCTGAAAGCGCACAATCCCATGGTGTGAGCACAGTCACAGAGCTGTGAGGCGATCACATCCCTGCACATTTCTCATCGCAGTGGCTCACGCCTGTAATCCCAGCACTTTGGGAGGCCGAGGCGGGTGGATCACGAGGTCAAGAGATCGAGACCATCCTGGTCAACATGGTGAAACCCCGTCTCTACTCAAAATACAAAAAATTAGCTGGGCACGGTGGCACGTGCCTGTAATCCCAGCTACTCGGGAGGCTGAGGCAGGAGAATTGCCTGAACCCGGGAGGCGGAGGTTGCGGTGAGCCGAGATCACGCCATTGCACTCCAGCCTGGGTAACAAGAGCGAAACTCCGTCTCAAAAAAAAAAAAGAGACTCCATTCCATCACACTTTCTCCCTCCCACAACCCCAGTAAGTTTTTAACTCATGAGCTGGGCAAGCATCTTTAGCAAACTGAATAAATAACCTCTTAAGGCACGTGTGCAGTTTGCAAATGCACAAAGATGTTATTAATAAACATTTTTATGTTATAAATAACATAAAAACCAACTACTACTTAGCTAGCATAGCCTGTGAGTCTCCTCAGATTTCCAACAAATGAATTCTAAAAGTAAACTCAGGTCACACAGCGTGGCTCATGCCTGTGGTAACCTCAGCACTTCGGGATGCCGAAGAAGGTGGATCACTTGAGCCCAGAAGTTCAAGACCAGCCTGGGCAACACAGTAAGACCCAATTGCTAAAATAAATAAATACATAGATAAGTAAATAATCAGCCGGGTGTGGTAGTACAAGCCTGTAGTCCCAGCCAAGGGAGGAGGACTGCTTGAGCTTGGAAGGTTGAGGCTTTAGGGGCCATAATTTCACACTGCAGTCCAGCCTGGGCAGCAAGTGAGCGAGACCGTCTTAAAACAAACAAAAAAAGAAAAGATCTGAGGCATATCACCACCTAAATGCAAAGTATAAAGCAATAAATCTTCCAGAGGAAAACAAAAGAGTATCTTCAGACCTTGGAGTAGATCAGAATTTCTTTTTTTTTTTTTGAGCCGGAGTTTCGCTCTTGTTACCCAGGCTGGAGTGCAATGGCGCGATCTCGGCTCACCGCAACCTCCGCCTCCTGGGTTCAGGCAATTCTTCTGTCTCAACCTCCTGAGTAGCTGGAATTACAGGCACGTGCCACCATGCCCAGCTAATTTTTTGTATTTTTAGTAGAGACGGGGTTTCACCATGTTGACCAGGATGGTCTCGATCTCCTGACCTCGTGATCCACCCGCCTCGGCCTCCCAAAGTGCTGGGATTACAGGCGTGAGCCACCGCGCCTGGCTCAGAATTTCTTAAACTAGTCACAAACAGCCCTAACCATAAAAGCTGATATACGAGGACTTCATTAAAATTAGGAAATTTCTAGCCAGGTGCAGTGGCTCACATCTGCCATCCCAGCACTTTGGGAGGCCAGGGGCAGTGGCTCACATCTGCCATCCCAGCACTTTAGGAGGCCAGGTGCAGTGGCTCATATCTGTCATCCCAGCACTTTGGGAGGCCGAGGTGGGAGGATTGCTGGAGCTCAGGAGTTAAAGACCAACCTAGCCAACATGGTAAGACCCCCATCTCTATTTTTAAAAAAATATATAGGTCGGGCGCGGTGGCTCAAGCCTGTAATCCCAGCACTTTGGGAGGCCGAGGCAGATGGATCACGAGGTCAGGAGATCGAGACCATTCTGGTCAACATGGTGAAACCCCGTCTCTACTAAAAATACAAAAATTATTTGGGCGTGGTGGCGCATGCCTGTAATCCCAGCTACTCGGGAGGCTGAGGCAGGAGAATTGCCTGAACCCAGGAGGCGGAGGTTGCGGTGAGCCGAGATCGCGCCATTGCACTCCAGCCTGGGTAACAAGAGCAAAACTCTGTCCCAAAGAAAAAAACAAAAACACATATATCCATCAAAGAACTCAAATCCATAACAAAGAACTCAAATCCACAACATATAAACACATATATCCATCAAAGGACCCAAATCCATAACATATAAACATATACATCCAACAAAGGACTCAAATCCACAACATGTAAACACATGTATCCAACAAAGGACTCAAATCCGTAACACAAAAAGAACTTCTAGGAATCTGTAAGAAAAAGACAACTCAATTTTTAAAAACCAAACATGCACAAAAGATGCCAACAGGCACTTCACACAGAAAGGGTGTCCAAATGACCAAGAAGCATGAGCAAAGGTTGTGGTCTATGAGTCACCGGGGAAAGCAAATTAAAGCCACGGTGAGAGGGCTACACACCTACCAGCAAGACTAAACTCAGAAAAATCCATTTCTCTGCGAACCAAAAATGCTCTAAAAACACCTTCTTTAAAAAATTCATTTCTGTGTGATTCCCACTGTGTGAAGCAGAAAACCAAGCAAAGGCCGCGGGCAGCAGGTGGTTTCCGAGCTGCCGCAGGCCTGGCTCCCGTAGATTTGTCAGGTGGCTGAAGGTCTGCACATTTCAGGCACGTTACTACACAAGCCATACCAGGAAAAACAGACCAAGAGAACAGAAAAAGAATTTCCCTGAGAAATGCGTCCCAAACCAAAGGCTCATCAGGACAATGAAGAGAGAGCCCCACCGAGCGGCGTTTCAGAACTGGCTCAGTGACAGCTGAGGACCAAAGCCAGCGGGGAGGAGGAGGGATGCGCGGCACTGCGCCCGCTTCCTGCAGGAAGGCATTCATGTGCCCGACACACAGGCGCTAACCCTAACCCTAACCCTACAAAACTGGTCTTCAACTGGGCCAGGAAGCACTGCTTGAAGCATTTCATAAGAGTGAAATCATAAAGGATGCTCCCTACTGCGGGAGAATCAGGCGGGAGTCAGGAGGAAAGGGCCAGAATCACAGAGG